>CM070010.1:8295889-8433215 GCA_036247105.1 Cirrhinus mrigala
ACCCTAACCCTAACCCTAACCCTAACCCTAACCCTAACCCTAACCCTAACCCTAACCCTAACCCTAACCCTAACCCTAACCCTAACCCTAACCCTAACCCTAACCCTAACCCTAACCCTAACCCTAACCCTAACCCTAACCCTAACCCTAACCCTAACCCTAACCCTAACCCTAACCCTAACCCTAACCCTAACCCTAACCCTAACCCTAACCCTAACCCTAACCCTAACCCTAACCCTAACCCTAACCCTAACCCTAACCCTAACCCTAACCCTAACCCTAACCCTAACCTAACCCTAACCTAACCCTAACCCTAACCCTAACCCTAACCCTAACCCTAACCCTAACCCTAACCCTAACCCTAACCCTAACCCTAACCCTAACCCTAACCCTAACCCTAACCCTAACCCTAACCCTAACCCTAACCCTAACCCTAACATAAGTATGTGTATGCTGTGTGTACATATGTATGAATGAATAAATACATACATTAATTAATATAGCATAGTATACAAATGCAATATAAACAGATTTAAAAAAAATACGGAATTGTATTTTATGTCAACAGATATTTGATTCTTTTATTATTAACAGAAAATTATATATATATACAGTTTAGTACACAAACACACAATATACATATAATATCCATATAGTATACAAACGCACAACATTGTATGAAAATGTGACATTTAATTACTAAACAAATTTGAGATTTTAATATTATTAAGAGCATTTATACGTTGCAATGTTTTATAAATAAAATCTCAAAGAAATAAATGTTTTAAAATGACAAAAGACTGTAAAAGAATAAAAGAATCACTGTTTCTTTAGCATACTTTCAAGTAATGCTCGCCCTTGTTCTTGCTGTTGCTGAAGTAGAATAGTCTGCATTGCCTGCATTTGCTGTTGTTGCATTAGTTGTATCATTTCTCTCATCTGCTTTTGTGTCTGTTGTGCTGCCTTTGCTTGTTCTTCAACCTGTACTGTTTTCAATTCCAATTCCTTTTCTCTTAGAATCCTCTCAGCCTGGCTTCTCTCCCTCAGAAACTCAGCGGTGTCTTTCCCTCTTCTTCTTCTGTGTTTGTTATTCCTCCAGTCCCTCTTCACTAACGCTCTTCCTCTGCTTTGGCCCCGTCTGTCTCTGTGTTCTTCATCTTGTCATCACTCCCTCTGTTTTTCTCAGCTGCTCCTTCTTTCCCTGTGATTTCTTCAGTGAGATCATCAGCTCAGTTGTTTCTGTTGATGTGCCACTGCTCTTCTCATCGTTGTTATTCCTGGCCGTGTATTTGACCTGTATCAAGGTGAATCTCTCCCTCACTGACCTCTGGGTAACTTTAAATTTGAGATCTTGACAGCAATTCAGTGCATTTGCTCCTGTAGACCAGGCTTTAGTCAGCACTAACGTTACTCTTCTTGTGTATCTGTGTGGTTCTGTGAGCAGGATTTCTCTGCAAAGAAGTGTCCGTCCATTCCTCTGGGCTCCAACCAACCAGAAACACGAAGCAGATAACAGCTAGCTCAAGTATAACTAACGGTCTGATAGATAACCAATATATTACTTTATTTCTAGTCTATTAATCAACTTTACCCAACATGGAAAATAGTTGAATAGCATAGTAATACATTTATGTATGATATTATGTACATGATATTTAATATGGGTGAGAAATTAAAAATGCAAAAATGAAATGAACTTTTCAAGTTGAAATAAAAATGTAAGGAGTTAAAAGTGTTGTTTTTCTTCAGAAATGTAATCAAATACCCCAAAAATAATACTTAAGGAGAGTAATCAAGTATTTTACAGCCTTTACACTTTTCCTGGTTTTCAGGTCTAACCTGTATTTAGTTGTGCAGCTGTTACAGCGGAAGTCCAACGGCAGGAAGGAGAAAGGTAACACTTCCGGAAACATGAGCGCAGGCTAGCAGAAGATGCTAATGGCGTTTGTTTGAACATTAATCTGATTATTGCAGCATTAAACCCGCTCGATTTGACGGATACCTGACAGATATGATCGCTGGAGACAAATGGGGCGCGAAATGCAGAGAATCGAGCGCGGAAGACAGATGAAGTGACCTGCGGCGGCCGCTTTTGTTCTCTTACAGTAAACAACATCCCCGTCTGAACCCGTTCCGTGTTTGACTGAAGTGAGCAGGAATGAGCCGCTGACACTCAAACACTCGTCGTTGTTGTTGTTGATTGATGATGATCTGAGGCTCAGCGGTGAGACATGGCGCTGTTCCGCGAGTTCGAGGCTCCGCCGGAGTGTCCGGTGTTCGAGCCCAGCTGGCAGGACTTCAGCGACCCGTTCGGCTTCATCCACAAGATCCGGGACATCGCCGAGAACACGGGCATCTGCAAGATCAGACCGCCGCAGGTACTCAATCACATCAGTTTACCATAGTAAAACACCGTACAGCACCAGATCAGACCGCCGCAGTGAACTGCCCTGATGAAAAGGTAGGTTTTGATGCTGGTTTAAGATGGTCCTAAAATGGTTTATGTTGGTCCTAAGCTGGTCCTGAGCAGGAGAGACCAGTATAAACCAGCATACCTGCATCAAAACCTACCTAGCCAGCATATGCTGTTTTTTTTCAACAGGGTTACTGCACTGAAATAACAACTACCATAGTAAAACAAAGTACAGCACGAGATCAGACCTCACAAAAGGCACTGAATCCCAGGAATGACCCAGTTAGACCACAAGTGCTTCATGCTTTGTTATTATTATTCACCATATTAAGATTAAAAAAAATCAGACCAGGCCCATTTACATTTAGTCTTTAGCAGATGCTTTTGTCCAAAGGGAGAAATGAGGACAATAGAAGCAATCAAAACCAACACAAGAGCAATGAAATGTGAGTGCTTTGACAAGTCTTTGTTAGCCTAACGCAGTACACGAGGGTTTTTTATATAATAAATAAAAAGAAAACAAGTAGATAGAACAGAAAATAAAGAGTAAAGAACACTGGTGTTGGGAGGTCTTTTTTTTTAAATAAAAGAAGTCATTACAAAGTGCAAGTGTTGTTTTTTTATAAATAAAAACAAAAAAACAAAACATAAAATAAAGAGTGCTGGAGTTAGATGTCAAATGAAGTTGTTTTTGTATTGTATTTTTGTACTCAAAAATGAATACATCAATTATTTCAGTGATTATCAGTGATTGTGTTTGTTAATAGTGAATTCAGATTTGAATTAATTTGTTAAATGTTGAATTTGGTTTTTATTTAGTCTATTTTCTATTTATTTCTTATGTTTAGTAAATTTTCTTGTGTGTGTTTATTTTTTAAATGTCTATATGGTTTTTATGATGTTTAGTTCATTTTGTACATCAAGTTAAACTAAAGGAAAAAAAAATAATATATTTTTTTAACTCCATTAAAATGTATTTTATTTCAGTAATTTTTTTAATTATTATCATTTATGTATTTTATGTATAGGAGTTTTTTAATTGTTTATTTCGTTACATGTTCAGGGAAGTCTTTCACAATGGTAAGGGCATGGGTTTGATTTCAAGGGTTAGCAAAATAATTGTTTAGAGATGCTGCTGTATTGAACACGGCAGCTGCTGACTAATGTACATTTTATTGTTCCCTGTCATTTTACTGAGTTCATACTCGTATCTGCTGTGTGTTTCAGGGCTGGCAGCCTCCGTTCGCCTGCGACGTGCGCAGTTTCCGCTTCACCCCTCGAATCCAGCGGCTCAACGAGCTGGAGGTGAGTTCGGTCGCTCAGTGGCGTCGTAATGAAGATCGCTGTGTTTGTTTCTCACCTCGAGTCTCGTCCGTTCAGGCCCTCACCAGAGTCAAGCTCAACTTCCTGGACCAGATCGCCAAGTTCTGGGAGCTCCAGGGCTGCAAACTGCGCTTCCCTCACGTGGAGAGAAAAGTGCTGGACCTGTACCTGCTGAGCAAGGTGAAACCACGTCACACCTCACATCTGCCTTCAAATACACTGCGTTTTAAGTGTTTGGCCTCAGTAGTGTTTTATTTGAAAGAAATGTGTGCTTTTGTTCATCAAGGCTGCACTAAATTGATCACAAATGACAGTAAAGACATTTATAATGGTACAGTAAATTTCTATTTCATAAATAAATTGTATCACAGTTTTCACAAAAATATTGTGCAGCACAACTGTTTTCAACATTGCTAATAATCATAAATGTTTGTTGAGCAGCAAATCAGCATATTAGAATGATTTCTGAAGGATCATGTGACACTGAAGACTGGAGTAACGATGCTGAAAATTCAGCTGCACGTCATAGAAATCAATTACGGTTTAACAGATACTCACTGAGAAAACAGCTTGAAATTCTAAAAATATTTCAGTTTTTACCCTATTTTTGATCAGATAAATGCAACACGTCTGATCTCTTCTTCTGTCTGTGTTTTGGCAGCTGGTGTCTGCAGAAGGAGGTTTCGAGGTGGTCTGTAAGGAGAAGCGCTGGTCTAAGATCAGCAGTCGCATGGGTTTTCCAGGCGGGAAAGGTGTGGGAACGCTGCTGCGCTCTCACTTCGAGCGGGTCCTGTATCCGTATGAGCTCTTCCGGTCCGGAGCGTCGCTGACCGTGAGTCCGACTCCTGCGGCCGCCGTGACGTGAGGTCCGTCTCGTGTCGCTACTGACGCGCGTATCTGTGTGTTTCTGTAGGGCGTCCACAGGCTTTACCCAGAAGCCCCTGACCTCGAGGACGTAGATGAAGGCATCGGAGGCGGAGAGGAAGAGGCCGCGGACGAGGAGGAAGAGAAGGAGAGACGAGCCGAGAGACGCTCCCCTCGACGGCTCAAGGACGAGGTTTGCTTCTCTGTCAAACCACATACAGATGATCTTTCAATAGAAAGTTCAAAAGAACAGCGTTTATTTGATTTGTCCTCTGAGCCTGTGCTGACTTGATGTTTGCGTCTCAGAGAGAAAACACGGAGCCCAAATCCACGCAGGTGTTCGGCGGCGGCCCGCCGCTGCTCGGATTAGACATCGTGACGGCAGGTGAGACGTTCAGCGGTTCGATGACAGACATCGGTGCTGTTCGGCAGACGGTGATCTGTAAACGCTGTGTTTGTGTCCAGATGATGAGAGCTTCCTCAGGAAACAGAAGCACATGAGGGCTCAGGCGTTTGCTATTAAAATGCGTCCGCGCAAGGAGATGCTGGAGGTCAATTATGTGAGTGTGACGTTTGTGTGTCATGAAGCATTATAACTGTGTTCCTGTGTTTGAGCTTCTGCATTGTGCAGTACAAATTATACTCCTGTATCTGACCTGTGTCCAGTCAATTGTAACAAAAATCATTATGTTAATGTTTGTGTTCATACTTTATAGTCACATTTAGCAGATTACAGCTGGCTAATAATAAAATTACATTGTTGAAGAATATAAACAGTCATGCAGCTAATATTTGCTTGACTTCTGTTTTGTCAGAATTTCAAAGAAAATGACTCCTCATCTAGTCTTTGATATCATGAATACAGACTTGTCAAATTTGTCAGGTCTGGAGGAAATTTAGAGCTGAGAATCATCTGCATTAACAGAGGAAACGAATGCCGTGATAATATCCCCTAAGAAGAACTCGTACAAGGAGAAGAGTAAAGGGCCTCATACTGAGCCCTGTGGTGCTCCGTGCTTCAGTTCTTGAGCAGTTCATCGTGTCTGCTGTTGACCTGAAACTCTTGATTTTATTGTAATCGTTGGTGCTCGATGTTGAGAGTGTGTGTGTGTGTGTGTGTGTGTGTGACTGACAGATCGACCTGTACATGTGTATGGCGTGTGGGCGGGGCGATGAGGAGGACCGCCTCCTGCTGTGTGACGGCTGTGATGACAGCTACCACACCTTCTGCCTGATCCCGCCGCTGCAGGACGTGCCCAAAGGAGACTGGCGCTGCCCCAAATGCGTGGCGGAGGTACGGCCACGCTCATCGCTCAATACACACATTAATGAAAGCGTCTCTGTGATGTACTGATCTCCTGCCGCCCGTCACACAGGAGTGCAGCAAACCCCGGGAGGCGTTCGGCTTCGAGCAGGCCGTGCGCGAGTACACGCTCCAGAGCTTCGGCGAGATGGCCGACCACTTCAAGTCCGACTACTTCAACATGCCCGTTCACGTAAGTGCCATTAAAGACCTACTTAAAGATCTGCTAGAGGCGTGCGATGGATGTCATCTGCGATAATATCGTAATTGTTGTTTTAACGACGTGCGATTTGATATTATCAAGTATATCGCAAAAAGCAAACAAAACACTGACAGAGTGTGCGCGTACATTACGAGATGAAGTCTAGTGAGTCAGGTTACAATAGTGCATGTGTGCATGTAGAGTGTGTTGTTTCACTGCATGATTCAGTCTATTGAAATGCATTTAGGTTGATCACATGATTCAAGATACGGGCGCAGAAAATGAATGTATAGTTAATGTATCAATATCACATGAAGAATTACTTTTTTTTTTTTTTTTTTTTTCCCTTCCGAAACACAACATGAGAGTGGGATAGTGATTTTAATTTTTTAATTTATTTTTTTTATAACAGTTCAATAAACAAGAAGTTAATATTAAGAGACTTCTATTTTAGACACCATGTTGCCTGTTTTTGCTACAATCATTCCAAACTAGTGCTTTTTTACGATTTTATCGATTCATTCAAATGTAATGTTTTGCCACGATTTTATCATCGCAGTCGATTAAAAAGACTACAGTATGTCTGATATTTCGTGTTTGCTTCATGGTGACGGGCTGAAAGCTGCTGTTCATGGTTTTCACAGAACAGTGTTGTTAATAGTCTACCGGTGTTATACCTTCAGAAGTCAGAAAGAGCTTTATTACCAAGTATGTTCACACACAAGGAATTTGACTTTGTGGCAGGAGCTTCCAGTGCTTAGATATGGAGTATAACACTAATATTAGAGAAGAGAAAAAAAAAATCATATAATGCATTATATACATAGGTAAAAATATAGAGAAATGTAACTAAAATGAATGTACTGATATAAAATGATACAGATACAAGTGTGCAGTTTACAAATGTACACATCTCAAATTGTATCTATAAACTGAGTGATTTTGAATGTGAGTAAAACTGACTGTTGAGATATTTTTGTTTGTTTGTTTGTTTTTTTTACTTTTTCCTTGCAGTCTATTATTTCCAAACATATACACTACTGTTCAAAAGTTTGGGGTCAGTACATTTTTGTTTCTCTTTTTTTTTTTTTTTTTTTTTTTTTTAAAGAAATTAATACTTTTATTCACCAAGGATGTATTAAGTTAACAATTAAAAGTTAATAATAAATAATTTACATTGTTATAAAATATTTATATTTTGAATAAACACTGTACCTTTTAAACTTATTCATGAAAGAATCCTGAAAAAAAAAAAAATTACAGGTTCCAAAAAATATTTGGCAGCACAGCTGTTGATATTATCCAACATTAATCATTCTAATAAAAAATCCGCATATTAGAATGATTTCTGAAGGATCATGTGACACTTAAGACTGGAGTAACAGCTGATTTAAAAATTCAGCTTTTCATCACAGGAATAAATTCTATTTTAAAGTATGTTAAAATAAAAATTTATTTTATATTGTAAAAACATTTTGCAATATTACTGGGTTTTTTTTTCTATATTTTTAATCAAATAAATGCAGCCTTGATGAGCATAAGAGACTACTTTAAAGACTATTACAAGTCTTACTGACCCCAAACTTTTGAACGGTAGTGTATGTATAAGACAAGTTTGTACAGGATGTAGTTATAGTTCATGCGTCTTTCTGCAAAGATATTTCACAAATGTGTGGTGCACTTGGAATAGTATTTTCTTTTACCAGAGGGTTAATAAGGAACAAGTTATTTGAATCATGTTGTAGTTACATTTTTAAGTTGACTAGCTAAAAATTGTTAAAAAAAAAAAAAGACAAATCGTTGGTGCATTTGTAACTGCAGGTCAAAGCTTTCCATATCCCTCTGAGCTTCATTAAACGGTGTGTAAATTCATCTAAATGCCACTTCTGATGCAGCTTCTGTGTTTCCTCTGCATTTCAAAGATGAATTTTGTTGATACTGACATCATTTGCCTCGTAACATACTAGATGTAAGAATTTGACTCAAAAGTTGATGCACAGGCCCATAAAAGGTAAAAATCCATTGAAACTTCTATCACTGCTGTGAACTGATCAAACAATTCAGGAGTCAGCTGTCCACGTTAAGGTATCAGCACAATATCACACTCATCAAAATATAGTCTTAATTA
The DNA here is from genome assembly GCA_036247105.1 of Cirrhinus mrigala. Classification (NCBI taxonomy): domain Eukaryota; kingdom Metazoa; phylum Chordata; class Actinopteri; order Cypriniformes; family Cyprinidae; genus Cirrhinus; species Cirrhinus mrigala. Next base: position 8,304,123 of record CM070010.1, read on the forward strand.
TCGTTATCATGTAATATCCCAAAAAATATTAAATATTGAGATGTTTCTTATATATATATATATATATATATATATATATATATATATAATACATAATACATATAATTTTTTTTGTTTTTGTCAGTATGGCACACCCCTGCTGTCTACATGATTATCAGCATATAAGGCAGAGTTCAGCGTGCAGCGCTCACGCGTGTAAACGTGTCTGTGTGTGTCAGATGGTGCCGACGGAGCTGGTGGAGAAGGAGTTCTGGCGTCTGGTCAGCAGCATCGAGGAGGACGTGATCGTGGAGTACGGCGCCGACATCAGCTCCAAAGATGTGGGCAGCGGATTCCCAGTGCGGGACGGCAAGAGAAAACTCATCGGTGACGAGGATGTGAGACGCTTCATGTCATATGACTGCATCTCGTACCTGTGCATGAATCTGATGAAGAAATTTCATTAAAAAAAAAAAACTATACAGCTATGGAACAAATTGATGTGTCTGAGTAAAATGTGTTTTTTTTTTTTTTTTTTTTTTTATAGTTTTATTCTGTAAACTACTGATGACATTTCTTCCAAATTTGGATAAAATGGTCTGGTCAAAATAATAAAAAAGATGGCATGTTTTCAGGCATGTTTATGTACATTTTTAGACGACACAATACCAGTGCTTTAACTTCAGAAGAGTTAAGAAATCAATAATTGATGGAAAAACCCTGATTTTATCATTTGTTTTTATTTGGAACAGATGTTATCACATCTTCATAGAATAAAACAAATAGTGCCATTTTACTCAAACACATTCCTTGTAAATCCAGTGAAATTCTGATTTTTTTTCCCATAGCTACATATAGCAAATTTAGTTTATTTTTATTTTTTTTAATGTGTAGTTGAAAATATAGTGTATGTAGCATACAGTCTTTTATATATAATTGAAACATCAGAAGAAAATTGTAAATATTAAGAGTGGGGTTTGCATGAATGTAATCGACCATCTTCAGAAGAGTTTCAGTGGCATCAGGGAGTTTTGCTGTCATAAAATTTCATTTTTAGCAGCATTAAAATGATTTGCACAGTACAATTGTAATATAAGCAAAGTTTCTCCCAGATTGTTATTGTAATGCAATAAAAACTCTTTAGAGAGTAGATGGTTTCAACTCCTGATAAACCGGGCTTCTCGAATGTGTTTGTGGTGTGGTGAGCGCAGGAGTACGCAAACTCGGGCTGGAACCTGAACAACATGCCGGTGCTGGAGCAGTCAGTGCTGACGCACATCAGCGGGGACATCAGCGGTATGAAGCTGCCCTGGCTGTACGTGGGCATGTGCTTCTCGTCCTTCTGCTGGCACATCGAGGACCACTGGAGCTACTCCATCAACTACCTGCACTGGTGAGTCCCGCGTGCACTCGTCCTGACGCCCCGTGAACCTGTGACGAGACGACTGACCTCTGTGTGTGTGTGTGTGTGTGTGTGTGTGTGTGTGTGTGTGTGTGTGTGTGTGTGTGTGTGTGTGTGTGTGTGTGTGTGTGTGTGTGTGTGGATCAGGGGTGAACCCAAGACCTGGTACGGCGTTCCGGCACACGCCGCCGAGCAGCTGGAGTCCGTCATGAAGAAAGTGGCTCCGGAGCTCTTCGACTCTCAGCCGGACCTCCTGCACCAGCTGGTGACCCTGATGAACCCCAACGTCCTCATGGAGCACGGCGTCCCGGTACCGGCCTCCTCTTCGTCTGTCGCTATTCTGCCGATCACCAGAGAAATCGGTCACTGACGGCTCTCGTTATCCTACAGGTGTACCGGACCAATCAGTGCGCCGGAGAGTTTGTGGTCACGTTCCCGAGAGCCTATCACAGCGGCTTCAATCAAGGCTACAACTTTGCTGAAGCGGTCAACTTCTGCACTGCAGACTGGGTACGTCCTCTAGAGCCACAGCCTGTGGTGTGTGGTGCTGTAGTTCTGTGTTTGTATGTGGATGTGCGTGATGACGTGTGTGTGTGTGTGTGTTGTGCAGCTGCCCGTCGGGAGGCAGTGTGTGGCACATTACCGGCGTCTGCAGCGCTACTGCGTCTTCTCCCACGAGGAGCTGGTGTGTAAGATGGCCGCCGATCCGGAGAGTCTGGACGTGGAGCTGGCGGCGGCCGTGGTCCGAGAGCTCAGCGACATGATCGAGGAGGAGAGCCGACTGAGAGCGGCTGTGCAGGAGATGGTGAGAGAAACCCGTTGTTCTCCTCTACCGCAGAAATGATCATACACTGATGAAAACAACTTCTGAACAGGGGCTTGTGGGAAAAAATACAACCAAAATTAATCTAAAAATGCTACCAAAATTCAAGACATATATAGGGCAGTTCCTTAATCTTTATAACATATAATAGTTTAATATTATCACATGCGCAAGACTGCTGCTTTCTTAATTGTTTTTACAAGTTTACAGAAAGAAATGTCCTTGTAAAGATAAAAATGCTTCTGGACATCAGTTTAATATTGCTCTGATTGTCAGAAGTGATTATTAATGTTAACATTATGTGTTACACGACTCTGGAATACTCTATTCTGATTGGTCAGTCAGCACATTCCAATGTGTGATATTCCCAGATGACAGCGGGTAAAGACTAATAACACAGACTCATCTGAGTAACCGCCTGCAGTCGGCACGGTTCGCTTACTGGGAATGTTTTTTTTTTTTTTCTTTGTGAAAGCATTTTCTTTTTAAAATATTTTAAAAGTTTTAAAATATTAAAATCTCAATTCAGTGTAATTATTACAATCACTGAATTATGTCAGCAAACAGCTGCTATTTTGCAATGATTGTTTTATACACTTTAATGGATTATAAGATAACTAACAAACTGGTAAGATTTTGAAACATTTTCCTCTTAAATCAATATCTTTTATCGCCATAATAATTTATGTTGTGAAATGTTGTGTAATAAGACTTAAATGTGCGTCTAGTTTGAACCTGCAGCCTGCTAGCAACTGCTTTCTTCACACTTCATGTCGGGCTGCTGATAAACCTGTCGGGCTTTATTCTGCGATAACAGCCGGCTGGATGTACATTATCCCTTACCAAACATATTGTCAGTGGTGGAATTTAATAATGAAAACAGTAGAACAAATAAAAAACAGAAGCAACTGGCTCTTTTTTTTTCCAGCAACACTATTTATTAATAACATTCAGAAACTGAAAAAACACAAAGCTGATCATCTGTGAAATAACTCCTCCTGAAGTGATGGTGTTTGTACTGGTCCTGCAGGGGGTGCTGTCCTCAGAGCAGGAAGTGTTTGAGCTGGTGCCCGATGACGAGCGGCAGTGCTGGAAGTGTAAGACCACCTGCTTCCTGTCGGCGCTCACCTGCAGCTGCAGCCCGGAGCGTCTGGTGTGTCTGCATCACGCGGCCGAGCTCTGCAGCTGCGCAGCCAGAAACAAGTGCCTGCGGTGCGACTCTGACACACACACGGCTCTATCACTGTCAGTGATGTGCTGATTAATGACCTGGAGCTGCACAAACCACGGCTGAACTGAACTAAGACCTGGTTTTTATCACGTGTGTTACAGGTTCAGGTACGATCAGGACGAGTTTCCCGCCATGCTCTACGGGGTGAAGTCGCGCGCGCAGTCTTACGACACCTGGGCCAAGAGGGTCACGGAGGCGCTGGCGGCCGATAACAAGAGCAAGAAAGGTCAGACACGATTCTGAGTCGCCGCTTTAGTCCACGTCTGCGGGTTATAAACGGGTCGCTCGTGCTTCAACAGATCTGATCGAGCTGAAAGTGCTGATGGAGGACGCGGAGGACAGGAAATACCCGGAGAACAACCTGCTGCGCAGCCTCAGAGACACGGTGAAGGAGGCCGAGACCTGCTCGTCCGTAGCTCAGCTGCTGCTCAGCCACAAACAGAGACACAAGTGAGTCAGAACACGGCATCACTCGCTGCCACACGTCGTGTTGTGTGATTATAAACGAGGCCCTTATGCCTGTGTGTGTTTTAAGAAGAGAACGTCCCGAGAGCAGCGCACAGAAAGCACGCAGCAAACTGACGGTGGAGGAGCTGAAGGTGTTTGTGGAGCAGCTCTACCGCCTGCCCTGCGTCATCAGCCAGGCCCGACACGTCAAGGTGAGTCCGGAGAACATTTGAGCTTCACCGGAGCCTAGGGCTGGACGATATGACCAAAATTGATATCACAATATATTTCTTCATTTTGGTTGATACAATATAATTCTGATATCAATATGAACAATAAAAATAAAAAAACTCAGAAAAACTCCCAAGAACGCCCATAACAGATGTCTGTATCTACAAACTGCTGAAAAATGAATTCGCTAAGTCTATGAAACTTCCTCCTTGCGGTAAAATATGTTTAAAAATCACATCACCGTTACTGAAAATAATTATATTGCTACATATATACTGACAGCGAATTATCGTCCAGCCCTTCGGGAGCCTAAATAAGGTCTGGTGTGTGTGTGTGTGTGTGTGTTTGTGTGTGTGTGTGGGCCACAGGAGCTGCTGGAGAGCGTGGAGGACTTTCACGAGCGGGCGCAGGCGGCGCTGACCGACGAGACTCCGGACTCCAGTAAGCTGCAGGCGCTCCTGGACCTGGGCTCGGGGCTGGACGTGGAGCTGCCGGAGCTGCCGCGTCTCAAGCAGGAGCTGCAGCAGGCGCGCTGGCTGGACGAGGTGCGGCTGACGCTGATGGAGCCGCAGCGCCTCACGCTGGAGCTGATGAAGCGGCTCATCGACTCGGGCGTGGGTCTGGCGCCCCATCACGCCGTGGAGAAGGCCATGGCCGAGCTGCAGGAGCTGCTGACGGTGTCGGAGCACTGGGAGGAGCGGGCGCGCGCGTGCCTGCAGGCCAGGTGACGTCCGGAAGCCTTCGGTCTTTGAGATAATGTTCCAGCAAACTCTTAAATGACTGTGTCGTAGTCTTGAGTTGTTGTAAAATTCACTCACGGCACGACACGCGTGAACTGTGGTTGCTGACTGTCATCTCTCTGCAGGCCTCGCCACAGTCTGCTGACGCTGGAGAGCATCGTAATGGAGGCCAAGAATATCCCGGCGTACCTGCCCAACGTTCTGGCCCTCAGAGACGCCCTGCACAAAGCCAAAGAGTGGACGGCCAAAGTGGAGGCCATTCAGGTGAGCGTGTGTTTCGCTGACTCATGCCTAAACACTTCTATTTACATTTATTCATTTCACTCACGAACTACAACGGACTATTTACAACAGACTACTCATCTGACAGAGGCACTAAACAAGAAATCATTCAGAATAGTACGAGCTAGAACACTGATTTATGACGGGAAAGTGAAAGCAGTCTGTTGAATATAGCCAGAGATTCAGCATTCCTCATGAGGGTGGGAAGATCATTTCACCTCAAGGTACAGTTAAAGAAAAGGGGTGCCAGTACAATTTCAGTAAAGAAAAAAAAAAAAAAATCTCAATTTCAACATTTTGAAAAATAGCACCCTACATTTTTTTTTTCTTTCCCCCAAAAAATTGTTTGTGTTTTAATTTTTTTCTGATAATCAAATTAAGACATTAAATATTTATTTATTTTAATCAAATGAAAATTAAACCCTTTTATTTTTTGGTAAACAAATAGAGGTTTACTGTTAAAATTTGTGTGACTATTCTGATAAAAAAGTTTTAATTGTAGAATTTTTTTCTACAATTAAGTGGTTAATCTGGTTGTAATATTTATTTTTATCATTTATTGTTTTATTTAAATTGGCCAGAAATAGAAATATATAAAGACGTACATTATATAGCACAAAAGTAACACAAGACTAATATATTTCTGTTACATGTTAAACCGTACTTTTATTTTGTCAGGTTGTCATTTAGTTTGTGTGTATACAGTATGATATGGTGCTAGTTTTCTCAAATGAAACCGTAATATTCACGTGAAGTGACTCTCATAGCAGCTCTGGAGATGAAGTTCATGTGTTCATGTCGTCATATAATGAGACGCAGAGGCCGAAAAATCACAATGAGCGTCACGTGTGCTTCAGTATTTGTGTAGTAAACAAAATCACGTTTCTGCCATTCATTCATACAGAGCCAAGGGGAACATGCAGGATTCATATCTAAACCATCTTTTTGCATTTTAATATCCACAGACATTAGTCCATATCGGAATTCGAATTAAGTGACGGACCCAATTTTTATTTATTTATTTTTTCCTTTTCCTTCCAAAAATGGACGAATTCCATGCCATTTGACAAATTGGTTCAGGCTATTGGGAATTTGGTTCAGAGAATGGGGTTTTACCAAATGTGAAAAACTGTAAAACAGTTCTGAAAAAATGTAAAATAATCCAAAAAATGACAAATTCCAGAAAAATCTAAGAGTATAAATTGCAGTGAGCGTATGGATAATCACTGTTATGATTGGGGTTCTTTGAAAAAAAGTTTCCCCTGTAAATGCTCTTGGCCCTGAAAAGTTTGGCAACCCCTGGAGTAGACAACATTTTAGAGAGTCATGTGACCTTTGATCTCCACATGCAGAACGGCAGTAACTACGCCTACCTGGAGCAGCTGGAGGGTCTGTTAGCGAGAGGACGCTCCATCCCGGTCAGATTAGAGGCCCTGCCGCAGGTGGAGTCACAGGTGGCGTCTGCCAGAGCCTGGAGGGAGAGAACCGCCCGCACGTTCCTCAAGAAGAACTCCACCTACACACTACTGCAGGTGACACACACAACATACAAACACGTACACACACACACACACACACACACATTCTTGCATTTGTGGTTTAAGGGGACTCTCCATAGGCGTAATGGTTTTTATACTGTACAAACCGTATTTTCTATCGCCCTACACCTAAACCTAGCCCTCACAGGAGACTGTGCACACTTTTTGAATTTCATAAAACACTGTTTAGTATGTTTTTTAAGCCTTTTGTTTTACGGGGACACAGGAAGTGTCCTCATAAACCATGTTTACTTTGTAGTACCCATGTCATTATACACATTTGTGTCCTCATAAACCACAAATGCCGGAACACACACACACACACACACACACACACACACACAGACACACACTGTGACACACTAGTGCAAGGGTTCCCAACTTTCCTGCAGTTTTGCTCCAACCTCAATCAGACACACCTGAACAAGCTCATCAAGATCTTCAGGATAATTAGAAAGATATGGGCAGATGTGTCTGATTAGAGTCACAGCTGAACTCAGGAAAGTAAACCTCGAGGACCAGAGTTGAGAATCTCTCCACTAGTGGAGTACGACGGAGAAAATGATGCGCTGATTATTTGGTTTAGGGCCTTAAAATGTTTACCAGTATTTTTAAGTATATAAATGGTTTCTTGACTTACTTTTTTTCTGGTACAAATAGCTAAATATTCTTAAATCAGTTACAAGTTACACTTATTTGAGAAGTGAATGGGTGACGTTCATCTTTAGTGATCTGCGGTCGATCTCTTGCAGGTGCTCAGTCCGCGTGTGGACATCGGCGTGTACGGCACCAGCAAGAGCAAACGCAAGCGTGTCAAAGAGCTGCTGGAGAAGGAGCGCGGCCTGGAGCTGGACGGTCTGAGCGACCTGGAGGACGGCGCGGAGGACGCCCGTGACCCCGCCACGGTCGTGGCCGCCTTCAAAGCCCGAGAGCAGCAGGAGCTGGAGGCCATCCACTCGCTCCGCGCCGCCAACCTGGCCAAGATGGCTATGGTGGAGCGCATCGAGGAGGTGAAGTTCTGCCTGTGCCGCAAGACGGCCAGCGGCTTCATGCTGCAGTGCGAGCTGTGCAAGGACTGGTTCCACGGCGCCTGCGTGCCCTTACCCAAAGCCGGCTCGCAGAAGAAGCTGGTGGCCGGCTGGCAGGGCGGCAGCAAAGAGTCCAAGTTCCTGTGCCCGCTGTGCCAGCGCTCGCGACGGCCCCGGCTGGAGACCATCCTGTCTCTGCTGGTGTCTCTGCAGAAGCTGCCGGTGCGGCTGCCGGAGGGCGAGGCGCTGCAGTGTCTGACGGAGAGGGCCATGGGCTGGCAGGACCGCGCGCGACAAGCCCTGGCCACCGACGAGCTCTCCTCCGCCCTGGCCAAGCTGTCCGTGCTCAGCCAGCGCATGGTGGAGCTCGCCGCCCGAGAGAAGACCGAGAAGATCATCAACGCCGAGCTCCAGAAGGCGGCCGCCAACCCGGACCTGCAGGTACGTGACTTCAGATCAGCGTTTCCGATCGCACGAGTGCGCCGTGACTCACTTGTGTTTCGCTTTCAGGGGCACATCCAGACGTTTCAGCAGGCCGGTTTCAGCAGAGCCACGTCGCCCCGACCCTCGATGGACTACGACGACGAAGAGACGGACTCGGACGAGGACATCAGAGAGACGTACGGATACGACGTCAAGGTTTGTGATGAATCTTTGAATGATGGTCAACCGTCACTAGTGCTTTCATGCGGTTTCTGTTCACTTCTCATCAGATGAAGATCTCTGTCTCCTCAGGACTCAGGAGAGGTGAAGCCGTACTTGTTCTGTGACGAGGAGATTCCCGTGAAGTCGGAGGAGGTGGTCAGTCACATGTGGCCGACGACGCCGTCGTTCTGCGCTGAGCACGCGTACTCGTCTGCCTCCAAGTCCTGTCCTCAGAGTAAGACGCCACTACACACTTATGTATGTGGGTTGTTGACGTGACATGGTTCAAATCTGCGTTTTTTTTTTTTTTTAGACAAATCTCAAAACTGTCCTGTGGTGTGACTGTCAAGCATAAAAAAAAAATTAAACAATGAAAGTTGGGGAGCCTTTATATTTTCTCAAAGATCAGATTTCACACTTCATAAATATGTGCATTTCTTCTTCAACAATTGTCTTTTACAAAATCCACATTTTTACTGCCTATTTGTCAACTACCCACATACAGAAGAGTCCAGTAACGCAGAAACTAGCCTGATCTCCATTCGCCTCCTCAGATCCGTCCGCCCCGCGCAAGCAGCCCAGGAAGACGCCGCTGGTGCCGCGGAGCCTGGAGCCTCCGGTGCTGGAGCTGTCGCCGGCGGCCAAGGCCCAGCTGGAGGAGCTGATGATGGAGGGCGACCTGCTGGAGGTGTCTCTGGACGAGACGCAGCACATCTGGAGGATCCTGCAGGCCACGCACCCGCCCTCAGAAGACAAGTTCCTGCAGGTGATGGAGGTGAGAGATGAGCTCGCTGTACTTGCACGTGTTTCTGGTGTCCGCACGCTGATCTCTTTACGCCGCTGTGTTCCCGCAGCCTGAGGACGCGCCGCTGGACAAACCCGTCAAGCTGAAGGTGAAGGATGCGGAGAAGAAGAGGAAGAGGAAGCTGGAGAGAGCCGAGCAGCAGCTGCTTCTGGCCGCCGGCGGCGTGGAGGGAAGATCCAAGTCCAAAGACATGAAACGGGTTCTGGAGCTCAAGCCCAAGAAGAAGAAGCTGAAGTTGAGCCCGGACAAGTCCCGCGAGCTGAAGCAGCTGGCCAAGCGTCTCGCTAAGGAGGAGAAGGAGCGCAAGAGGAAGGAGAAGGCGGCGGCCAAGGCTGAGTTTCCCAAGGAGGGGCTGGAGAAGAAGAGCCGGAAGATTCTGGACATTCCCTCTAAGTACGACTGGTCCGGGGCGGAGGACTCCAACGACGAGAACGCCGTCTGCGCCGCCAAGAACTGCCAGCGCCCGTGCAAGGATAAGGTGAGTGAGGACGGTTTTACTCTGAATGTGCTGACGGTGTCGTTGACTCTGATAACCGTGTGTTTGCCGTTCTCTGGTTGGTTCAGGTGGATTGGGTCCAGTGTGACGGCGGCTGTGACGAGTGGTTTCATCAGGTGTGTGTGGGCGTGTCGTGTGAGATGGCCGAGAACGAAGACTACATCTGCTCGGCCTGTTCGCGTAAAGCCGCCGGCGCGGCCGTTAAAGTGGGAGCGGAGACTGTGGTGCTGTCCTCGCCGGTGTGCGGCGGCCCGTCCGTCCCGCCGCCGTCCCAAACAGACCTTCAGGAGAGCAGTTAACCGCACTAACACACTCCAAACTCACAACCAGCTGCTACATCAGCACGGATATACATCACTTCCTGTATCCGATAGATTTAGCTCATTGTTATTGTAGTCCTGGAGGAGCCACCTGATGTATCGAGACTGAATAAACATTTTCATTACCCAAACCAACTAACTAACCCAAGTCCGAGCGATCTGCTGTGTCACCATGAGATCCTGCAGCAGTGAACTTCCTGTTTGGACCGAGCTGGAGGACGGTACATACGGTGGTTGTATTTAGTGAATCTATTTATTATGTAAGTGGATTTTAAGCAGTTCATGATGGGGATGTTTTTTCTCAGCTTTTGTCAAATAAAGAAAGATGATTGATGATGATGATGATGATGATGATGATGATACGTCAAGTTTGTGCCTAATTGTAAAGGTCACTGCTCATGTCACTACTAGGCATTCTCTTCTGAGTAAAGGTTCAGCAGAAATGTTTCTATCATTTGAGCCTGTGAGATACTTGACCACTTCTGTCTTAAGTGCTGAACGTTGTAAAGCAACATGGTGTGACTGACAAATCTGAAACTCACTGGCTAATGTCAAACAACAAACAAAACCAACAAAGACTGGATGATTTTGAGAGCATATAACATCATTCCCTGATTGAATTAGTACATGCATTGATCAGCAACAGCATTAAAACCCCTGACGAGTGACGTAAATGTCATTGATTATATCATTACAGTTATATAATGGGATATATTAGGCATCAACAGTCATTTCTTGAATGTGGTGTGTTGTTGCAGGACAAATGGGAAAACAGAAGGTTTGAGTGTCTTTGACAAGGGTCAAATGCTGATGGCTAAACCAGGGTTAGGTTATAGAAACACATTTATGTCATTAAAACAGCGTCATCTGCTGATGGACACTGTGCTGCATTGTCACGTGAACTTGCCAGCTGAAGATTATGAGGAAATGATGTCGCTCCCTTTTCCAAGCGGCTTCTCACGCCAAAGTCTCCGAAGGCTCTGCCCTTCACAGGGAGTAGGGCATAGGGGTGATCACTTCCATTTGGAACTAACCTCGTGAACCGTTCGATACGAGTACACATACCGTTACACCCCTAATAAGAATAGTAATGAAAATATAGAGGAAAAAGCTCCATAGAGTTGTGAGCATATGTGCTATTAACAGATGAAGCTTTGATGAGTTTCAGGATATCACTTGATGACATACGATGCATTTGACCATGGATATAACTCTGAATACTGCTGCCGTATGTTCTGTTGTTTGTGTGTTTTGGTAACATTATGCACATTTAATGCGCTTCTGTGGTTTTAACGTGTGAACGGGACTCTTATTTTGGTCATAGTCCTTTTAAGCCAAGTCATTTAACTCGGCGGCCATCTTTGAAACACCTCTCGGGCATGCAAGTCTATCTCTTTGAATGGGGAAACATCAGATTTGACAAAACTGTTTACCAAGCTCATGGTTAAATTTCATATTTGAAATCACCAATGAAATCTGACAACAACTGCCTCATAAATGTTATTCCTTATCCTCCACCGGAGCTTCTTACGGCAGCTGTAGTGATCCGATGACTTTAATCAACGATTGGCTCTTTCATTTAGAAGGCGGGGCTTATTACATACATTTATACACTTTCACACCAAAGACTGTGCACTCCTATTATTTACAAATGGGAGAAAGTGTAACGCCCACTATGGTGATTAAGCCCCGCCTTCTAAATGAAATCTGTTGTGATTGGGCAGAAGAAAGGTTTGTGGTGAAGCGTGAAGCGCTTGAAGCGCATTGTTTAAATCGATATAAGCAGTCTATTTTATAGTTTTTTACCAGCATTGTAAATTAAATAATTATTGTTAATAACAACATTAATGTAAAATATATTTAATTATACTTATTATATTGTTAATATAATTATTATTAAAAACATCTTTAACATGTAAATGATTTATGTCAGGTTAATGCACGTTATTTGCATGAGAGAAGCGCAGCGGCACGAGTAACAGAGAAGAAGAGGCGTCTCATTTTGCTCTTTATGTTGTGAATCAGTTCATCACAAGCACCAATTCGTTCATTAAAGTAGTGATGGAGATTCAGAAGCTCCGAGTCAATTGAGGCCAAATGATTCTGTGTTCAGAGTCACTCGAATCTCCTGGACTAAACCAAGTAAAACATGTTTTGTGTGATAAGACAACTTTCACAAACCAGCCGTGAACATGCAGTCTGTTCAATATATTCTACAGATCAACTCAGAGATTCAGTTTGCATTTATTTTTCTGAATTATTCTCATCTCACACTGATCCACACACTGTTATAAAGATGGTGTTTGTTAAAGAGGAGAGTGAAGACATTAAAATCGAACAAGTATTCAATCTGAAACAAGAAGATACTGAGGATCAAACAGGTTGGTTTCGTTCTCAAAGCTGAAGTCTTTCATCTGATCCTCTTGAAATGTCCAGCTCTGCAGAAACAAATGATATTTCTGAAGAGTTAGTGTCCTACTACTTCTACATCAGCGCTGTTTGATCTGTTCATAACAGATTTCTGTGCAGAATTTGAATGATTCCCACTAGATCTCACAGCAACCTATTCTTCATTCTGTGGCGAGTTCAGACGCTTAACAGTGCCTTGAGATGTCACGAGATCAACGCTGGTTCCTGAGTAACTCTGAAGAAACTCACAGTCTGGAGCCCTGATAAAACAGTTTGATTTGACATGGAGAATCGTGTGGACAGACGTGTTGAGAACACAAAAACTAATGCTGCCTTCAAATGAAACCAAGATGATCCTACTGCTGCATAATGGATGATTAAAATCAAACTTCTGTTCCAAACATGTTTTCACACTGCAAACACGCAGTTAATGTGCCTTCTAAAAAGTAGCAGAATATTTAATAAAATATTTGTTGCTTAATTAATATAATAATCGATTGGTAATAATTGTTTAAATTAATACAATAATACTTTAGCTTTTCTGTATCAATTTTAGTGATGAACTATCTAGGACGAGTTTGAAAAAGTAGTTTTTTTTACATAATGTCAAATATTTAATGAAATGTATGATGGACAGCAGTGCTTCTAGAGGCAAAGTTGATCAGAATAAGGAGATCCAACATAGGATTTGAATATTGTGTGTACGTGTGAAAAATCGTGTGATAACATCATCCAATGGCCGACTTCTTTCAAATTTCTTAAGTGGTCAAACAGGCCCATCGAGTTTCTTTCTGATCAGTCTTCATTAACCTTGTCTAATAGGTGTTCAAAGCTGATTGGCTGGTGGTGGCCATGTTTTTTGAGATATGCCAGTGCCCTCATACATATCACCTTGGACAAAGACACTGCATGCCAAATTTTAAGTCAATCAAACTAATGGGTGCATAGTTACAGCCTTATGTTTTTCCTGTTATTGTGCCACCAAGTTGTCAAACTCTGCAGTTTTTGTAATCTGACCAAAGATTGAGCTCATTCACATGAGTTCAGAGTTTGGTGAAAATATCTCAGTCCATTTAAGTGTTACAGATATTTGAGTAAAAGAATGTTTTTGGATCCTGTCGCAAGTGTGAATCACTGACCAAACTTCTTTTGAAAAATGGCGGCACCCATGCAGGCTGCGGCTTACAGAGCTCCTGAGACCGCGGTGTTTAATGTTAATTCTTGTATGTCTTCTTGTATGTCTTTGTCTGCAAAAATAAGTACAGAAGTAAGGTGAAGTGATGGTGGAATACAGACGTACGTTTGGGAGCGGCGAACCTTGCTCGGTTTTCAGAAATACTGTGCAGAACGCTCCAGCGAGCTGACCGAGACACTTCGCAGCCTTTGTTTACTTCGGTGGACGGAGAAGCGAACCTGTCCGAGACGCAAGGGCTGTGATCGGAAACAGAAGCGAGGCAAGCATGGCGGCGCTAGCACGAGGCTAAAGGCTAACCCTACTAGACCAGCGTTGCCGTCCATTCTACTCGCAAACGTCCGATTGCTAGATAACAAGCTGGATTATATCAAGCTGCAGAGGGCGAACCAGTGGGAAATGAGAGACTGTTGTGTTTTTATTTTCACTGAGACGTGGCTGCAGGAGAACATCGCCGATTCGGCTATCCAGCTTGACGGACTGACCAGCTTCCGAGCGGACAGAGACGCCTCTTTGTCCGGTAAGACTCGTGGTGGGGGACTGTGTGTATATGTGAACAGAGAATGGTGTGCAAACGCTGCCGTTGCCATGCGACACTGTTCCCCACTGATCAAAGTTTTATCCGTGAAATGTCGACCTTTTTACCTGCAGAGAGAGTACAGCTGCGTAATGGTGATCGGCGTATTACCTCCCGCCTAGCTCGAATGCTAACCAGGCGCTAGCCGAGCTGTACAAGACTGTCAGCAAGCTAGTAACTGCGCACCCCGAGGCATTTTTCATAATTGCTGGAGACTTCAACCACGCCAACTTGAAGTCAGTTCTTCCAAAGTTTTTCCATCATGTGAATTTTGCTACCAGAGGGGGAAACTGCTTGGACATTGTCTATACCAACGTTCGTGAGGCCTACAGGGCCTTCCCCCGTCCCCACCTCTGCTACTCGGACCATATCAGTGTGTTTATGGTTCCTGTATACAAGTCCCTGCTAAAACGCTCCAAACCAGCCCGCAAGAACATCAGAGTGTGGCCAGCTGGAGCTGTTTCGGCTCTCCAAGACTGCTTTGACTCGACTGACTGGGATATTTTTAGGGAGGCTGCAATGAATGGTGACTCAATCAACCTGGAGGAATACACAGACTCTGTGACTAGTTTTTAGATTAGATTAGATTCAACTTTATTGTCATTACACATGTACAAGTACAAGGCAACGAAATGCAGTTTAGGTCTAACCAGGAGTGCAATAAGCAGTAAGTGCAGGATAAAGGTATAAGTTATAAGTACACTTAAAAGGGATATGTGCAAGGAGAACTATGGGTAATATTTACAGATTGATATACTGTGAGCATAATATACAGATCGCTAGTAACTATAATCAGATTTACAATAGATGAACAATATATACAAGTTGCTATTAACTGTAAACAGGAATTTGCAGATAGATATGAACAATGTACAGGTTGCTATATTCTATAAACAGGAATTTACAAATAGACATGTACAGATATATATGTAATCAGAAATTTACAAATGTATTGTGCAAAGGATATTTGCTTTTCAAATAATTATGTACAGTGTAGTGCAATAAATATTAAATAGTGCAATAGTAATGGAGAGAGTATAGGGGGCGTGTGAGGGGGGCAAAGGTGTCAGTGGGGGGCAGAGTTCAATAAGGAGACCGCTCTGGGAAAGAAGCTGTTCCTCAGTCTGCTGGTTCTTGACCTGGGACACCTAAAGCGCCTACCGGAAGGCAGGAGTGAGAACAGTTTGTGGGCGGGATGAGAGTCATCCTTTAGAATACTGCGTGCTCGACGCATACAGTGTTTCTTCTGGATGTCCTCAATGGCAGGAAGTGGAGTTCCTATAATGCGCTGGGCAGTTTTCACCACCCGCTGCAGTGCCTTACGCTCAGCAACAGAGCAGCTTCCATACCAGACTGTGACACAGTTGGTTAGGATGCTTTCTATTGTGCAGCGATAGAAGTTCACAAGGATGGCTGAGGACAGCTGGTTCTTCTTAAGTGTTCTCAAGAAGAAGAGGCGCTGGTGAGCCTTCTTGACCAGGCTAGAGGTGTTGGTGGTCCAGGATAGGTCCTCCGAAATGTGGGTCCCCAGGAACTTGAAGGATGAGACAGGCTCAACGGCCATCCCGTTGATGTGAATGGGTTCATGTGAGCCTCTTCTTCCCTTCCTGGAGTCCACAATGAGCTCCTTGGCCTTAGTGGTGTTAAGGAGCAGATTATTGTCCGTGCACCAAGTGGCCAGGTGCTTGATCTCCTCCCTGTAGGCAGTCTCATCATTGTTGCTGATGAGACCGATCACTGTAGTGTCATCTGCAAACTTGATGATGGTGTTAGATCCATGCATAGGCCTGCAGTCGTGGGTGAAGAGGGAGTAAAGGAAGGGGCTCAGCACACAGCCCTGTGGTACACCAGTGTTGAGCGTGATGGTAGTGGAGCAGATGTGGCCTGACCTAACATGCTGAGGTCTGTTGGTCAGAAAGTCCATAATCCAGTTGCAAAGTGAGGTGTTAATGTCCAGGTCTCTGAGTTTGGTGATTAACTTAGAGGGTAAGACAGTATTGAATGCTGAGCTAAAGTCAACAAACAGCATTCGTGCATAGGTGTTTATATTGTCCAGGTGTGTGAGTGCAGAGTGCAGCGCTATGGAGACTGCATCCTCAGTACTCCTATTGCCACGGTAGGCAAACTGGAGTGGGTCCAGTGAGGATTGGAGAGAGTCCTTTAGGTGTGTCAGGACCAACTGCTCAAAGCACTTCATAATGATGGGCGTGAGTGCTACAGGGCGGTAGTCATTCAGGCATGTTGGGCTAGAGTGTTTTGGCACTGGCACAATTGAGGTAGATTTAAAGCATGCTGGTACAGCTGCTTGGGCAAGGGACATGTTAAAAATGTCTGTGAATACCCCAGCAAGCTGCTCTGCACATGCCCTCAGTACGCGCCCAGGGATACCGTCTGGTCCAGCAGCCTTGCGTGCGTTGATCCGGCTCAGTGCGGTGTAGACATCAGAGGAGGTAAGAGTGAAGGGTGAGTGGTCGGTTGAGGAGGCGATCTTGGTGGCAGTCTCTTTATTGTCTCTCTCAAAGCGAGCATAAAAGTCATTAAGCTCATTCAGAAAGAAGACATTAGTGGCTATGGGGGCGGACAGACTGGGTTTGTAGTCGCTGATGGCCTGGATGCCCTGCCACATGTGTCGAGGGTCAGAGTTCGAAAAGTGCTCCTCTAGCTTTAGTTTGTAGCAGTGCTTAGCCTTTTTGATGCCCCTCTTCAAATTAGCCCTGGAAGTGCTGTAGGCCTGTGCATTACCTGATCTGAAGGCAGTGTTGCATGCCTTTAACAGGATACGCACCTCCTTGTTCATCCATGGCTTCTGATTTGGGTATATGGTGATCTGCTTCTGGGTTGTAACACTGTCAATGGTAGTGTTGATGTAATCCAGAACAGAGGAAGTGTAGCTGTCTATGTTCGTGTGAGAGCCACAGGTGGCCTGAGTAGCAAACATACTCCAGTCCGTGTGTAGAAACCTGTCCTGGAGTGTGAAGTCTACCCCCGCTGGCCACACTTTGATGGTCTTCACTGATGGCTTCACACGGTTGATGAGGGGTGAATACTTGGGGGTGAGGAACAAAGAAAGGTGGTCTGATTGTCCCAAGTAGGGGAGGGGGGTCACAATATAGGCTTCAGCCATGTGTGTGTATACATGGTCTAAAGTTTTGTTTCCTCTGGTGTGACAAAAAATGTTTTGGTGAAATTTGGGGAGTACTGTCTGTAAGTTGGAGTGATTAAAATCCCCCGCAACAATAAATGCAGCCTCCGGGTGAACAGTTTGTTGTTTGCTGATGGCCGCATGAAGTTCGTTCATAGCAAGCTTGGCATCAGCATCGGGAGGAATGTAAGCAGCAGTTATAATGGTGGAGGTGAACTCCCGTGGCAGATAAAACGGTCTACACTTAACCATGAGAAACTCTAGGTTAGCTGAGCAGTGTCTCCCAAGAATAACAGAGTTCGTGCACCAAGCATTGTTAACATAAATGCACAATCCTCCGCCTCTGGTCTTACCGGAGTCATCCGCCGTTCTGTCTGCCCGGAATGTGTAGTGCTCAGCTAGAGCGATAGCATTGTCCGATATGTTTCAGTGAAAATCATGACATTGCAGTTCCAGAGTCTCTTGCTGTGGTTGATGCGGAGTCGAATCTCATCCATTTTGTTCACCAGCGACCGTACATTGGCGAGGAAAATGCTGGGTAAAGAGAGCCGGTGTAGTGTTAGCTTTAGCTTAGCTCTCAGTCCTCCGCGCTTCCCCCGTCTTTGTTTACGGTCTCGACGCCGTCTTCGAGCACTTCCGCCCGGCCGGGTAGGGTGCGCAGCCTCGGGTGTTCTGGCGATCTCAGGGACGAGTTGATAATTCCTGATAAAGCTGTTGGGAATGTACAAACCAATATCCAAAAGCTCCTGTCGGGTGTACAATGTAAAAGCACTGCTGTTCTGCACGAACAGACCCGAGATGAGCAAGTAAAATACTGCAAAACTGCAGAAACTGGAAAGACACTGAGCCTCGCGATGTGTACGTGCCGCCATCTTGGTCTTTATATCGACATATAAATATATCTATATATTATATCTTGGTCTTTATATAGTTACATCTCTAAGTGCATAGAGGATGTTACTGTCTCCAAGGACATCACCACGAGAGCCAACCAAAAGCCCGGGATGTCGAGAGAAGTGCGCAAGCTGCTAAATATCAGGAATGCAGCCTTCCGCTCTGGAGACAAGGCTTCCCTTAGGGTTGCCAGAGTCAACCTGTCTCGTGCAGTGAGGAGAGCAAAGCGGGACTACGGACAGAGGATCAATGAGCACTTCAACAGTACTAGGGACACACGTCGCATGTGGCAGGGCATTCAATCCATTACGGACTACAAGCCCAACCAACGCAGCAGTGACGGTGATCCCTCCCTACCAGATGAGCTCAACGACTTCTTTGCACGGTTTGATGCACAGAACAAAGAGCCTACAAGGAAAGTAACACCCTCCTCCAGCGACCATGTATTCCGTCTCTCCACAGCTGATGTGAGGAGGACTCTCTCTAGAGTTAATCCACGCAAGGCTGCAGGACCCGACCTCATTCCAGGCCGAGTGCTCAGAGAATGCGCCGACCAACTGGCTGATGTCCTAACAGACATCTTCAATATATCTCTGAGTCATATTTTCTTAAATTGTAACGTTGCTACTTAAATATAGTGTCAAATGATGATCTCTGTCTTACTGTAGATGCAGAGTATATTAATATAGCTTACCCATTTGCACATACATAGATGTATATTATTATATATTGTCTGAACCACTGTTTTTGTTTTGCACAATGTTTTGTCTTGTTTGTCTTATTTTATTTAAAATTTTAGCTCTTCTATTGCACTATTTGTATGTTTACACTGTAGATCCAGAGCTCTCGCCATTTCGTCTCCCTGTATACTTGTATACGGTGAAATGACAATAAAGTTTACTTTGACTTTGACTTTGACTTTTGTTGTGAGGGTCTTTAGATGATTCTTGTCAAGTTTCGAGAGAAATGGAAAAATGGCCTGTGAGGAGTTAAAAAAAAAATTGATTTTTTTAGAAAATCCAAAACAGTGGGAAAATTAACAGAACAGAAATTAAATTGGAATTTTGGCCATTTTTTCCTTTGTTTTTTTTTTTTAATCATACCAAATGTATTTTAGAAACACATCACAGCCAAATGTGAAGAAGTCAAGGGTCAAGAGCTTATCTAAAGCAAACACTGATCTACATCATGGTAGTGTCAAACAAGACAGAAGAACATCAAAATCTCTGTTTATTCCCAATAAGAGCTTCTGTAGACATCTGACAGAAAAATTCAAAATGGTAATGCTGTTTGTGAAGTGGTTTAATCAGATTTTGGAAGATTTA
Source organism: Cirrhinus mrigala (assembly GCA_036247105.1). NCBI lineage: Eukaryota > Metazoa > Chordata > Actinopteri > Cypriniformes > Cyprinidae > Cirrhinus > Cirrhinus mrigala. The sequence goes on from CM070010.1 coordinate 8,323,629, forward strand.
AAGGTAGGGTAATGTAACGCCACGCCAGCAGAGGGAGCCCTCACCCACTGACTGACTGTTACCGCTCCCTCTGCTGCATCTCTGGTTACTTCCCCATTTAAGGAGGCCTATACCAAACAGGCCTGGCGAAGTATTGTTTTGCCTGTGCGGACTCTACCAAGTGTTTTTCCTGATTTCATTGCCTTGTTTTTGTTATTTCCACGGTTTTGTTTCATTGTCATAGTTTTGTCTTGTTTTTGCCATAGTTTTTGCCTAGTTTCATAGCCTTGTTTATTTTGCTACTTTGGACAGCTCACTTGGACTTTGACCTTCTGCCTGTTTATTTGGATTACGCTACCCTGCCTGTCTTGACTACGCTGTGGATCTAACATGCTTCCCTGGAGTCCCGTTACAGAATACTTCACCTCCCAAAGATCCAGCGGCTTTCAGAAACACAGATCACCATGGGTCCAGCATCACACCTCTTCCGCCTCCGCCAAGGTAACCAGCCCATTGAAAATTATGTCCTGGATTTCTGTGAACTCTGTCACATTGTGGCCTTTAATGATGTGGCTCTCAAAGACATTTTTAGAATAGGGACTAAATGATCCCGTTCGTTCGTTCTTGCCGGGAGGAAAAATTCACTGGTCTCTGGAACAATACATTGATTATGCTCTGCTGTTAAGTGGATCACCTTTTACTGTTGGGATTGCAGACGAGGGACCCCGCAATCCAGCAGTAACCCCCATACCACAACCTGCTCACGTCATGTCAAGCAAGCCAGAGACCTCTCACGCCAAGCCTGCCAAACCAAAGCCAGTTCACGTCATACCTACCCAACCAAAGCCCGCTCACATCATGTCCACCAAGCCAAAGCCTGCTCAAGTCATGTCTGGGATTATTCAAATTGCATCAGAGCACTCTCACACCATGCCTGCCAAGCCACAGCCTGCTCACTTCACGTCTGCTACTCCAGGACCTGCTAACGTCATGGCCACCCTTCCAGAGTCTGCACCTGTCATGGCTGCCATCCCCAAGCCAGTACACAAGATGGCCGCCATCCCAGAGCCAGTCCACAAGATGGCTGCCATCCCAGAGCCAGCCCACAAGATGGCCGGCATCCCCGAGCCAGTCCACAAGATGGCCGCCATCCCCGAGCCAGTCTACAAGATGGCCGCCATCACCGAGCCAGTCCACAAGAGGGCCGCCATCCCCAAACCTGTTCACAAGATGGCCGCCATCCCCAAGCCTGTTCACAAGATGGTCGCCCCATCTGAGTCCCTGGCCAAAATGGCTGCCACGCCTGAGCCTCATCAGCCCAAAATCGTCTCACCCAAATCTCACCTCGCCATGTCTGTCACACCCAAAACAAATCAAGTGATGGCTGATCCTCCAATGTCAAGTCAGGGCTGCACTTTCAGTGCCAAGTCAAGTGACAGCTGTGTTTCCTGAGCTACGTCAAGTCACAGCTGTTCCCCATGAATCAAGCCAAGTCACAGCTGTTATTCCTGAGTCAAGCCACGTTACAGCTGTTCCTGAATCAAGTCAAGTTACAGCTGGGTTGTCTATGTTAAGCCAAACCACAGTTGATCATCATGAACCAAGCCAAGTTACAGCAGATCTTCATGAGCCAAGTCAAGTTACTGCTGTTGTTCCAGAGTCAAGTCAAGCCACAGCCGACCTTCATGAGCCAAGTCAAGTCACAGCTGGTCTTCACGAGCCAGGTCAAGACACAGCTGTTCTTCATGGGTCAAGTCACGGCAGACCCCCCCTGAGTCAAGTCAAGTCACGACAGACCTTTCTGAATCAAGTCAAGAAACAGCTGCGCTCCTAACAGAGCCTCTTCACGACATGGCTGCTAGTACAGGGCCTCACCAAACCACGGCCATCCTGCCAGAACCTCACCAGGTCCCCTCTGACCTTCCAAAGCCACGTCACGTCTCAGCTGATCCTCTAGAGCCTCGTCACGTCTCAGCTGACCTCCTAGAGCCTCGTCACGTCTCAGCTGACCTCCTAGAGCTTTGTCACGTCTCAGCTGACCCCCCAAAGCCTCGCCACGTATCAGCTGACCTCCCAAAGCCTTGCCAGGTCTTGTCTCAGCTCCCAAGCCACGCAGAGCCCACGCTCCCAAGCCACATGTCCACAGTGTCCACACCCTCAAGACCGGCAGGCATCCCACTATCTTCTGTGCTGCCTGTCATGGCGATCGCCATTTTGAGCGTGTGGGCTACACACTGTGCTCCAGAGGCCTCGTCTGACCACAAGCCTGCTCCTGAGGTATCGCTGACCACGAGTCTGCTCCTGAGGCCTCGTCTGTCCATGAGTCTGCGCCAGAGGCTTCTCCTATCCAAGAATTTGCGCCAATGCCTCCAGAGGTGTCAGTTTCCGCTGTAGATTCTCCAAAGGAGGTGGTGTCCATTCATGAACTCACTGCCACGTCGGTCCACGAGTCTGCTCCAGAGATCTTGTCTGACCATGAGTTTGCGCCAATACCTCCTGAGGTGTCAGCATGCACTGTAGAACCTCCTAAGGAGGTGGCGTCTATTAATGAACTCACTGCCACGACTGACCATGAGTTTGCGCCAATGCCCCCGGAGGTGGCGGCTCCGGCTGCAGAACCCCCTAAGGGGGCAGCGTCCTCCTATGAGCTCTCTGCCCATCATGTCACGGCCAAGGAGGCCTATCATGAACTCTCTGCCTGTCCTATTATGGCCAAGGAGGCCTATCACAAACCCTCTGCCTGTCATGTCATGGCCAAGAAGGCTAATCATGAACCCTATGTTCTGCTATGGACGTCACTAGTTCCACTGTGAATATTTTTGCTCCTGTCTGCTCTGCTTGCTCTGTCTGTCCCGCTATGTCTCCCTGTTCTGCCTGCTCTACCTGCCTCGCCATGGCTTCCTGCTCTGCCTGCCCCGCCATGGCTTCCTGCTCTGCCGGCCCACCATGGCTTCCTGCTCTGCCTGCCCCGCCATGGCTGCCTGCTCTGCCTGCCCCGCCATGGCTCCAGGCTCCTCCGAATCAAACATGGTGGACTTCTGCTCCAGTGTTCCACTGTCTGCCATTGCTCCACGGCCTAGGCCCTCCAGTGTTCCACTGTCTGCCACTGTTCCACGGCCCAGGTCCTCCAAGGTTCCACTGTCTGCCACAGCTCCACGGTCCAGGTCCTCCATTTCTTCACTGTCTGCCACTGCTCCATGGCCCAGGTCCTCCAGTTCTTCACTGTCTGCCACTGCTCCATGGCCCAGGTCCTCCAGTGCTTCACTGTCTGTCCCTGCTCCACGATCCAGGCCCACCTCCTCTGCACGGACCCGGCCTCCCGTCCCACCCCCTGTTTTGCCTCTGTTCCCCTACCCTCCTGGACTGTTGTAGTTTTGAGCGCCAGGAGTCACTCCTAGAGGAGGGGATTCTGTAACGCCACGCCAGCAGAGGGAGCCCTCACCCACTGACTGACTGTTACCGCTCCCTCTGCTGCATCTCTGGTTACTTCCCCATTTAAGGAGGCCTATACCAAACAGGCCTGGCGAAGTATTGTTTTGCCTGTGCGGACTCTACCAAGTGTTTTTCCTGATTTCATTGCCTTGTTTTTGTTATTTCCACGGTTTTGTTTCATTGCCATAGTTTTTGCCTAGTTTCATAGCCTTGTTTATTTTGCTACTTCGGACTGCTCACTTGGACTTGGATTACGCTTTTGTTTATTACTGTTTGTTTGGAGATCGACGCTGCCTGTCTTGACTACGCTGTGTTTAATAAAGCTCGCATCTGGATCTAACACGCTTCCTGTTACAGGTAAGCGATTTCTGGTAGTCAATGTTGATATTTGAAATCACCAAAACAAACATGCCCCTACCCCAAAAGTAGGGTAATCTGCAGAGCGGACTGGAATTGAGAACCACTGCCTTATTGTAAGCCTTCTTTTGTTCCGCAGACGTTTTCCTCTTTTCTTTTTAATTTGCCATCTCTGTCTTTCTGTCGTCGCTCGGCTAACGTCCTGTGCACTGAGCGCTCTCTCCTCCCCATCATGAGTAGACACACCTCTTACTTTTCAATTTGACTGAAATATCTAATATTTAATTTTATAGAAAAAAGTTATGCAAAGTAATGAAGTGATAAGGAGAGTAAATATTAAATTGAACTTTATTGATGTGTTTTTTGCACAGGAGAGATCTGTTAGTTTAACTCACAGTTGTGAAGTTTTGTGGCTCATCATTGTGCTGTAGAGCCTGTGCTTCAGTCAGTGATGGACCACAAACACTGATGTTCTGCTGCACGTTGATTTATTTAACGTCAGTAACTGTGTAATTGCTGATGCAGTGATGACTGTTGTGGAAAAAACTCTCACCACTTAAGAGACAAACTCAGTCAATTGTCTTTTCATAAGTTTATTCTTTGTAAAGAAGGTCAGACAGTCATACAGAAACACAGGTTACTGCAGTTGTGTGACCAAGAAGGGAGGGCTCACTCCAACTTATATCTCTTCCCCAGCCTTCAAGGTTCCATCTCCTAACCGGTAACTTTCCACACATGGTAAGACACAGAAAAACACATTCTACTCATCATCTACTCATCATTCTCCCAAGATTCACATCTTTATATTCAGGGCCCTGATACCCTTCTCTCACGTCATCCTCACAGCAGGTTCAGGTAAAGCAGACACTTACACAATGTTTCATAAGCACATAAGATAAGTCGAATGAATTTTTCTTCCACATGACCTCTGTACTAAGTACTTTAGCTGATACACTTTACATAACAATGAACTGCAAAAATTTGAGTTATGTTTTTAATTATTTTACTGTTACACATTTAGTGTTTGCCATTTTATATTGAGAAATATTGGTAACACTTTATTTTAAGGTGGCCTTGTTACATGTTACATGTACTTACTATTATAATAGCAATTAATTATGCAAATTTTCATGCAAGTAACCCTAAGACAAACCCTAATTCTAACCCTACCCTTACTGTAAGTACATGTAGTTCATTAATATTACTCACTACTTGTAATTACATTGTAACAAGGACACCTTAAAATAAAGTGTAACTGAAGTATTTATTCTCAGCAGACTCAAATGAAATGTGTTCGTACTAAGTAGAACTAACACCGTATGAATGCTAGTTTTTAAACATGAATGGTTTGAAGCAATCAGCTGCACAAATAAAATTACTTAATTTCCATGGTAGTATTATGACAAGATATTGTAAAAATGAAAGGCTGTAAATTTATGTTAGACAGCTGTAAATTAACAGTATCATTGCCCTTATAATGTCTTTCCAGGAAATAAATGAATTAATAAAGCATTTGTAGAATATTTTCATTATCCCTGATTCAATAAAATATATAGAACTATAGATCTACATAAGAGGAAATTATTCTGCTATTATGATCTGACTGTGTGTAGTAACTGTGTACAGTGAGCTTAGAACATAGGGAACTATTTAAAGAACCCGTTCAGGAGCTGGAAACACATGACAGCTATTGATCAACGTTCAGGAACTCATATATGGTAAAAAAAAAATATATATATATACCTTGTCCAAAAATACAATGGAGCATATACAGAGTACTGCAAACAACTTCAGGATGTATATATGTGTGTTCGCGACCAGACTCTGGAGTGGTGTTCAAACATTACTCGGCTTTTGTTAGAAAAAGGTCTATAGGGCTTGGCAACCGACGTCACTGCGCAGTGCATTCTGGGGCGTAAACAAGGGGCGCCGCCATATTGTGAGGCCACATCGGGGGAGACTTAAAACAACCAGTTACTACACGAAAATGTGTCGACAACAATGTTGAAAAGTCAATAAAATTAACGGAATTTATTATACAGAGCAGTATCCTGCATGCAGGCGGGTACCCAACGGGTGACCCGCTAAAACTGACATAATGGGTGGAATAATATTTATGTGTCGGGTGCGGTGCAGGTGCGGATCGGACAGGTGACAGGCACGGGGATTTGCTCTTTGGACTCAATCCAGTACTGATACTCAGCTGCTCTCAAACGGTCCTGTGCTTGTGTTTACGCTCTGTCTGAAGACCATTTAAAAGCCCTTTCACATGGGACGCGGCAAGCGGTGGAATCGCTGCTTCCTCTCGTAGTGAAAGCGTTTTGCAGTCGAGCCGGTGCTCCGGACGTGGTCTCGGGGTGAACGTAGTGGCAAAGGTCACATTTGATTTTACTAAAAATTAAATAAACAAAACATAACGAAAATCCTATATGTGTTATTTGCTATTTATCATTTTATGGGACAATGACTAGCGTAATTTTCATGTCAGACACAGTTAACTATGACATTTTACATATAATTGTATTTTTACCGGGTAAACTATTTTTTAAATTAATTTATTAATCTTTGTTTTTGATTGATCATGCAACTTCAGGAATACCATTATATTTTAAATGATCTTGATCATGTTTTCAACACTCCGACATGAGCTCAGTTCTTTTGGTTGTTAATAATAATCTGTCTGAGGGTGCGGGTTTATCAAGCAGGACCCGTGCAGGACTGAGGTGCCTGCAAGTCAAGTCAAGTCAAGTCACCTTTATTTATATACCGCCTTTAACAATACAGAATTGTGACAAGGCGGCTGTACAGTATTAAATAGGAAATAGTGCATCAACAATGCAAAAGGGCAACAATAAACACTCAATTTTCAGGTAAAGGTAGTTAATCAAATACAATAAAAAAAAAATACAATATCGTATGAAGATAAAGTGAAGATAAAGTGTCCCCAACTAAGCAAGCCAGAGGCGACAGCGGCAATGAACCAAAACTCCATCGGTGACAAATGGAGAAAAAAACCTTGGGAGAAACCAGGCTCAGTCGGGGGGCCAGTTCTCCTCTGGCCAGACACGGAGGACTGACCAGGTTCCCGTGGTCTTGTGCCGACGGCCGTCTAGGTGACAAGGTCTTCACTGGGGATCCGTCTCTGGGGCTCATCTAGTCGATGTGGTCTCCGCTGACATTCAGGGCTGTAGAGGTCGTCTCTAGGTGCTGATCCACCGTCTGGGCTGGGTATGGACTGGACTGCAAGAGAATGTACTCGAGACCCCGACGATTTACTTCCTGTGACATTTCCAGATATTTTTGTATGTTTAGTCTGTGGTGTGAGGCTCTGTTTCGTAATTTTAAATCTATGGAAGCCCACGTTCAGTTCACAAATGACTGGGTCCGTGACTTGGAAGCCTACAAACCGCCGAGTCAAAATATTAAGGTGACCATATTTCTTAAATGAAAACCGGAGACATTTCCTTGTTCAGTGGTCAAAATATCACTTAAATCTCACTTGTGATTATATATGAATTAAAATACGAGGACAATATGTTTTGGTTTTTTTAATTGTTGTGGGATTAACATCATAATTGATCATTACAGTGATGTTTGAGGATGTTAATACAATTCAACAAAAATCACACAATGAAAAATACCAAACATCAAAACAGTAGGATTAGGGTGAATTCAGGTAAAATTACAAACATCTAAAAGAACATGTTGTGTTGACATTAATGCAATAATATAAATATTAAATATCAGGATATTCAGAAATCAGAATATTGTTAAAATGAACTCTACAAAACTTTTAAAAATGTGTCTATGAAAAAACTGTATTTAACGAATGTTATTTTCTCATTTTCACAACGTGAGTGCAACTTTACAAATTTTATGTTTATGTTTTTCTATCTCTAATCAGGCTTATTATTTTGCATTTTAGGCTCATTTGACCATATGACCAAAGTATGCACTTTCTGCAAATGTAATTGTGCAAGCGTAACTGATTAATTATTATTTTTTTATTATTATTCATATCGTTGTGACGATGGAAGTTTCAGGAATGTTTCATATTGTGTGCAAAACAATTACGCAACCTTATTATGCCTTGTTATACAGTGCACACAAACAACAGTACTTTCTTCAACATGCATATTAGTACGCGACAAAACTGAAACCAATAACGCATTCTCTTTTGATATGTGATGATAATAACACTCTGCTCTCCTCCAAGCTCTTCATGGCTGTATTAGCGGCGCGCGATCAATCCGCCTGGATACATCGGACACTTCATTCTGTTTTCAGGCTGGAAAACAATAAAAAGAAAGTCTGTTGTCTATTTTTTACACCATCGATCCTGCGAACGGACATTACATCCAACAACGCAACAATCTCTTCCCATGACTAAAACTTCATCAGCGCTTCACAACAAGCGGCCTCACAATATGGTGATTTTTCCCATCAGCCACTGTGGCGTTAGAGTCGTGACGTCACGGCCCCATACCCTATATGGCTTCAAAACCTCTTCAGAGCAATTTTATTTTGAACAAGGAAAATTCTACAACACATTAAATGCAGCATATTAGCTAGAAACGTCAAACAATGACACAGGGTAATTGTATTCTTATGCATATCCATAGATATATAGATACAAACCGTAGGTTTTGAGGTCTATTAACTATTTCCCTGGATAGAGGAATTCCCGTGGTGTTGAAGTCAATTATTTCTAGTTACGGTCCCTTAAGATTGAAACTGGCCCATTGGTTAAGCATGCAGTTCCTGGCAGTGATGAGAAGGGCAAGTCCCAACAAGGAAGTTTGTTAATGAGCAACCTTATTTTGTTCATGAATAACAAATGGGTTGTCAGTGGTCAGTTCAGCCTATAAGTGTGTTATGACAACACTGAGTGACTGTAGAAGGAGGATGTTTCTGGGGCTTTGCAGAAGAGCAAGAGATTCACTGTAGACCGTTGAAGTGTCTGGAGGATGGCGAAGTGGAAAACCAACTGCATTGAACGACCTCTGTCTCTGGCCTTTGAAAGGCTCGGATGTGTTGTTGGTGGACATCCATGTGTGTTTCTTTTATTAGCTGTATGGGTGGCTGCTGCCCTTGGAACCGGTTTCATCTTTCTTAAGGACATGAAGGCAAATGATATTGAAGACCAGTTCACACCCGTCAATGGACCAGCCAAGATGGAGAGAGCATTTGTGGAGGAAAACTTCCCACCGTCTGAAGAGTTTTCTCAGTTACGACTTTCGTCAGATGGCACTTACGCATCTGTGATCATCACAGACAGGCATGGAGAAAATGTATTGACTGAACCAGCTTTTACTGAGATTACTGAGTTAGACAGACGAGTGAAAAGTATAACAGCAGGAAACAATTTTGAAAACCTCTGTGCCAAAACAAAGGGAAACTGTACGTCAAATCCAGTTTTAGACATTATAAATTACAATGCTACTGCAATAGGTTCTTCAAACATAACATATCCGATGAATAACGGCACGTTTTTGGGAACAGCCATCGGCGGTGTAAAGCTAAAGCTGAATAGCTCAGAGATAGCCAGCGCAAAAGCCGTCAGGCTTTTTTATTTCCTAGATGAGAAGAAGAAGAAAAAGGAAAACTCTGAATGGCTTGATGGCTTTCTAAAACTCCTCTCAAACTATCCACAACAGGAAACGGTAAGACAACGAAACGTTATGAGTTATCCTTATACATCTACATGTATAAGGATCCCTGATGTCAGTACCTCAGATGACATTAATCAAATATTATCCAATAACTATAACTCACCAAAAGTCATTTGGACACAGTTCCAATATTTTGATAAAATGAACCAAACCAATGTACTTTTGCTTGATTTTTCTGCAGGGTGTTCATGTCCGGTCGTAATTTGCCAGAATTATTTTTTCACTGTGCTTGAAATCAATGTAACACATTCATGTATACAGTAACTACACTAAAGTGATTGTGTTGAATTTATTTCTACAGGTCAATGTGTCTTACTTTACATCAGTATCAAGACAGAATGAGTTGGAGACTAGTTCTGACTCTGTGATCCCCCTCTTCTCTATTACATATTTCCTGGCCATTAAAATTTCAATTCTGTCTTGTTTAAGGTATTGTAAAGAATTGAACGTCGCATTGGCACATTTCTATCTCTAGCTATGTTATTTATCCCTCGTCTCCTTCAACAGGTTAGACTGTGTCAGGACAAAGGTGTGGGTGGCCGCGTTCGGCGTCGTCTCCGCCGGTTTGGCGGTGTTGGCCAGCTTCGGACTGCTGCTGTTCTGCGGGGTGCCGTTCGCCATGACCGTGGCCACAGCCCCCTTTCTGATCCTTGGTAATCTTCATTCATTTCATCAGATAGTTGTGGTCTCACAGCTGATGTTCACAGTCTCTGCTTTCGTTCCAGGTGTCGGTGTTGATGACATGTTCATAATGATCTCCTGCTGGCAGAAGACTGAAGTTGACAAAGCCGTTGAGCTTCGCCTAGCAGAAACGTATAAGGAGGCCGGCGTGTCCATCGCGATCACCACGCTGACGGATGTGCTGGCTTTCTACATCGGCCTCCTGACGCCGTTCCGCTCGGTTCAGTCTTTCTGCATGTACACCAGCACAGCCCTTCTGTTCTGCTACGTCTTCAACATCACCTTCTTCGGCGCGTGTCTCGCGTTAAACGGGAGACGAGAGAGAGGCAACAGACACTGGCTGACCTGCATGAGAGTCCCACAAGCCAGTGGTGATGGTAAAGATTGTTGTGTTGGTGGAGATTTTGATGAAAACACACGTAAGGAGTTTGAAATGCCAATGGATTCATTCTTTAAAAACTATTATGGCCCTTTTCTGACAAGAGCGTGGGTTAAGGTGCTCGTGTGTCTGATCTATGCCGGGTATTTGGGGGTCAGTATCTACGGCTGCTTCCAAATACAGGAAGGTCTAGACCTCAAACATTTAGCAGTAGACGGCTCATATGTTGCTGATCACTATGATAAAGAAGATGAATTCTTCTCTGATTTTGGTCCTAATGTCATGTTAGTTATAAAGGATGAGCATTTCCAGTACTGGAACACAACTGCTCGTAAAAGGTCTTGACTTGTGCTTGGAACGTTTTCTAAAGTCTGACAATGGCAGATCCAGGCAGGCTTATTTCTTGGCTTGATGTGTACGTGAAGCTTGGACAGAATGCTAGTTTGAATGAAGCACACTTTAAAAGCCATTTAGCTGCATTTCTTAATCACTCTGGCTTTAGTCAAGATGTTAATTTCACTAACAATTGCATTCATGCATCACGTATGTTCGTTCAGACGGTGAACATCCGGACAGCGAACGACGAGAAGAACATGCTGAATGCGTTTAGAGAAACCGCAGCCGAATGTGGCAACTTGCAGACGCCCGTCGATCTGATTGTGTACCACCCCGCGTTCATCTATTTTGACCAATATGCCGTCATCATCACTAATACATAGCAAAATATAGTAGCTGCTACAGGTGCGATGTTAGTCATTTCACTCCTGCTGATCCCAAACCTGCTCTGCTCTCTCTGGGTGATGTTTGCCATCGCATCTGTCATTGTGGGAGTGGCCGGTTTCATGGGATTATGGGATGTTAGTTTAGACTCCGTGTCTATGATTAATCTTGTTATCTGTATCGGGTTTTCTGTGGACTTCTCTGCTCACATATCTTATGCTTTTGTGTCAAGTGAAGAATCCTCAGTGAATGATAAGGCCACAGATGCCATCAATAAACTGGGCTATCCCATCGTTCAGGGAGCCGTGTCCACTATCGCAGGTGTGGTGGTGCTCGCGGCTGCTGAAAGCTACATCTTCAGGACCTTCTTCAAGATCATGTTGTTAGTCATTCTGTTTGGGGCCGTCCATGGCATCGCATTCATACCCGTGTTCCTGACCTTCCTCCGCACTTGTAGCAACAGTCGTGAAAAAAACAAACAATCTCTTCCAGAGCGCAGTGACTCAAGCCAGCAGAGTGTGAAAACATTTGTGATTCAGAATTTCTGGAATACCGATCCTGACTGTCCATAGGCACCATGACAAGAGGTTTATAAAGGGGCTGGGTGAACTTTTTTCTTTTTGTATGAGCTTAGCTCTGTATGACACTTTAGTTTGACTGTGCAAGTGAGATGCAATCATTCTGTTATATTGTTATGTTTACACTGCATCTGACATGTCTTTGTGTATTTATGTTTTAATCAAGTTTATGTTTTTGTTTTTCCTTATTATCCTCATCATCAATATGTTTTTTTCCCAATGCAGTTCTATTTAATATGCTTATCTATTCATTTAAACATGTCGATACAAACAACTTTGCACTTGTATCCAGTTACACTGATTAAAGCACATTACTGAACACTGGGGATTTTATGTTTGTCATTAATCCATTTAATGCCACTGGTCACAATAGTGACCGTAAAGAAGGTCTTCATTTATAAAGTCCTAAAAATCTTACTGACTTGTGTGTTTTAGTACATTGGCTCCAAATATAGAAAAAAAGAAAGGGTCTCAATTAAATATGTGCATCCAGGTGAAAAAAGTGCACTAAATTACACTTTATGTAAGTACACTTATTACACTTCTATACTGTAAAGTGTTCAATCTTCACACACTAATTTTGTACTCAAAAGTGCATCTTAAAATCTTCTAAGTGTACTTAACTGTGCTATTTTTGAACTAAAATGCACTTTTAACATACTTTCTCTGTAAGATTGAACATCTGTAATTAAACTGCTGGTTTCATCTGGACAGAGGAGAACGACAAGAGTTTTGGTCCCTTTAACACACTATTTTCCTGTTTAATACTGTAAAGGTGCTTTGACACAATCTGTACTGTAAAGGTGCTTTATAAATAACAGTGACAAAAATACTCTGTAATTATGTTAACATTTGCTTTAAATAGTACAATCAAGTACAATATTACTATGTCATTAGTAGCACTTTTCCACATTAAAAGTATAGCACTTCAAGTACTTTATGCTAAAAGTATACTTACTGTTCAATTGTGAATTTTGGTACAAATCTGAATATATTATCAAATTACACTTATTGTGTAGTCACTTCATGAAGCTGTTGTTTTCCATCATTTATGAATTAACTACTTTAGTGTTAGAAAAAATACATTTGATTGAAATTACTGTAAATGTAATTCGTGTAAATGTAAACACCCATAGATGGAAAGAATAATTATAACCACACAGATACAACGATGAGGCACAGGTATGGTACAAACAAACAAAACAGTATCTCTTTTGTCAAAGACACAATTTTTTGTTGTGACCTATAACAACATCCCTTCAAACACCACACAAGTCCAAACAGACCTTAAGTAATAAGTTTCTACTGTATTTTTCATGAAAATCCAAATAGAACATATTGATAATATATAAAAATCCACAGAAATTTAATGTAAAGCGATCATAGCACACTATTAAGCAATGCAATTATAAAACACTTTTGTTTACTTTATCTGACTACACTTAAAACCTGTTGGTGCTGTCAGTGTTTTGGACCCGATTTGCCTTTAGTTCCTCCTGTGTTTCTTTATTTGGTCAGGTTCATTTCCTCGTTTAGTTCAATTATTATTCCCTGCACCTGTGTTCCCAATAACCCTGTGTATTTAAGTTCCTGTTTGCTCTGTGTTTCTTCGTTGGGTCTACGTGTTCACTATTTGCCTACTGTCACGAATCTTCGCCCTCTTATTCCATTGACATTCACGTTACACAGACTGTTGCACCACACCCTGGACTACATTTCCCATCATCCATTGCGCTTATTACACACACACAGCTGCAGCCCATCAGACACACTATATAAGCCTTGGACTTCCTTTTCCCATAGCCGAGTATTGTACAGCGTTTAGCACTCGTCTATTGTTAGCTGCTTTACGGAGCCACTTCTAGTTTTTAAGTCTAGTCAAGCCTTGTTTCTGATCTAGTCATTCGAGTCTTGTATCCTCGCCTAGTTATCTCGTCTTGTCTGTTTCGCTGCCTGCCTTGGAACTCTCGCATGTTTATCGGATTACCCTTTTTTCCTCGCCCCCCGGATTATGTTCGCCATTGATCAACCCTCGCCTGTTCTTGGATTACTCTTGTGTCTTGTCCTTATATACCTGTTTGCCACTGTTCGACTCAAGCCTGTGTATGACCACGTCTTTGTTTATTAATAAAAGCTATGCAGATGGATCCGCCCGCTTCACTTCTCTGTCACTCCTACCCAGCACTAGTCAAGTCAAGTCAAGTCACCTTTATTTATATAGCGCTTTTAGCAATAAAAAGCAGCTGTACAGTATTAAATAAAAAAGGTGCACCAATAATGCAAAAGGGCAACAGTAAACACTCAATTTTCAGGTAAAGGCAGTTCATCATTGGATTCAATAATGTCATCATCCAACTCAGTTCAGTTCAAATAATATAGGATATGATTGAGAAATAAATGTCCCCAACTAAGCAAGCCAGAGGCGACAGCGGCAAGGAACCAAAACTCCATCTGTGACAAATGGAGAAAAAAACCTTGGGAGAAACCAGGCTCAGTCGGGGGGCCAGGTCTCCTCTGGCCAAACACAGAGGACTCACCAGGTCCCGTGGTCTTGTGCCGACAGCCGTCTAGGTGACCAGGTTTTCACTGTGGATCCGTCTCTGGGGCTCATCTAGTCGATGTGGTCTCCGCTGACATTCAGGGCTGTAGAGGTCGTCTCTAGGTGCTGATCCACCGTCTGGGCTGGGTACGGACTGGATCTGGTGGTTAGGGTGACCTCGGAATAAGAAAGAAACAGACTAATATTAGCGTAGATGCCATTCTTCTGACAATGCACTGAGTACATCGGGTGTTATGGGAAGTGTTCCCGGTTCCGGTTGACCTAATTAATGCAGCCTAACAATCCTTTAACGGATTTGAATTATAGAAGTGTGTTGATGTGTTATGTATAAGCAAGGTTAAAGAGATGGGTCTTTAATCTAGATTTAAACTGACAGAGTGTGTCTGCGTCCCGAACAGTGTAGGGTAGACTGAAGTAGAAATATAATTAGTATTAATTTTAAATTAAATTAGAAATGTAATTAGTGTATTGAGAATGTATAAGTTGTACAATTTTTGCACCATGAGAAGAGGACGGCTACATCAAAACTCCAAAGACTATTAAAGTATGTGAGTATATACTTTAATAGTATACTTTAATAATATTGATGTTGTAATACAGGTAGCACTAGTATATGATGTACGATTTTATGATATATGTTACAATAAATTAAAAATGTTTAGATACGTTGATGGTTGTTTTTATTTATTTATTTGTCTTTTGTCTCAGTATTGTTGTACAAGGGTTTTTATGCATAATAGTAACCCTAGAATGTGATTAAACAGTTTAAAATAGCTGGGTTGTGATATATATAAATTGTGATGACTGCAGAAATATATTAATTTAGTACACACATTATCCCACCGATCACAACTGTGACTGACCATAAAACACAATCTACACACACTTTCCCCCAAAAATTCAAAAAATAATTATTGATCATTTCAAAGGGTTACTAATGACACGCCATTCGGATATTTTCATATTTTGGAAAAAAAATGGGATTAAACGGGTTAATGAACTTGATCTCTGCATAACTGTCACTGAAGTGGACGAGTGAGTAGTTTATGACACAGTTTATGCACAAACGCATTAAATCCCCTGCTGTTTATGTTCTGTTCTGGAGTCATGATGAGAGCAGAGGCAATATTTCCAGGTCGGCATTTCCTTGTTCCTGATCCTGGTGAAATGTAAATCAGCATTAGTTTGAACAGTAAGTTGAAGAGTAATCCATCTATCATGTGTCTTAAGTTCAATTAGACATTAGCATACAGATGAAACAACTGAAACACTCAACGGATAACCCAGGAAAAAAAAGAACTACACTGAAGTTGTACTAATATTGATGCGCTGATTATATTTGTATTGTACTATACAAAGCGCGTAATAAATGTGTTATTTTGAAACAGCTGTAAGTATGTTAAGTGCTCTTGAAGATATGCTTAAGATCAACTTCCAGCTAATTGCAGTATATTTTAATATATTTAGTTGTGTTCAAATAGAACAACTTCACGTATCTTTAGGGTCATTTAACTGCACTTCTCTACATGATTTAAAAGACACTTTTTACTTCTTGAAGTACAGTTAGATTATATGTTATGCTTCACTTTAATGTGCTTCAAGAACATTTTCAGTAGCATTTCAGCTCATTAGAAATGCATCACCAGTATACTGTTAATTTGTTATAAAGCTGTTTTTTCAGAATTATAATGGTATATTAAAAAGTACAAAAATCATTCAATTAAAATGACACACAGGTACACACACTTTCAAATCCAGAAAACTTTAATGTAATTTACAACAATAAATCTTGTGTCCATTACAACAATGCATTCCTTGAGTACATTTAAAAAATACAGCAGCATATCTAAACCCTTGACCAAAATAATCATACTACAATAAAATAAATTACAATAATGAAAAGCAGAAATACAGAACTGAAACATATTACACTCAACAGAAATACTTCAGTCAATTTGTAGAACATTTCTGTTATGCCTGTATTAACACACACACACACACACACAGAGTGATTAAAAAAACAAAAGCTCAGATGTGAATAAAGTGTTTTTGTTTTTTTCACAAAATGAAGCCAGCGAATGGCTGAACCAAACAAAGAAACAATATTTTTCATGTCAGCATTATCATCTTTAATTGGAGGGTCACTTTTCTTTGAGTATGACCTGTTGCATTTTCTGCATCTAAGCAGGGCTTACAATTCACACACTGTGGTATTTGAAAACTGCCTTATCGCAGAGTCTGTGAAAGGAAAAAGAAGTGTCTTTGAGTGGTGTTTTGAATATAATTTATTATAATTTACAAAGATATTGTAATAACTTGTATCTGTAAACAGACTGAGACCTGATGACTGGTTGTGACAACGCATCAAGCTTTATCGCGCTCCAGACACACTGTGGGAGCGTACGGGTATATTTTATTTGTACGTCACGCAGGACCCTCGTTCCAACCACAACCCCTGAACATAAAGACATTACCCACTAAATAAACATTTGGTTGGTTTACTCTTTAATCAAAACGAAAATAATAATTCCTTTGGAATATCACTTTTTCAAATTATTACAGATATCCATTAGAATTGACTCTTCTCACTTTACCTTTCAAAGCTTGGACTAAATCCTCATCAAGCTTGACATGAGCATCTGTTTTTATCCTCTTGTCTGTCGTCACCGTACAATACTCTGTGTTACACTGAACATAAGTTTAGAAGAGGCCCAACATCTCTAGAACACAAGTGCTGGATCTAAAGTTAGAATGACACTCAGAGCCCCAATAGTCACTTAATAATATGTCAGAGTTAAACCTTTGATATTCATTGATATGAGATTAAGTCAAGTCAAGTCACTATTATTTATATAGTGCTTTTTACAATACTGATTGATTGTGTCAAAGCAGCTTTACAGTATTAAACAGGAAAATAGTGTCGAAAGAACCAAAACTCCATTATTCTCCTCTGGCCAGATGAAACCAACAGTTTAATTCCAGGCTGTAACAAAGCGCAGAGGACTCGTCTGTTTTCCGTTGTCTTGTGCCGATGGCCATCTTCTGTCTTCAGTCTCTGGGGCTCATCTAGTCGATGTGGTCTCCGCTGACATTCAGGCTGTAGAGGTCGTCTCTAGGTGCTGATCCACCGTCTGATCTGGATATGCCATTCTTCTGACGATGCACTGAGTACATCGGGTGTTACGGGAAATGTTCCCAGTTCCGGTTGACCTAATTAGTGCAGCCTAACAATCCTTTAACGGATTTGAATATTAGAAATATGCTGATGTGTTATGTGTAAGCAAGGTTAAAGAGATGGGTCTTTAATCTAGATTTAAACTGACAGAGTGTGTCTGCATCCCGAACAGTGTTGGGTAGATTGTACCAGAGTCTGGGTGCTAAATAAGAAAGTGATCTCCCGCCCGCGGTTGATTTGGATATTCTTGGTATTATCAAATTGCCAGAGTTTTGAGAACGCAGCGGACGTGAGAGACTATAATGTGATAAAAGCTCGCTCAGGTACTGAGGAGCTAAACCATTCAGGGCTTTATAAGTAATCAGCAAGATTTTAATGTTCAAACATGTCAACACAAACACAACTTTGCATTTGTATCCAGTTACATTGATTAAACCACATTACTGAAGATTAGGAATTTTATGTTTAGGCACTAATCAACTCTGCATAACTGTCACTGAAGTGGACGAGTGAGTAGTTTATGACACAGTTTATGCACAAATGGATTAAATCCCCTGCTGTTTATGTTCTGTTCTGGAGTCATGATGTGAGCAGAGGCAATATTTCCAGGTCGACATTTCCTTGTTCCTGATCCTGGTGAAATGTAAATCAGCATTAATGGAAAAAACATTACTTTAAAAATAGTTAGTTAAAGAGTAATCCATCTATCATGTGTCTTAAGGTCAATTAAACATTAGTAAATAGATCCTAACTGAAACACTCAACAGATAATAAGGACAAACTTAATTTGTCTATAATATGGTGACTGTGTTGTCCATTGGCACAGTTGTACAGGGCTGACCTGACACAAAATATAAAATAAGATCATCTTGTTACTTCTAAAATGACTGCTTTTGTATTATGTTCGTGCATTATTTTATATAAATATAAGTTGTATATATATATATATATATATATTATATATATATTATATATATATATATATATAGCATGAGAAACAGCATCATAATGAACTCTTCCAGATTTGTGGCGGAGAGCATCCTGACCAATAACATCACAGTTTGGTTTGGCAGTTGTTCGGCCACTAACAGGAGGGTCCGACAAAGAGTGGTAAAGGCTGCCCAGAACATCATTGCATTTAGTCTCGTATCTATGGAGGACACCTACAGCCTACAGAGAGCAACTGACATTATCAACAACAACCAGAGCCGGGCCTCACTCAAATTATGAAAATATGTGATGCGATCTGGGAAAACGTTTTCAGGAAATTCAAAAAACAGGTAGAATGTCAATTTTTTTTGTCAAAATTACCCAGCTAACAATTTTTGTTTCCCAGAATGTTCTGGGAATGTTAGGTTTTGGTTCCCAGAACATTCCCAAGAACTTTCCCTGTTGGTTAGCCAGGAAAGATTTCTAAACGTAAATAGAACATTCCCTGTAGGTAGGGCTGCACGATTTGGGAAAAATGTCACATTGCGATTATTAAGGTCAAAATTGCGATTTACGATTGCGATGCGATAAACAAGTGGTATGACTCAACTTGCTTGTTATCAAGGAAAATGCACACACAGATTACTAATAATGCTGAAATTTGTATTTCTCAATTGAGATACAGTATACAGTGCAATCTAGCAACAACTAGAAATGACCAATGTTTTCAAATTAAAACAAAATTGTACAAAATTGAATAACAGTAACATCTTTACATTACTGAATTAAATTGCATTAAATCAACTTTCAAATAAAATTAATACGATAAATAAAACAAATACCCATTTTTTATATTTTTACATTTTGTCCCAAAACAGGGACATTTAAGCAGGATGTAACATATACTTTGTATATTTCTTTTGAAAAGATAACTGGATATAGGAGTGTGGTTTCTCAGTAAAACTTAAACCTCTGTAACTGTTGTTGTTATTTTAAATGACCAACTGGTACATTAAAATTCTCTTTCTAAAACATTCTATTTAGCAATTGAGAGGTTCTTTGCCAAAAAAACAAGCATGTCAACCTTGTCTGGTTTCAGACAGGAGCGATGATCTGTTACAACATTACCACTAGTGCTAAAAGCTCTCTCTGATGCAAAGCCTGTTGCTTGTATGCACAGATATTTCTGTGCTAGTTTGCATAGCCTAGGAAAGTTTATTTTGTGACTGTTCCACCATTTTAGTGGATCTTCTTCATGGTCTACACATGGCATGTAAATGTAAGCATTGAGCTCAGCAGCTACTGCTTCTCTAAACTGCACCATGGGATCAAATGATGCTGCTGATGTTGTGCTTGTGGTTTTCTTAAAGAAACTGGCCAGGGTTTTTTTCTTGGCTTTAGCAGCAGGTGGATTTTCTGCATCCAGTTCTGGGTTATCCTCCATCGCTGCAGTGCTTTGGGCTACAGGCTGCTGCTGGTGAATGTCCTGAAATTAAAAACATTGCATTTTATAAATCTGTTACAAGCTATTCTTACCAGTTAAAAAACACTGTGATAATATTACTCACAATCAACTCAGTGATGACTTGTTCCTTTAAGGTCTGGGTCTCCCGCTCAGAGATGTGTTGTGTTCGAAACCTTGGGTCTAGGAAAGAGGACATGTTGAGCAGTTCCTGTGTGACACTGTCTTCATTTTGATTTCAGTGATTTGGTCAGGTTAGTGTCCTCTTCCTCTTCAGCCAACACTGAGGTGTTCAGAAGATGCAGAGTAGGTTTTACACAAGATATGCTCACATAACGTTCACCCGACAGGGCATCCGTGAAGTCCTGGAGTGGGCTGAGTGCCTTGTTCACAGATTCCAGGATCTCCAGATCCTGCCATGAGGGCAGTAGGTGTCGCACTTTGCGGTCTGCAGATAGAACCTTGGACAAGGCATTTTGCTGCTCCAGGACTCTTGCTATCATCTTCTGAGTGGAACCCCATCGTGTTGAGCAGTCTGTCACCATGGCATGCTCTGGAAGGTTGAGTTCTCTTTGGGCTTCCTTCAAGGCCACTCTCTTCTTCCAGCTATGGGAGGAGTGGCCCACAATCTTTCTGCAAATCCCAGTAGCCCTGGTAATGCATTGTGCATGATCTTTAAAAGCATTTTCTGTAAATGATAAAAAGGCAAACTTACTAAAGTGACAATGCAAAACATTTAATATTCACAGATTCACACTCTGACAACATGCTCAGTTCCATATTGATACTAGCATAAAACAGTAACAAAATTACGACAAACACCCAGTTATTCATATTCTTATCAAATCACTCACCATTTTTAATCTAACGATGAAGAAAAGATTAAAGGAAAGAAAAGTGTCCTTTAAACATATTAATTTTTAGAGTCATGTGCTGATAATCATGAAAATAATTTAAATGGGACATTTCTAGTGTTCTTTGTGACACACCGATTTCTACACTGTATTTCCATTTATTCTTAAATAAATCTGTTAATAGCTGTCCTCTCTAACGTACAGTTAAGTAGCTTTAAATATGAAAAGATTAAATTAATTTAACTCACCGATGGCCAAATGAAGTCTATGCCCGAAGCACTGGAACCTAGTCCAGTGATTAAGTCAAGTCAAGTCAAGTCACCTTTATTTATATACCGCCTTTAACAATACAGAATTGTGACAGGGCGGCTGTACAGTATTAAATAGGAAACAGTACATCAACAATGCCAAAGGCAACAGTAAACACTCACATTTTAGGTAAAGGTAGTTAATCAAAAACAATAAAATAAAATGCAATATCGTGCTAAGAGAAAGTGTCCCCAACTAAGCAAGCCAGAGGCGACAGCGGCAAGGAACCAAAACTCCATCGGTGACAAATGGAGAAAAAAACCTTGGGAGAAACCAGGCTCAGTCGGGGGGCCAGTTCTCCTCTGGCCAAAGTTCCCGTGGTCTTGTGCCGACAGCCATCTAAGTGCCACCGCTTTGATGATGTTCGTGCCGTTGTCTGTTGTGACAGCGACCAAACCATCCTCACAGAGGTCCCATGCAGCCAGTGCCTCTCTCAAACCCGCGGCTATGTTCTCTCCCGTGTGATCGTCAGGGAAATACGATGTTTGCAGGCAACGGCTTTTCAGTTCAAACTCATCGTCGACAAAGTGCACGGTTAGGCTAATATATGGCTCGGTCGTCCTGCTTGACCAAAGGTCCGTAGTGGTTGAAAAGAATTTCACTGCAGTTATTTCAAGTTAAACCTTGCTACGGCACTTACTGTAAAGCTCAGGTATTGCGACTTGAGAGAAGTAGTTTCGTGAGGGCAACTGGTATCTCTTGTCCAGTGTGCGAATCATTTTCTGAAATCCCTCTTTGCTAACAGTGTATATGGGCATCATGTCTTTTGCCAAGCAGTGCGTGATGGAGTCAGTGATTTCTTTATATCTTTGCGACGTCTTTTCATATGGCGTGAGACTTGCAAACACATCTGTAGTAATGTGTTGTTTTGTTCTGCTCACACTGGGTTGTGCTTTGTTTTGTTCGGTCTCTTTACTACTCTTGGCTTTTACCACCATGCATTCATCATACTTTTCTCTGTGTTGCTTCAGCTGCTGATATAAATTTGTCGTGTTGCCACGTGATGTAGTGCCAAATAACAGAGGTAGCATTTTTTCTGGGCACAAGTTCAGTGTCGGTCTGTTCTATATCCGTTTTCTCCCGTCTCCACACTGCGCTGTGGAAAGTCACGTGACCACAAGCACACGCGCTACACGAGACTGAGTGGTTATATTTTATTTTTGGCATAAAAAAATGGCCATACAGCTCTTAGAATGAATGTCTTGTTACGTCCACGAATGCATTTGTTTATTTAATATAATCGCAACATTTGCTGTAATGTTATCGCATAGGCTGACATCGCGATGGCGATTGCGATTGCGATATGATTAATCGTGCAGCACTACCTGTAGGTTACCTATTGGGAACCTATTGTTCTGGGAACCTATCTCCGATACCGCTGCCGTATGTCAGCACTCCCGCGTCCCGTAGTAAGCAGCATGGAAGACGGACAGATGTGGACCTCAATAATCACTACTACAAACCATGTCTTGTTTTAAACTATTGTTTAATCCTTACAGATATTTAGAGCACATTTAACCATCATAAGGCGCATTAAATGAGATTAAATTATCTTTTAATATGCTAGATTTGTCTTATTCGTTAATATGTATGATTGGAAGTACCATAACGCAGATTTTTATTAAAGCACCAAATAACAATGACTTCAACAAAATATTGGATTTTAAAAATGTGAATTTTATTTTTACAGACATTGAAAACGTATAACATTTATTTGACTTTGCTTACAATAATATTACATTCGTTTCTTACCACTGAATTAACGACGATGTGCTTCTCTCTTTTGGTCAGTACACAAAAACTTCTCCGTCAACATCATGTTCTCTTCAGTTAGACGTGTCAAATTTCCCTGAAATCACAATATTTACTTTCGTATATATGTAACGGAGTTCAAATAAATGTTAAATTCATGCGTAAATTGGGAAAACTTGCCATTGGTTGTTGCGCTGCGCCAATTGCGTTTATTATATTAGGGGGCGGTGCTATGTAATCGGCAGCAGTCTCACGAAGCCTTGCTGCTGGTAAGCTGCTTAGATGATCGCTCTTGTCTAATCAACTGAGTTTGTATTGTTTTCAAGCACAAAGCTGAAATATTATGCTACACAAACGATTATGTTTTTCTGTCATCTCCTAGTCCTTTTAGTAGAATCTCTGATGTGTTAATTGTGACGAAAAATGTGTGTATTAGCTTGCTTGTGAACTCTAAACCTCTGTTTATTTCATTTAAGACTATAATGCATCATCTTCGAGCTACTATTTAACTAACCTATGGTCTTGTTTATCCCAGGTATGTGTTTTATTCAGTTTGTGACGTGTTCTGTATGTAAATTGTTAGCCGCTAGCATTAGCACACGTGCTGCGCATACGCACGTGCTGAACTACGTGTTGCATCATGCAAAAGTTGCGGTCTCTCGTTCTATCTCTTTCATACTAAAAAAAATGTAAAATATTGGTCACTTGAGTTACAGTTTCACTGTACTAATGTGATTCAATGAGAATTGAGAAGAAAAAGTACAGTTTTATTTTATTTTCTGTTATGTATGTTTTATTCAGTTTTATGTCCACTTATTGTTCATGTCCACTCAGAAAAATGTAAGCGCAGCAGTCTCACGAAGCCTTGCTGCTGACTATAATGCATCATCTTCGAGCTACTATTTAACTAACCTATGGTCCTGTTTATCCCAGGACAATAAAAAAGAAGCTCTGAGTGACCAGCTACCTGACTCCGTGTACATCATTCCACCAACACAGTCACATATATATTAATTATAAGTAATTATTCATTAAAGAGATCAATCAACGAATGTTAGTCAGTCAGTAAAACGAAACGACCGTTAATTTTTAAATCACGCGAGTGCGCGGCTTTCTGTGGAAGGCAGGATCACGCGCGTGCTGGAGCTGGAACGTTCTGTGTTTGCTGCGTAGGTTTTCATGACATTATTATTCTATAACATCTTGTCTATCATCTCTGAAAATATCTCAGCGAAATTCACTTGTTTAGTGCAGAAAAATAGCAATTTATTGCAGCAATTAGAAATGACTGTCTTTCTCTGTTAACCTATCAAAATAAACCACGTAACATGTTTAATAAAGGTGTATTAATGCACATTCTCCGTCAGTCCTGTGTAAACTACGGCACGCAAAGTTTTTATTTATTTATTTATTTATTTAATATTGTGAGATGGTGGAGCGCAACAACGCAGTCTGAAGTACTGCAGCTGCTCCTTAACTTTTTCGTCTCAATCTGCTCAATCTTGGTGATGTCAGTGCCCTAAACCATGTTATAATGGACTGTTTCATATCCAGAGATGAAGGATCGGATGACGAAGTTACTAAAGAGGAGGAGTCCGATGACAGTCTGTTTTATACACAGTGTGTGAACAGTTGCGCTGTGCTCACGTTTACTACAAGGTGCTGCATTATTCATGCTATCTAAACAGAAAATGGGTGATCAAATGTTCGGAGACTATGCCCATGATAAACAACGCGAAACAGACGTTAGTCTGTTTGTGTAATGACGCAGTATAGTGCTCCTGACTTGACAGACAGCTCTCGTTAAACCCGAAAAGTGAAAGTGAAAGTTGTCTCACTTTAAAGCCGTTTTTCTCAAAATTCCATTCCTGAAAATTGTCGCTATCAGCCGAATTAAGATAGCCATAACTTTGGTTACATTCAAGCTATAGACAAAACATGGACAAGCTATGGAAAAAGGGCTTGAACCCAACTTTCATATGATATCAAAACCTAGATCCCATCACATACAGGTGCATCTCAATAAATTAGAATGTGGAAAAGTTCATTTATTTCAGTAATTCAACCCAAATTGTGAAACTTGTGTATTAAATAAATTCAGTGCACACAGACTGAAGTACTTTAAGTCTTGTTCTTTATAAAATCTGTGACATGACACAGCCTTTGAAGCTGAGATAAAAGATTGTATTTATTTTAAACAAAATTATGTATTGCTTCATTTTCAATGGCATGTGTTCTATTATAGTTCTATGACTAAAACCACCATCAAAATGTTCACGTTCTTTGAAGTTAAGATAGAACTTTACGTTGATTGACGTATTCGTTGACATTTCAATATTCACTTTTCTGTATATGTGGTGAAACTGTGGTCTATGTCATATTTATATCTGGGGCCCATTTCAGAAAGGAGATTAAGTGACAACCCTGATCAAATGTTAACCCTGAAATGAGGGAAACTCTGGGTTTTCTGTTTCAGAAAGGGAGGTTTGTCAAACCTGAGAAATCAAGTCTGTTTATGAAAGAAAGGTAACTTATACTCAGAGTCAGTTACTCAGAGCAGGTTTTCTTCAATTAACCCAGAGTTTCCTCCCCCATTTTAAAGAGTAAGCAATGTTTAAATACCTCACTCTCTCATTCACACTGCAAAAATGGATTTTGGAATCTAAATTAAGAGCATTTTACTTAAAGCAAGGAAAATAATCTTTATAATCGAAAAATATTTTTCTTACCCCATTGCAAAATAAGAAAAATATACTTAAATGGCTAAATACCTCATGTCATTTTACTTATGTAGAAAATGAATCTTGATAGAAATCTTTAAGAATCTTTATACTGTATTTTGGTAACACTTTCTATGAAGTCCATATTTACAAGACATTATTAGGGCATTCTTAAGGCATTATAAGGAATGCCTAATGCATTATAAGAAACCTTATATGTTTTATCATCCTATGAATATTCATAAGAACATATAATGTTTACTTTTTTGTGGTTATAGCTTAAGAATATGATGATTTATAACACGGTGAACAGGTTGCATCCACTTAAGTTACAAGTTAGATTATATTTCTCATAGTTATAATGATTTATAAGTCTCATATCTTTCCATATTTTCTATGCTACTTCAAATCAATCAATGACCACTTATAAGTATTGTAATAATATTTTTTTTTTTTCTCAAACAGCCAAAAGATCAGATGAATGTGTAAAATGTTACATTTGCTTTGAACTATTTTTACTGTTTGATTATTTTGATGGCACCCTTTAGTCAGCTGTTGATTAGTAACTCTGCAACTACGTGTCAACTAGCAGTCACTGGAGTATTAGTATAGTATGTCTGCTAAATATGTGCTAACACTTTTTTTTGATGGTTTCCCTACAGACAAACTGACTATAAGTAACTTTGCAAGTACATCAACATTCTGCCTACCCTAACCTTAACATAAGCCTACTAATACTCTAATGAGAGTTAGTTGACATGTAGTTGCAAAGTTGCTTATAGTTGACTATCAAAATAGGGGAGCATCAAAATAAAATGTAACCAAACATATAAACATTTTTTCAGTTGAAATGATTAACTAGCTCACAGGGAACACTCCACACCTAACCACTTTAAAAATGTAGTAAGATACTGTGCAGATCTTAAACAATGTCAAGATATATAGCCCATTATAAAGGTAAAACAAGATTTAATATGGTGTTCATTGTGTAATAAATAATCATAATCTTAAAAGTTCTAACCACAAATACATGAGCATTATAATCATAACTGTTGCAATGATTATTTATAAGGTGCTATAACATATTATTAGGTTTTTTTATAATGTATTATGCATTTATTATAATGCCTTAAGAATACCCTTATAATGTATTATAAATATGGGCTTCATAGAAAGTGTTACCGATATTTTGATTGGAAACAATAAGACAGTGATACTAAAGATCTTTGCACACTGAGTCCGAAAAGCTCATTCAAAATTTTCACGTCAATCACATTTACACACTGCCTCTGAAACTTTCGTCTGTCATAAAAAATTTGGATCAGGTTCAATTTGTTATGATATGACTATTATGATTTAATGCGGAAAAACATGAAAAAACGCATAAGAAAATTTCAGACTCAGTGTGCAATGACCTTAAGTAAGAAAAGCATTTTTTTTTTTTTTTTTGCAGTGCAGGTACATTCATTCATTGCACATATATTTATCATGCAGACACTGTAAAAGTGACAAAAACGGCATGTCCTCTTATGCATAGAATCATTTTATTATCATATATAGGACTATACAGATTTTCTTTTTGCCATATCCACATGCATATTTATTTGATCGGTACCATCTTTAAATGGTAGTTTTCTATAAAACATCAGGAATGCAGAGCGCTTTAGTATGGCCGCTGTATGCAGAGCGTGTGCCTCGCTCTCACGCTCTTTATGAAAATGTTTGTGTCGTTTCCTGAGCACAAACCTATCGAAAATGAAGCTGATTACTGTATGGGTGCCAGATGGAAAGGTAGTTCGAGATATATGCCATAACCACCACCACAGCTGTTAAAGGAACCGTATGTAGGATTGTGGCCAAAACTGGTACTGCAATCACTTTCAAAATACTGTAGAACGGCGTATCCCCTCCCCCTCCCCCCTGACTCCAGGTTGCCAGCTAAGCTGCAGGATTCTGCAGGATTCTGCAGGATTCCGCAGGAACGTAGGCTGCTACAAGGAGCTTCCAATGGCAAGTGACCAGTCCTACACAATAAGTTTTTTTTTCTTCTGTTACTTATGTTTATGCTTCACGAGAGATCTTTTGCGAAGTAATTATGTGTCGCAAAAATGTACTAAAGGCGATTAGCCAAATATTTCGTAAAGATGTACCGTAATACCACATTTCAGTCGGAACATAGATTGTTTTCATACCGTGCTAGTGGTGCGATATAAAGCTTTTTATGAACGCATTTAGCACAGGCGACCGTGGAAAATCCACTGTGTACTGAAGCTTTGGATTCATAACGAGGTCTTTTAGGTTTCGTAACTTTATACATGTTTTATCCGACACGTTCGTAGCTGCAGCTGTAACTAGAGCAGAGCTGGCAACCCGGATGACGAAACTCTACTGACTTCGTGATTGGTAGATAGCTGGAGGGTGGCGCCTCAGACCAAAACACAACATGACAACATCAACATCAGTTGAGGGCTGCAACTTTCACTTTTAAATGACAATATCCTGGCCGGACCACTGTTGTCAGTGATATAAGTATTTGAAATGAACATGATTTCTTAATGTCTAGTGACATGTCAGGGCCATTTTATGATTAACTGAAATAAATTTCTTACATACGGTTCCTTTAAACTTATTTGTTCATCCTAATTTTCTACTGTTAGCGAATCCACGCAGTCACCAGCCACAACACACACCAGATCACGCTCACCTGAGTTCTAATTTCCCACACCTGCTGTCTCCAATCAAGCCATCATTATAAACATTTCATTCATTTTTTTTTTAAGTTTCCCATTGTTGTCTGTAAATAACATTTATTACATAAATTCACGCATTAATTCACTGACTGAAAATTGATCAGTTCACATCGGCTACATTTGTCTCGTGTGTATTCATGCATAGTGTAACGGAGCGAGGGAGACGGGAAGCCGGAAGCTCCAAATGCAAAGCTTTATTACTAAACAAAGACATGGTCAAAAACAGGCAGGGTCAGACATAAGCAAACAGGTATGTTAGAGTAGTCTGTAGGGCAGGCGAGGGTCGATGAACAGCAAATGTAATCCAGGGGGCTAGGCAAAAGGGTAATCCCAAAAACGTGAGAGAGATCCACAGGGCAGGCAGCGAAACAGACAAAATGAGAAAACTAGGTGAGAATACAAAACTCAGAAAACCAGACTAGGCTCCGTACGGCAGCTAACACACAGAGAGTGCCAAACACAGTCCAATCAGTGGCGAATGGCAAGAGGAAGTCCACGGATTATATAGAGTGTCTGATTGAATGCATGTGATCAGCGCAATGGATGATGGGGAACGTAGTCCAGGGAGTGGTGCAACAGTCTGTGTAATGTGAATGAGAGGGCGACATCTGGTGGTGAGCAGGGCGAACGTCACCAGCCAGATTCATGACACATAGCTATGTCATTTGACAAAGCAATTAAATGAAATGTTGCTTGTTAAAAATAAATTAATTAATTATTGGTGTAACGTTCATGTTTTTATCTTGTTTTTGATTCATGCTGTTTGTGTCTCGCTTCACTTGTCCTTCTTGTGTTCTCGCGCGGGTTTGGACTCTATGTGTCATGTTCTCATTGGTTGGATTAGTCATGTGCCCCTCATTGTTTGCTATAAGTAGCTCTCATTTAGCCATTGTTCAGCATTTATCATTATTATTATTATTATTATTATTATTATTATTATATATGCTGAGGAAAACCTACCTCAGTAGGATTGTTGAGTTACTGATGCTATGAGGTGCTGATTGCCTGCACAATGGCCTTCGTAGAGCTCAGAATCAGAATGAGAATTACTGTGCGTAGCTCTTTGAAGGCCTCGGGATTCTGGCCAGAGTCGTCCATGCCACTAAGGAGTATGGCCTGAAACATCTGTAGCACCACCATCGTATGAAGCTCCGAGCCAGCCTAGCCATAGGATCTGTTTGCTAGAGCAGAAGTCATCCTGCAGGGCTTAGATGGATGCGCCGCATGGGCTTTAATATCTGCCAACACTTTGTGATAGTTCCCCAAAACACATTCTGCTGACTATAAGTAACTTTGCAAAGTTATTCTACTAACCCTAACCCAAACATAACAGTCTATCAATACTCTGCTAATACTCTGAGAATTAGTTGACATGTAGGTGCAGCCATCTTTTTGGATATTGTCTTTGAATAAACTGATTGTATGAAGTCTCAGCTTGTCGATCAAAATCATCTGCATTACTGCCAATTCTCTGTAATGTCAAAAACTGATGAATTGTTCAAAATGCCTGTTGTAATTGTTAAAATTAATTCATTGTTCATTGTTAATGCACCTAAAAAGAAAGTTTTGGAGACATCTACAGGCAATAAGAATTAATAGGTAGCTACGTCAGCCATTTTCTCTTCAGTTCAAGATGAGCTGTTGAGATGAATGGCAGGTAAAATGTCTCTCCGGTTAAATAACTCAAATTGCTGAATGATTTATTTGATTTTATTTTAAAATCAAATATATCCATCTAGAAATGTGTCAAACTCTTTTACTTGATATTGGAGTGATATGAAGATCGCAACTGACGAGTAGTTGTTTCATGTATTTTAAATGTGGCTGAGCACACCACATGTATATGGAATCTCTTGTATTTCCTTTATTTCTGTGTATTTACTTTGATTATTCTTATGTGTATGATTTTTCAGCAGTTTTGTTACCGGATGAGCAACGATTCATGTCTGTCTGGTGTTTTCTCATTTATCTTCAGTCCTTCTAGTAAATACAGTACATGGATGAACTGGGTGAACTGTCTGTGCATGGTCTTTTCCGGGAGAATCGAACGTGAGAACCAGAAGGGGTTACACTTGCATGGGTTGATGGAGACGGGAGAGAGCGTGCACATGGGAATTCTGGGTCCTGGGTCTGTAAGTGACCGTGTAGTGGAAGCAAGTAAAGAAGAGTGCCCAGCGGGCCTGTCTGGGCTTCAAGTGCTTCACATTCCACAGGGATTCCAGGTTTTGATGGTCAGTAATCACCTGGAATAAATGAACAGCTTCCTCCAAAAAGCCAGCTTGATTGCCAACAACTCACGGTTCTTGATGTCGTAGTTCTGCTCCACCGGGGATAGCTTGTGGAAGAAATAAGCACAGGGATGAAGTTTAGGAGGCTCTCTGCTATATTGTGACAGCACTGCTCCTAGACCAATGGTGGAGGCATTGACCTCTACGATGAATGGCTTTTGAGGATCAGGATGAATCAGGGTGGGAGCAATGCAAAAGGCTTCACGCAGCTGGTCAAAGTTTCTGCAGGCCTTGGTGGACCAAGTAAGGGTCTTGGGTTTATTGTGGAGCATCGAGGTGTGTGGTGCAGTGATTATGCTGAAGGACCGGATGAAATGGCGATAGAAATTGGCAAAGCCTAGAAACCTCTGTAATTCTTTCACTGAGGAAGGTAAGGGCCAGTCTTGAATTGCTTAGAGCTTGTTATCGTCCATCTGCAATCTTTGAGGAGAGATGACGTACCCGAGGACCTGGATGGTAGTTCGGTGGAAGTCGCACTTCTCGACGTAGCTTGACGTAGAGGTGGTATTTTCTCAGCTTCTGAAGGACCTGCTCCATGTGGCGTGGATGTTCGGCCAGGTTCCGGGAGTAGATGAGGATGTCGTCGATATGGACAATGACAAAACAGTGGAGAAACACATTAAAAAACAAAAAAACACATTCATGAATCCCTGAAAGACAGATGTTGAGTTGGCTAGCCCAAAAGACATCACTTGATATTCATAGTGGTTAGTGGGTGTTAAGAAGGTTGTCTTCCACGCGTGTCCAGGGCATAAGGTTGTGCGCTTCGTAGGTCCAGTTTAGAGAAGATGCGAGCTCCACAGAGTTCCTCGAGGGCAGCCGGACCAGAGCATCCGGTAGTCAAGACATGGTCTTAGACCTCCATCTTTTTTGCTTACAAAAAAGAAGCTCAGCGCATCTGTTGAGGTCGATGGGCGGGTGAAGCCGTCTCTGAGAGCCTTTCAAATGTATTCCTTCATAGCAGCTTGCTCCGGGATGGACAGTGGAGGGACACAAACAGTCCAGGGGTGTGACAAATACAGCATTGGCTAAGGCACAAGTGAAATAAAAGCACATGAACAAAGCGATCTTAACTTTGTTACACAGATTAACCATGAATCTTCTGACATACACATCTAATCAGATGTTAATATAAATCACAGAATAGATTTTCAACAAAATCATTAACAGAGATACGTCGATTATCTAATTAATGCAATGTTGAGACACTTTATATCATGAAACTAAAGTACCCAAAACAGTTATCATGAACCACAAGATCCACTCATTACACACAGGTCACATCCACTTACATCTAATGAAATGTACACACCAGATGTTTGTCTAGACTCAGCTTCGTAACTCATTTGCGCATATTAAGGTAATCAGAGTGATATTTGGTAAAGTAGATTGATGCAAGCACTACAGTGTGGCGTTCTGCTACTCCATGAAAACTGCTTCTTTAACCGCACACATCCAACATAAACTAAGAATATTGCGAGAAAAGAAAGGAAATCTCAAAGGAGCCACAAACATTTTTGAAACATAATAAAGAAACAGTGCCTAGTTCTACAACCTGGCCGCATCAGTGTGTGCGGTAAAACCTTTTTTTTTTTCCACAAACAAGCATTTCTGCTTTATCCATAAACAAAACTTGTAATTTTTTACTTTTCTTTGGATGTTTTTAAGTGACAATTCTGAACACCTAGGCTCACAACCACTCATTCAATTCCCCTACTCAAAAATAAAAGGTTCTTGTTTCGTCTTCACAAACAAAACCATCTCTGCTTTATCACAGCTTACTGGATTTCTTGTTTTTGTCATTAGATGCAGTGCTAAAGCTCATAATAAACCGCTTGTACAAGGTACAGAGAGGTATTTCCTCACCTATTGCTCAAGCACCGTCAGAAGTGCTTGTTTAGCGGCCCAGTACATAAGTGTGCTGTTGTGCCTGGGAATCTTGGTATAACAAGCAAGTGACACACTCAGTCCCTTTTTTTTTTTTTTAACAATTTTGGAGAAAGTTGTTGATTCTCTTGTTGAAAGTTGTTGTGTCTGAACCTTCTTTTGTTGTACAGTATCAATAGATAAAGCCAAAAAAAGAGATTAAAAGCAGACTTCTGAATTATTGAATAGCTTTGAACATTATATTTATTTGGATAGAAACTGACCTTCTACATTCTGCACATTTTGTTCCTGAACTCGGCAACTTGGTAAAGTGTAGCGAGGCTCCAGGTGTCTTACCAGTCGTTGAAATCCAGAGTCTTCCACTATGGAGAATGGTTGACCATCAAGCTCCATAACCTCCATTTCTTTCTGAGTAATCTTGAGCTTCGGTGCGGTCTGATTTGATTGTTCTGGTTCTGTCCAATACTAGAGAGAGTCATGCTAGCCTTTGTTTGCCATTTGGCTTTTATAGCTGAAACGGCCTCCACTTTGTCGGATGTCAGCATCAAAGGCGTGTAATCAAATTAGTTGTGTTAAAATTTTTATCTGAAGTTCCACCTCGTGAAATTGTAGCAGTGCAGAGCTTACAAACTGCATTTTAGCAGTTCCACACAAGAGACATCATCTTTACACACAGTAAGTAAGAAGTAAAATAACCCTGAAACAGAACCTACTCTGGAGCAGGTTATGTACAGTTGCGATGGTCACTTAATGCTTTGATGGCTACTTACATACCCTGAAAGTTACATCTGGGTTTGGAACTGAAAGATGAGTTTATTTGCTTACTTATGCTTAAATATATCTGGGTATGTCTGTTTTTTTGGGCCTTTTTTGCCATTTTTGGTGTCAGTACAGTGGAGATATGACAGGAAGTGAGAGGGGGATGGGATCAGGAAAGGTCCACAAGGGGGGATTTAAACTTGGGACACGGTATGGTCGGCACACTGCCCACAATTCTGTTGGCGCCAACATAACCTGCTTTCTGGAATAACCCCCGGACTGCTCTGCACTAAAATATGTCCAAAATATGTAAAAGTTTAGCAACATTTCTAAAGTGTAAATAGGCAAACACTGGAAATATGATTGCCAAAGTACAGATTGCTATCAAACATAATACCCAGATTCTTAACCCTAAAATATGGCTTAATAGTAAATCAACAAAACTAAGCTATGTTCACTTGTCTAATGTCACTTGTTTTATGTTTTTTAATGTTGAGTTTTTTTTTTTTTTTTTTTTTTTAACGAATACCCGTTTAGTCAGAACTAAGAAGGAAAATACTTACTATTCAGTCTTCGGTGTCAGTAATACATTCTGCTTACTTGGCAGTGTAAATGTGTAAATGACAGCATCTTACAAGAGACTGATTACAGTCAGAGGGATTTTCTTAAGAAATTATTTCACAACGTTACAGGAAGTCTTCTTTGAAAATCCTGAAAAAACAGATAATGATTTCCAGCTGGATGAAATGTTGTACTAGCCAATACTAGTCAATCAATAACTTTTACCTAATAAATATCAGGTAGACTGAGCCTCATGTAAACATTTTCAACACGACGAGATTCAACATGAGTATCCAGGTAAGTCTGTTTTTCATTTCATTTGCTTTATATTTTTCTCTCATTCTCAGAGCCAAAATTTAGTAAAAGAAATACAAAAGAAAAACAAAGTTTCAGCTTATCAATATATATTATAAATATTCTTAAAACAATAAATATAGAAACTTGAAAAAAGTTTTTATATGATGTGAAATCTATGTCTACTTTTAAAAAGTGTATTTATCTGTATTTCAAGTTTGATTCCATAATTGATCAGATTTTCAGATTGTCTCTACATTATACAGGACATTTTTGTTCTGGTTGATTTGTAATAACAGTCCATTCTGTCCATCGCTCAACCAGAGGTCCTTGGCTAAAAATGATTTTTTTTTTTCATCATAAAAGAAATACATAAAGGAAGAAATAATTAAATGCCATCAATATTTAGTTAACAGCCTCAATATTTATGTTTGCTGTCTATAGATTGTAAGATCAAAAGTATTTGCACACACGACACATGAAACAGAATGGATGATGTAGAAATCGCTGTTGTTGGCATTGGATGCCATTTTCCTGGAGGTAATTCATATCAATTTACCGTGTTTTATTATTTGTTCATGTTATGATGTTGGCCTAAATTGTATTTACATGGTATGTTCTTGTCTATTTTAGGTGAGGGACTTGAAAACTTCTGGAGAGTTCTTATTAATGGAGAGAACTGTGCAGTTGAGATACCAAATGACAGGTTTAATCTCTCTCAATGGTACGATCCAGATGAAAGTAAAACAGGAAAGACATACACAGCAAAGGCAGCACTTATTGATGGGTAAGACTTCAATTTACTTGTTCTCATTAAAAGGACTTATGACATTCACTTATATTTAAGTTAAAAACGGCCAAAATGTAATAATACATGGGCGTTTATCGATCTGACTGTGAAATGTGACAGTCAGGGGTGGGGCTAAAACATGGCACTGGACTTAGCATTGACATTAATGAATTTACATTATAATTTGTCTTTCCTGGTGGGTATTCCAGGAAGCAGGTTATGTGACATACCTGGGTCTGTTTAAGGGTAAGAGTAAGCAGATAAACTCATCTTTCGATTCCAAAACCGGAGGTAACTTTTAGAATATGTAAGTAGCCATAGCAACTTATTACATGAATATAATCTGCTCAGGAGTAGTTTATTGTTTTAGGGTTAGTTTACTTTAGAGCCATCTGCGCATGCATGACCTATTAACAAGATTTTAGTGGGCTTGACAGATTGTGCACACAATATATTATATATTATTACAACATAGTTATATAATACACAGCATGATAGTTCATATATACATTTATGTATGTATTATAAAGCACTATTACAAGTAATATATAAGGTCATATTTAAGTTGAATTGCTATATATTAATTATGAAGCACAATTACAACAATATCTATTCTAATATATTTATGGTAACATGAATTCATGCATAAATTCATGCATTAATATGTCATGAATTATCAGGAACTAACACAAGTTCAGAGTCTTTCATTCATGACTTCATGGATGAATAACACCTTAATTAAGACATTTAACTAAGATGGGTACATCATCATGATTTATTATGCATGATCATGATGTTTTCTTCATTCCCAAAAAAAAACAACAAAAAAAACAACAACAACAACAACAAACAAACAAAAAAGACAGAAAAAAAGGTTTTTCCACTTTGGATAAATCTGCGCTTATGGTACATGAATCATCATGAATTTGTGCAAAAAAAACAGCATTGTTTTGTGCAGGTAAGACTACTTGAATTATTAAAGGAATATACAAAAATCCACATTACCTCATGCATGCATACAGGTGTAATGATTAGTCCACTGAACAGCGAGTTGTGGATGAACCCAAGTGCAGTTTATTGAAGCAGTGAAGAGTCCAGAATACAAACAAACGAAGACTTGACTTGACATGACATGAACAGACTTGACTTGGAACAGATTTGACTTAATTTGAACAGGAACACAAACTCACCAACAGCAGGTTACAACATCAATACACGACAAGGAACAATGGCAACTTATAACAAACAATACAGGTCCCACGACATAAACCAACCAAAGAGAAACCAGACACATGACTAGAACAACCAATCAGAACATAACACATTGAACAAAGGACACAATAGCAGGATAGCATGACGGTAAGGGAATCACATGACTAGACAAGGACCATGGCTGAACTTCAAAATAAAAGACAAAAAAACATGAACAATAAACAAAACCCAAACCCATGGTGGACCTGGGCCATGGAACAGAGGCAGTGAAGCCATGGAGCAGAAGTCCGCCATGTCAGATCCTGATGAACAGGGACATGGACAGACCACTTGACCATGTCAGAGCAGGCAGTGAGTTCATGAACGGCCTTCATGGCCATGACAGGACAGGCACAGTGAGTTCATGAATGGGCACCACTCCCTTTGGGTGGTTCTTCAGCCAAAGCTGTCACCTCTGGGTGTTCTGCAGCAGGAGCCACCACCTCTGGAGGCACTTGAGTGAATTCATGGACAGGAGAGGCCTCTAGAGCAGACTCGTGGTCAGGAGAGGCCCCTGGAGCACAGTGTGCAGCCCACACTCTCAAAATGTCGACGGCCATCACAGACAGAGCAGTGGATAGAGGGAGGCCTGCCAGACCTGAGGGTGTAACGACCACTGGGATGCTAGCTGCTCGCACTGACGTAAGAGGTGGGTCCATCACACTGGCCAGCATGACACGACGAGGCTCTGGAAGATAAGGCGAGACATGGCATGGCTCTGGAAGATCAGATTCTGGTGTAAGGGCCATGGTTTGGCAAGGATCCGGTGTGAGGGCCGTGGCTTGGCGAGGCTCAGCGATGACAGCCATGTCAGGAAGAAACTCAGGCATAGCGGCCATCTTGGCCGGGGACTCAGGGGTCCCATCTTGCAAGGAAACTCTGGGCTGGCGACTGGAGTGAAAACAGCTGGGTCCGCCTACTTACTTAAGCCGAAAGTCTATAGTAAGGCAAATGGCTCGAATTAAATCTAAAAGCGAGACACTTCACACTTAAGTGCGTGCAGGAATGGAACAATAGTAATTTGAATAAGTGCAATCGAAACTACAATTTAAAATGAAACAACAACAACAACAGAAATAGGTAGAGAACGAATAAATTCTACCGAATAAATTCTTTGATCTGATGATGGCATTATCATTAGTGATGACACCTACGATTAAAAAGCAGAATCACTTAGAATAAGAGAAACAGCAAGCTCAGAAAAAAGTGAAGAGGTGAGCAGAAACACATCAACAACTTACAGCAACACAGCCTTAGATAAAAAAAATCAATATCTCACCAGAGGATGATTAAACAAAAAACAGAATTACCACATTCACTGGTAAAACCAGTTTGGCTTTATTTCTTTCATATGGTATAAATGTTGCTAAAGTCTGTTACCATTATGGTAATTAGTGTTCCTTTTATTTGGGCACTTAACCATTGACTTACTTTCCGAATTCAGTGACTGACAGCTAGATTTGGACATATGTGACTTTCCAGTGTGAATGTCTTTAAAAACAACAACTTTCAGTTTTGAACATTCATTATCAAGTTGTTATTAACTGTCTCAATGAAAGAGCTCACTGACACTCTGGGGCAGCCGTGGTCCCTAATGGTTAGGGAGTCGGGCTTGTAACCGAAAGGTTGTGGGTTTGAGTCCCAGGTCCGGCAGGGATTGAAGGTGGGGGGAGTGAATAACTAGCACCCTCTCCACCCTCAATACCACGACTGAGGTGAGACCCTTGAGCAAAGCACTGAACTCCCAACTGCTCCCCGGGCACCACAGCAATAGCAATATGGCTGCCCACTAATGTGTGTGTGTGCACTTGGGTTAAATGCAGAGCACAAATTTCAAGTATGGGAAATAGAGAAATATGCAGGCAAAAACTATGTTTGTCCCCAAACCACTGCTTGACAACTAGCCTACTGACACTCAACCCTGCCACTAAACGAATATCAGCAGCTCTCTTTTGCTTGAGAACAGCATGGATATGCTGGTCCACCAGCTAGACCAGCACTATAACAGCATAAACCAGCCTGGACCAGATTGGAATCCATGCTGGTTTATGCTGGATTTTTCAGCAGGGCTGACTTTCAAAGCATCATCTTTTGTGTTCTTCTGAACAAAGTCATACAGGTTTGAAATGACATCACCTGAGGAAGAGTGATGATGGAATTGTTGTTTTTTCTAGTATCTGAACTCCGCAAGCATTAACCCCATCATTTACCTTTTATTCTGTGCAGCTTGAATGAGTTTGACCACAAGTTCTTCGGCATCACTAATGCTGAAACAATCACCATGGACCCTCAGCACAAACTTTTGTTGCAGTGCACCTACAGGGCCCTAGAGGATGCTGGGATACCAATGGAAAAGGCCAGTGGAATGCGAACAGGAGTATTTTT
This sequence comes from Cirrhinus mrigala, assembly GCA_036247105.1. Lineage (NCBI taxonomy): Eukaryota > Metazoa > Chordata > Actinopteri > Cypriniformes > Cyprinidae > Cirrhinus > Cirrhinus mrigala. The sequence continues at coordinate 8,362,154 of CM070010.1, forward strand.
GGGTAACATACAAGCTAAATACAAGATAAATAAAGATAGATTTTGATGCCTTTTATTCTCACTGAAAAAGTATATGCACTTACTGCAAGGGAAGCACCTTCCGAGCAACCTCTGGTTAAGATGCATTGCTAAATAGCACATAGATTTTCTCCATAATTCCCCAGTTCACAAGAGGTATCTAACTTTGTCCTGACATCAGTGTGTGCGACTGAGCTTTATTTCCCTTATGGCACCACACAATAGTAATGCTGAATGTTGCTTGACGGAGCCCTGCAACTATCGTTGCCTTGTGCAAGACACTTAACCTCAGGTTGCACTGTAATGGGTATATAGTAAGTAGCTATGGATAAAAGCATATTTTGTTTGCTTGTTTTTCAGGCCTAATGAACAGGGACTTTGAGCTTCGAAGTGTGAGGATTAATCCAAAACACATAAACCACACCAATGCCACTGGTGCCGCTATGAGCATAGCTGCCAACCGCATCTCGTACATATTCAACTTCACTGGCCCCTCACTCTCCATTGACTGTGCCTGCTCCTCATCCCTTGTTGCTCTTCACTTAGCTTGTCAAGCCATAAAACAAGGTAGTCTTCAAAAATATGTATGCAAACCCTGTAGAACAACTTATTTGCACATTTTAAGAATATTGTTGATACACTGTATATTGTGTGTGCACTATACACTACACTACTGTGCTAAAGACATTAAATATTTTGTGTATGTTTTGCTTTTGAATTAATCAAACAAATCATTAGCCATAAGGCTGCCCCCACCCTCTTATGTTTTGTGGTTATGTGCATTCCACTCGACAGGAGATTGTGATACGGCCTTGTGTGGTGGTGTGACCTGTATACTGGAGCCGACCCTTTTTGTGACTCTCTCCAAGGCAAAAATGATCTCCTCTGATGGAACGAGTAAACCTTTCAGCAGCAAAGCAAATGGATATGGCAGAGGAGAAGGATGTGGGGTCATTCTATTAAAGCCTTTGAAAAAAGTAAATAAAAAGAATATGGCACTGTGACAGGAACGTACCAAATGATAAACTACTGTAAGAAACACCCATATTTTGTTTGTATTTTGACAGGCTCTTGAAGACCATGATCATATCTGGGGTATCATCAGCAAAACCGCAGTAAATCAAGATGGCCACAGCGTTAGTCCAATCACCAAACCATCCATGGTACAGCAGGAGGAGCTGCTTAGAAAAATCTACTCAACAGAGACTGAACTGACCAGTGTCCAGTACATTGAGGCACATGGGACTGGGACACCTATTGGAGATCCAATAGAGGCAGGTAGCATCTCAAAGGTCATTGCCAAAGCAAGACCTCAAAAGTCAGGGCCACTCATCACTGGTTCTGTTAAAAGCAATATTGGACACACAGAATCTGCTGCAGGTGTTGCAGGGCTTATAAAGGTTCTTTTGATGATGCAACATGAAACCATTGTGCCATCATTGTTCCACTCCATGGAAAACTCTAGCATAGACATTAAATCTCTCAACATGAAAATCCCAACCACGGCAGAAAAATGGATCAGTGACTGCAGAGGGGAGAGGTCAGCAGGAATCAATAACTTTGGCTTTGGTGGAACAAATGCACATGCACTTGTCAGACAATATGTGCCATCAAAAAAGCCAAAATCTCAGATGATAAGCAAATCCCATCAGTATTTTGTGGTCTCTGCAGCCTCAGAAACATCCATGAAAAATATTATTGAAAATATGGCAGAACAGATCAGAGCAGGGAAAATATCAGATCTACAGTCTTTACTGTACACGTCCGCATGTAGAAGAAGTCACTTGAAACACAAATACAGGAGAGTCTTTCAGACATCATCACTGGCAGATCTGCAAGACAAACTTACTGCTGCTGTAGAGAAAAAAATTGTCCCGTCAAGGCCAGGGTCCAAGCTAGTTTTTGTGTTTTGTGGCAAGCAGCTCCTAAAACAAGAGCCAGTTTTCAGAGAGGAAATCGAGAAGATTGAAACTCTGTTACAAAGCTATGGAAGTTTAAATCTGATAGAGATGCTAGAAAGTGAATCTGAGAAAAGTACAGAGCTGTCTGATCCAAAGATTGTCCAGCCTCTTCTGTTTGCTATTCAGGTAGCTGTTGTCAAACTTCTGAAACACTGGGGCATCAGTCCTGATGCTGTTTTGGGGCACTCTATTGGAGAAGTCGCTGCAGCCCATTGCTCTGGCTTACTGTCACTTGAAGATGCAGTGAAAGTCATCCACTATCGCAGTTCTTTGCAATGCACTGTGACAGGAGGTAAGATGCTTGTTGTCAGTAATATGGCTGTTTCTGAAGTCTCGAGAATTCTTGAGAAATCTCATTTAGGAAGGGTTTGTCTGGCTGCTTATAACAGCCCTCAGTCATGCACCCTCTCAGGAGATGCTGATGACATTGACAGGTTACATCAGAATTTGAGCAACTCAGCCAGTGGAAAAGATCTGTTCCTTCGCATTTTAGATGTACCAGCAGCATACCACAGTCACAAGATGGATCCCATTTTATCCAAAGTGAAAGAAAGCATAGGCTCATTGCAGGCACATCATTTGGAGACAGAATTGTTTTCAACAGTGACAGGTGTTAGTTTGTGTTCCTCAGATTTTATTACTGGGGAATACTGGGCAAAGAATATCAGACAGCCAGTTGAATTTGAACAAGCGGTAAAGTCTGCAGCTAAAAACAAAAGAAGTGTGGTATTTGTTGAGATTGGCCCAAGAAGATCTTTGCAGAGGTACATTACTGAGACTCTGGGAAATCACGTCACTGTGATTCTCTCGGTGCAGCCTGATAAAGATCATGAGACAATGCTTGCAGCTGTTTCCAAACTGTTTGAACTTGGGGTCAAAGTGGACTGGGAAATGTTCTACAAAGGTTTTGAGACTGAACCAACACCCTGCCCACGATACCAGTTCGATGACGTGAAGAGTGATATCTTTGCTTCAAATTTGCAGTTGATCGGTGCCACTGGCAACCATCCAGTACTTACACAATCAGGTACAGACAGTTCAGTGTTCAGCTGTGATTTATCATCTGAATCAGTGGCCTTCCTGCAGGAACACAAGCAGAGTGGTGTTTCTATCATTCCTGGGGCATTTTATGTAGAGTTGGGTTTAGCAGCTTACATGGAATATGCTAAACCTAAGGTTCCACTAAGTTCCCTGCAGCTCAGCGTAACATTCCAGAGTCCATTCGTTTTCACCCAGAAGGACCCAGAAATAAACGTACAGCTGGATCATTCAGACCATGTGGCTGATAACACATTTAACTTCAAAATACAGTCTACTTCTGCAGTCTATGCATTCGGCACAGTAGAACCAAAACCAGGTAGGATGCCTGAAGAACAGTTCATTTCATTAGACTCTATTTCCAAAAGATGCACATTACGCATGACTACTGAGGAACTCTACGAACTTCTAAGTCAAGCAGGATTTGAGTATGGGTCTATCTTCAGGAATAACGCAGATGTGTATTGTGGGGAAGAATTTAGAGAGGCTATATCTGTTGTGAAGGTCTCAAAGGTATTACTGCCTCAGTTACATGACTATCACATTCACCCTGTGGTCTTGGATTACGTCATGCAACTTGTTCTTGCAACTGTAGGGGGTGTATCAACAAGACCCCAATATCCTGCGCAAATAGGCAGCCTGACCGTATTTGAAGCATTGCAAGAGGAGATGGTTGTATATTTGAGAGCAGTACATGTTGGAGAAGATGATTTTGACGTTTGTGGCTGCTTAGCCAACAAACAGGGTAGAGTGTTAGTTGAACTGAAGCACGTGAAGATCATAATGCTAGGAAGCCGTCCCCAAGTAGTCAAGAACTACTTCTTCCACAACAATTTCAGTATCATCAGTGAAGTTGCCGAGTATGATACACAGATTAAGGCGTTGGTATTTTCTGACCAGGTAGGAATTTCTAAAGGTTTGCAACAGTACTTGGACCCAACATCTAGGTATGTGTCTTCTTCAATAGGTAACACACTGTTAAAAGATGGAGTTGAACTACTTTTGTCAAAACTGAACATTTCAAATGTTAAGAAAAACTTCCAGGAAATTTTGTTCATGTGGGGTGATGCAGACCAAACCTGCCTCAAATCAGAGAAGGTCTTAGACAGTATGGTGGGTTGTTGTGAGATTTTCCGAAAGCTTGTTCAATATCTTAAAGCACTTGATTTCCCAGGTGTTATCAGAGTAATAACCTATAGGTCATCTGAGACCTTAGTGGACCACATAAACCCTGGGTTTGTTCTGTCAGGCATGACAAGAGCGTGTGCAGCTGAGTTGTCACAACTTTCCTTCCAGCTTATTGACATGGGCTCTGCCTCTTTTGAAGACATTAATGCTTTGGTTCAGGTCCTCGGATCATACCCCTCTAACAAATACCCAGAGCTAGTAGTGAAAGAGGGCAAAATTATCAAACCCGAAATCACCCACACACATTTGCCAACCATGGCAGTCTCTTCAAGAAACCTTCACATGCTGGACGAAGAAGTCTTCATCTTGCAAACATCTGACCCATATAAAACGACAAATGTGTCAGCGGCTCAATTGGAGAAATCCATTGAACCGATTAAAGAAAAAAATATTGAGCTTCATCTCAGTAAAATCTGTGCTCATTCGTCAGATTACTTTCCAGTCAGCATTCCTGACCTACAGTATGGTCAGACATTGTATTGGAACAAGCACACAAATGAAAACCATAAACTCTTAGCCCTTGACTTCAGTGGCATTGTCACAGCTGTGGGTAAAGATGTCAGCAAATTTAAAGTTGGTGATCATGTTGTGTCTTGTTACCCTGTGGCTGCCACCACCAAAGTAGTTCTCCCAGCAGCTGTCTGCTACAAAACAAAGAGTCTTTCATTCCTGAATGAAATCCCTTGTGTCTCTTACATGGTACTGGCTTGGCAGATCTTGCATGAGGCTTTGCCCAAAGCTAAACATCAGTGGAAACTGGGTATTTTCTCCACTGTTCCTGACTCGGCTTTGACGAATGCGTTACTTGCTATAGCAAACAGATCAGGTTGGAATGTCAGAGTGAGCATGCGGGCTGATCAGCTGTCTTGTGATTTTAGTGAGGTTGTGGGAGCTGTTCTTCTACCTCCTTACAATGTAGAAACCGCTGAAAGAGCTAGCAGTGTTAGAGGTGTTAAAGACATTGTTCTTGTCTACGACAACAAAACAGAATTTCCATTCAATACTACAACATTCCGAGGTACAAATGAGGAAGTCCGATTCCACACCCTCCTCATGTCCCAGATAATGCAAAAAGGGTCCCTGCAAACGCAAATGCCACACATCTACCGCTGGCTGAAATCCATGCATTTGGACAAGTCCTTGTCTTTTGACACAACAGCTCCTGAAAGAGTGAAATCTCAAGACACTGGTCTTCTGTCTGTAAAAGAATCTCAATCATACTTCAGATGTCGGATCCTACCCATTATCGTTCTGAACAGCAAAGACAAGAACCAGCTGTCTGACATTCCAGTGCTGCCCAGACACAGTCTATTCAAGGCAAATTCAGTCTACATTGTCACAGGTGGTCTAACGGGGTTGGGCTTTGAGACAGTAAAATTCATTGCTCAGAAAGGAGGAGGAAACATTGTCATTCTGTCTCGGAGTAACCCAACACCTCAGATGCAACAAGAGATAAGTGAGCTCAGTTCCCATTACGGTTCTGTCATTAAGTCTCTGCCGTGTGATGTTTCTGTATCTGAGCAAGTGGACCAGACAATTGGTAATATTGGCAAACTATTTCCGTCCAGTCCCATCAAAGGGGTATTCCACAGTGCAGTTGTCCTGCACGACGGGCTGATCGAACGTCTTGACAAAACCCTTTATGAGAAAGTCATGAGGCCAAAAGTAAATGGAGTGCTTAACCTTCACCGTGCTACCATACACTGCAATCTGGATTACTTTGTGTGCTATTCCTCCATCGCTGCCTTCATTGGCAATGCCTCACAAACTAATTACGCTGCAGCGAATACATTCTTGGACACCTTCTGTCAGTATCGCAGAAACATTGGGCTTTCTGGACAGTCCATTAATTGGGGGGCTTTGAATCTTGGTCTTTTGTTGAACAAAGTCCATGTCCAAAAATTTCTGGAGGCAAGGGGAATCATGCTTTTGGAGATTCCAGAAATCCATGAAAGTCTTGAGCAGTGCCTCTTGATCAACAAACCTCAACAGGTTGTGTGCAAATTCAATTTTAAAAACAACTGGAATAACATTCTCAGTCAGAACAAAGCACTGAATGTACGAATGTTCAAAATAGCACAGGAAGCCATTAGTAAAGCTGGAGTGAACATGTCTAAACCTGAGAAATCCATGACATCATCCTCACCACGTGATTGTCTGAGGTTCATGATTGGTGAAACGACTGGTGTCGAGATGCATGAGCTGAATGATGATGTGCATCTTTTTGACTCAATGTTAGCCATGACCCTGCAAAATCTTATTTTCAATGATAGAGGTGTGAATGTCCCTCTAGTGACTCTGCTGGACCCAAATAGCACACTGTCAGCTCTCATCAAAATCCTGGAGGACAGCTGTGTAGATAAATATGAGAGTGAAAATGAGATTAAATCCACATACTTATAATGGTGATTTGCACTCATCCAAGTAGTCTTTTTACAGCCTTAAAATCAATAAACCAACCAAACGGACTATTTAGGAAACATGCAAAAATAATAAATTGGTTTTAGTATAGATTAAATGAATATGTCTATAGACATAGTTCTGGTAGGTTGAAATCTTGATTCTTGCTTAGTTTCTCAGAGATATGGAAGTCATATACCTGGTAGTTCTACAGTCATCCTCTTTGTTAACAGCACAAACCAAGTACCTGTAATTTTTTTTTTTCTTTTTTGATGATATTGCATATTATATTCAAAATGTTTATATATTTGTTTAGAATTAGTCACTTGTTGTTTTCCTCAGTTTAAGTTGCTTTGGATAAAAACATCTGCAAAACTAATACATTTAAAATGTACAATCTAAATGTTAAATGAGGGGCACATTCTGACGCTTATTTGCCCTTTCTTGATCACATCTTTTTTCTTACTAATAATATCAGGATTACTTCTAATTATAAGTTGTGACAAGTGACAACAAAGATTGCATACAATTCTTTAGTATTAAATGAAATTTTATTTAATGAATATAATCTAAAGTGTCAGTAAAAGTTGTGGTATTTTCAAAATACATTATGATTTGTATGCTGAACAATGTTTACAATACTGTATAAAATGACAATAAATCAAGAAACTGTACAACATATGTTTTATCTTGCACCTTTCAAATATCTTAAGGTTTTCTGGAGTGAAATACAAGTATTGTTAATATTCAGTAAATGTCAAATGAAAATGCCAACATGGTATGATCATTTATCAATAGAACTACAATAAAAGAAGTAGGTCTTATTCCCTTTGTCTTTGCAAGATATTTGGAGTGGTTTGTTATGTCCAGAGTATGACTTAACAATGAATGACAGATCAATATTAGTTTTTGCAGCATTGTAGCCAATAACATATGGAGACACATCTGTCTGAAGGGTTTAAGTTCAGTGGTAGGAAGAGTACTAAAAACTGTACATAAGTATTGCTATATAATAATTTACTTTGTACAAGTAAAATTATTAAAAAATAATATGACTCAAGTACAGTGTCCTCCACAAATATTGGCACCCTTGGTAAATATGGAAGGAAGCTGTGGAAATAAATCTGCATTGTTTATCCTTTCGATCTTTCATTAAAAAAATTCACAAAATTCTAACCTTTCATTGAAATAAAACAATGGAAATTGTTTCATATTTAAATTTTTTAGCATACCAGGGTGGAGCTAGGAGCATGAAACTGTCCAGCCATAACTTCCTGCTGCACAGGATTTTAAATATGAGGAGCACAAAGGCCATATTCCCTTAATTGTCCATCACAGGGAGTAAAAACAAAGAACATAGTTCTGATGTGCAGAACAAGATTGCTGAGCTTTACAAAATAGAAAGTGGTTGTAAGAAAAGAGCTAAAGCATGAACATCCCTATTTCCACCATCAGGGCAATAATTAAGAAGTTCCAATCAACTAAAGATGTTACAAATCTGCCTGGAAGAGGAAGAGTGTCTATATCATCATAATGGATGGTGAGGAGGAGACTTTGAGTGGCCAAAGACTCTCCAAGGCTCACAGCTGGAGAATTGAAGACTCTTTGGGCCATCTAATTAAAAAAAAAAAATCAAATAGCCCCTACATCACCACATGTTGTTTAGAAGGGTTTCAAGAGAAACAAAAAAACAAACTCCAGCATATTTAGTTGTCAGATGCGACTAGAACTTCAAACGGGACTGGCTTCTATGATCAGATGAAACTAAAAAAAAAAAAAAAAAAAAAGAGCTTTTTGGCAGCAAACACTCAAGATGGGTTTGGTGCAAACAGGGATAAAAAGTACCCCATGTCCACATTTAAAATAAACTGCTGGATCTTTAATGTTCTGGGCCTGTTTGTCTGCCAGAGATCCTGGACATCTTGTTTAGATACATGACATCATGGATTCTATCAAATACTAAAAGATAAAAAAAAAAAAAAAAAAAAAAAAAAAAAAAAAAAAAAAAAAAAAAAAAAAAAAAACTTAACCTGACTGCCACTATTAAAAACCTTATAATGACCTGAACCCTTTAGAAAATGAGTGGGGTGAACTGAAGTGGGGTGAACATAGAACTGGGAATCTGGAGAGATTCTGTATGAGGAAATGGTCTCCGTTCTCTTGTCAGGTGTTCTCCAAACTCACCAGGGATTATAGAAGAAAATTCAGAGCTGTTATCTTGGGAAAAGGACTTTGCAAAAACTGGGTGCCAATAACTGTGACCAACGTGAACTAGAGAAAAACATTTATTTCATAATGAGATTTTATTTTTACCCAAATTGAGGTGATGTGAGCAATATGGAACATTAAACAGTATTTTTCACAAGTGAGACTCATAGAAATATAAAACTTGACGTTCCAGGAAATACCTTATATAGACACATGCATCTGACCACAGCTGAATAACATGCAGTTGGAGACCTTCTGAGTGACGAAGCATGAAGACGATAAATACACAATTGCGATGCAACGCCAACCAATATAGCCTGTATCACAGTATTGAATTTTATGAAATATTTTCTGACTAATTCTGTGATATAAAAGCAACATGGGACCACAACAGCAAGTTATTTCAAACACGACTGACGCTATATGGTGATTTTATAGCAAAACATTAATTTCATATTCATTAATTTGATATTAATTTCATATACTGGAGCGCACTCGCCACCAACTGGACAGGAGTGGGAATTACAGCTACAATTTACAATAGATCACCCTCAGTGTAATCACTCAATCTTGGCCAACTGAAAAGTATGAACATGAAAAGTATGAGCACGTACAGCACTCAAGACTTAGTTGGGGCTCCTTTTGCCTGAATTACTGCAGCAATGCGGCGTGGCATGGAGTCGATCAGTCTGTGGCACTGCTCAGGTGTTATGAGAGCCCAGGTTGCTCTGATAGTGGCCTTCAGCTCTTCTGCATTGTTGGGTCTGGCATATCGCATCTGCCTCTTCAAAATACCCCATAGATTTTCTATGGGGTTAAGGTCAGGCGAGTTTGCTGGCCAATTAAGAACAGGGATACACTGGTCTTTAAACCAGGTACTGGTAGCTTTGGCACTGTGTGCAGGTGCCAAGTCCTGTTGGAAAATGAAATCTGCATCTCCATAAAGTTGGTCAGCAGCAGGAAGCATGAAGTGCTCTAAAACGTCCTGGTATACAGCTGCGTTGACCTTGGACCTCAGAAAACACAGTGGACCAACACCAGCAGATGACATGGCACCCCAAACCATCACTGACTGTGGAAACTTTACACTGGACCTCAAGCAACGTGGATTCTGTGCCTCTCCTCTCTTCCTCCAGACTCTGGAACCCTGATTTCCAGAGAACATAACTTTGGACCACTCAGCAGCAGTCCAGTCCTTTTTGTCTTTAGCCCAGGCGAGACGCTTCTGACGCCGTCTGTTGTTCAAGAGCGGCTTGACAGCTGAAACCCATGTCTTGCATACGTCTGTGCGTAGTGGTTCTTGAAGCACTGACTCCAGCTGCAGTCCACTCTTTGTGAATCTCCCCCACATTTTTGAATGGGTTTTGTTTCACAATTCTCTCCAGGGTGCGGTTATCCCTATTGCTTGTACACTTTTTTTCTACCACATCTTTTCCTTCCCTTCGCCTCTCTATTAATGTGCTTGGACACAGAGCTCTGTGAACAGCCAGCCTCTTTTGCAATGACCTTTTGTGTCTTGCCCTCCTTGTGCAAGGTGTCAATGGTCGTCTTTTGGACAACTGTCAAATCAGCAGTCTTCCCCATGATTGTGTAGCCTACAGAACTAGACTGAGAGACCATTTAAAGGCCTTTGCAGGTGTTTTGAGTTCATTAGCTGATTAGAGTGTGGCACCAGGTGTCTTCAATGCTGAACCTTTTCACAATATTCTAATTTTCTGAGATACTGAATTTGGGGTTTTCATTAGTTGTCAATTATAATCATCAAAATGAAAAGAAATAAACACTTGAAATATATCAGTCTGTGTGGAATGAATGTATACATTATACTTTTTGAAGATATTCTAATTATATGACCAGCACCTGTATATATATATATACACACACACACACACACACACACACACACATATATATATATATATATATATATATATATATATATATATATATATATATATATATATACACGGTTATAATTTTATTTTTAATGTTATTGTTTTTATTATTGCGCAATGTAATATTGTTATCATAATAAACACCTGTTGAACGTCAGTTTTATTGCTCTTCAACGTGATGTGTTGTGTGTATGCGATCCTTGCATTTTTTAAACAAAAAGCTGGACTGTCTCTGAAGTATTGTGCATACGCAGCTTGTGCGCTCTCATTTAAATCATGAAATGTGCGTCGGAATATCATGACAACATTTTTCCTTTTTTTGTCATACCTGATTAATGATTGGAAACTGTGTTTAATGTGTTTTGATGAAACATCTATGATGAATTGTTCATTAATAAATCACAACCATCTCATGCTATGGGCATTGCCATTCATACAGGCTACAGCAGAAGTTATTTTACACAACTATTCGATGCTTCTGGTTTTCGAACGCGGACTGTGAGAAAGGCCCATTATTAAATTTCCAGCCCACCACCCGATCAAGCTGGTCTTGTATTTTTGGAGCAACTTTAGCAAGAGCATCGATAGTTATCCGTTTAATGTCTTCTCCATCAGTCTCTTTCAATCCATGCAATTTGAGCTTCAACGTCTCGTCTGCTTCAACATTGAGAAGAGTAGATTGCTGTTTCCTATTTCTTATTTTGCCCATTCAAAGTCTATAACTCCTATCCAGTTGATATATAAGAGGCATCTTCATGTTAAATTGTAGCTCTCAGCTGCAAAGCCGATTTACCATAGACACAGAAACAGCATGAATCCTAGTGTCAGGATATACACAAACGCTGGACAGGAAGGTGAGTTAAATCCAGTATTTATTAAATGAAAAGCAAACTTAACAGGTATAGGGAGCAGAGGAATGTAGAACTTGTGGATGGTAGATGTAACAGGAACAGTCTTACTGCAGGAGGCGAACAGATTTCGGGAAACACACACCTCGGTGTCAGAGAGATAAACTGTGTTGAGAAGTAACTTCAAGAAGATAATCTTTGTTCAAAGAAGATAATAACAGGAGATCGCTGGATCGAGAGTCTGTATCCAAATTGAGGACAGACAAGGAATGAACTGCGGTGTGTGCTTATATGCTGTGATTGATGAGGGTGTGCTGATTGAGTGCAGGTGTTCAGAATTCAGGTGATTAGGATCGTTGTGTGGTGGTGAGAGAGTCTGGTGACTCCGTGACACCTAGCATTTGGTGGATCACCATTCGATAACTAATCTCTAATAAATTATGGGTCGGTTAGTCTTTACTGGCAACGTGATTCGGCCCGCGTGCACTCCGCATCTCTGCCAAACGGTTTCTATCTGTATAGAGTAATCAATGCTAGAGACTCGAGATGAAGTGGAAGTGCCCGGGTGGATCATAGAGGCAAAACTATTCCAATAGGGTCTGGCTGCAGACATGCACCTGCATTTTCAGACCTGCACTCTCAGACGCCTGCAGTAGGAGATAAGAAGACAAGACCCGCAAATCCGTGGCCACAGAACAGCAGAATATGAACGAATATGAATATGAAGCAGAATATGAACGATAGAATATGAAGTCTCTTGTTAAGCGTTTTCCTCCAGTAGAAAAAAAACATTAACACTCAATATGGCTTAATGTATTAAGATGCAATTAAAAGATCAAATTCAATATACAGTTTATTAATATAATGTATATGTAGGCTATATAGTATTTTCCTTCGCAAAACGTGGCATAATGTGGCATAACGGATTAAGATGATAAAGACTAAATTCAATATGCTCCTATTCATTATTAAAACATCTACAGACAAGCAGGTTTTCACACGTTTTCCCATAAAGAGTTTCATGCATCTAAAAGACCAGTTTGGAGTAGACGTCACAGTGACGTCATGTGCAGCTGTGCGCGCATAGTGGTTGCAGGAAAACACTGTTAGCAAGTGGAGGTAAACAGGTAAACTCCATGGAATAAGAGAAAAAAAATATTTTTGTGCCTTTTGATGTCAAAATCAGAATGCAAATCATTTTTATACAATACTGTAGTCAAAGACGCCATTTGAAGCTAAACGCAGACGTTTAAACGGACATACTATGGATGAAAACTGCTATGATCACTCAAGTTTTAAAGTATAAATTTGATTTAAGCAATGGGTCTACATAATATTCACATATGCTGTTCATAGGGGATGTACTGTATTAACCCTACAGTTACAGCATGAAATATTATTTAAACCTATTACTATTAACTTCTTAACATAACATTTTTTTTAATTTTATCTCACACTTCTGATTTTTGTTTCTCACAAATGCAAGTTTATATCTCCTAATTCAGACTTTATAACTCGATTTAACAAAACTAGTGAGTTTGTTAATTCTGAGGGAAAAAAAGCAGTAGTGTGGGATATAAACTCTGAGCCGAGGGGAAAAGAGAGAATGACGAGTTGTTTTTCCTCTAGATTTGTGGGATAAAATCTCAGAATTGCAAAAATAAAGTCAGAATTTTGAAATTAAAATCAAATTTACTTTTTTTATTCTTTTATTCCATGGCTCCATAGACTGCCACCTGAACCGCCCATAAAAAATCGTCATCCCTGTTTCAGATCTGTAAGACTATCCCACTATCTAACGTTTATTCAAATTTCTTTGAATAACATTGCTTATGGCTGGGTGACAAGCTGTTGTAATATGTGAATAACATTTTGAAAATGACATCTAATCAATATAATCTACTCTTTTTAAATCTAAGTGTTTTGTACCGTATCCTTGTAATTCTCTAGCTGTAAAGGCGATCTCTCCGGATTTTCTGCAACCATGCTGCGCGCGCATCCCGAATGTTTACAAACAGGTAATTGGTCTATAGTACTGCATTCCAAACGGCATTAATGAAAGCATATCTAAATTAAAACACGGTGGGTGGAAGCACACACTGTCAAGCAATGTGCACGTGCCTAGCGGCTTTCACATCACTTAATATCACTTAATGCATTTCTTATTGCACGTTCATATCTGCTGGTGTATAGTTTGTCAACAATAAGGTTTATTCAGAATTTGGTCTTTATCATCTTAGTCCGTTTTGCCACATTAAGCGTTTGCTGGGCAAGTATGAAAGTTAAAGTTTGCCCATTGTGTTCATGGTCATATGCTTGCCTTGAAGTACATTAAATTAATAAACTATATTACAGATTTGATCATTTAATGGCACTTAATGTATCTTAATACATTAAGCCATATTAAGGGTTAATGGTTTTCTACAGGAGGAAAAAGCTTAACGAGAGACTTTGTGCATTGCGTTCATATTCTGCTGTTCTGTGGCCACGGATTTGCAGGTCTTGTCTTTATCTCTTACAGCTGACTTGCAGGACGCTGTACGTTATGCTATTAAATTAGTTTTAATCGTTTCACCACCACAGCTTCTTGTCTCCACTGGCAACACGCACCATTTGTGTGGATTGCGAGTGACGTCGCATGTAGCAGAGAGTGCAGGTGGTGATTGCGAGTGACATTGTAATTTAGTTTCTTTTTCTTGTCTTCACCACCCGGCTACTGTTGTCAAATGTTGAGAGATGCTATTTAAAAAAATAATAAATAAATTAAATATAGTAAAAATAAAATAGACTGCAAGTGCAGTTGTCTGAGAGTGCAGGTCTGAAAATGCAAGTGCATGTCTGCAGCCAGAGCCTTCTCCAACTACTGACCTGTTCAGAACTTCAACTTAAAATTGTTACTGCAAACAGAATATAATGAGGTGGAGACAGTTCTGCTCATAACAGTAAATGGCTGATGGGAAAGTGACAGCTACAAGAAAATTAGTGAAAAAAGCAAACACACAGATATCATAGAAAATGAAAAGACTGATAAGGAAAATGGAAGTAAAGGTGCAGTTCAAGAGAGCTTTTTTCTTATTTTACATGGCCCCAGCCTAAGGTTTTAAACATTTTAAATGTGATCGCCGTACAAAAAAATAGTGTTGTCCATGTTTTCAGAATGTGTTGTGGGTGTATGGGACGGCCTGGAGGAGTGTGAGATTTCCCAGCCTGAAATTTTGTCCCAGTCCGCCCCTGTTCTACATAGCGGTTGTTCAGCATTGATACATTCATTAGCTAACAAATTTCAAATGTGAGTTATTTTGTATTAATGTGTCAATATGACGTGAGGTCCAGTTACCAGCGTGACACTAAAACAGATAGTAGTAATGGGTACTTTTTACTTAAGTACATGTCTGAGCCCATACTTCTTTACTTTAACTTAAGTAAAAAAAAAGGGTAGTCAGTACTTCTACTTTTAAACATGAGTATCTGTACTTCTACTTGAGTGAAGGATGTGTGTACTTTTGCCATCTCTGGTCCCATCAGGTAATGGAAAGTTTGACACACACTTGTGGTCTTTATCCTCACTTGAAGACTTGGGCCAAATACAGGTATTACGTCATATAGATAGTCAAGTGGTCAAGCGCAAAGACCGCAAGTGTCTGTATTTGGACAAGGCATGAGACTCATTTGACATTAAACTTCATCAGCTGGATGGCTCTTAATGGAAATATAGTGTATATATGAGGGACTGATTGAGTCTTTAATTAATCAGATCTGATTTCTATTGACTGCAGTGAGTTTTGTCATCATTACTCACACAAACATCACATTAATTTCAGAAACAAACCCAACAGCCAAACACTAAACTATCTCTAGTAATCAACAGGCCAAAGTAAAGCTGATATTTTTTATAGTGTTTGTAATCAAAGAGACACAGAACCTGTTCTGGGTCACTTTGACAAACTGAAAGGCATAAATATTTCTGATAGTGCGCAATCCTCCCAAAATGTGTTTATAGACACCACCCAATTTCTATTGTTTGACGGCGGTTATTCAGGAGGCCATTTTATATACGTGTTACACACTCCAGTGCAGTAGGTGGCGCTGAACACATCAGCGATAGACTGAAACCCTAACCTGAAGGCAAATGGGTGGGGTTTATGTGTTGTTGACACCTGAGGTCTCTTAAACATCCGTCACTGTGTCGAAACAGAAAGTAAAGCCTCAGTAGGTGTACAGAATGTAGATTCACTTTTCGAAGACTTAAAAACTGGCACAAATACCACACCGCAGTAAGTTCAGTTAAAGCTTTTGATATCATGTCATATTATTGTACGATGTTTTCATATTCGCGTTGTTGTCATAGGCTACAAACTCGACCTTTGAACAGTTGTAGTGAGTTGTGACGCATCTAAAATTGGATGATTGGAGTCCAGTCAAGTCACCTTTGTTTATATAGAGCTTTTACAGTACAGATGGTGTCAAATCAGCTTTACAGTATTAAACAGGAAAATAGTGTGTTGATAATGTTAGAGGACAAGAGTAAACACTCAGTTTTCCAGTTAAAGGCAGTTTATCATTGGTTGAGTGATGTCATTGTCCAGTTTAGTTCAGGTAAAAAAGTTTCTGTGCAATCAAGTCGACAATATTAATTATAGTGGCATGTAATAATATCGAGCTTTAGCGATTCTGCTTTTAGTTTAGATTAATTTACGGATTCTTTAGTTTAAAATATGCACAGGTGTAGTGATAACAGTAGCATATAGGCATGATTTTATTTTTGGCTGGTGTTACGGTTTAACTGATGTTCGTGCAAAGTTGTGACTTTTCGCCAAATGTGAATGATCTGCCGCGGATTCTCATCTCACAACGTTATACGCTGGGGTACTCGAACTCGAACCCGGTCTCGAGTACAATTTTTAGGCAACTCGGACTTGTCACGGACTCGAACTCATTTTTACTCGGACTTGACTCGGAAAATATCACGAGTCCATCCGAGTCCAGAGACAGTTGAGGGAAGTCACTGACTCGATGCATTATCACGAAAGTGATATTCAGTATTTGCATGTGTTTTTAAGTGTTGTCCAGTAGCTACTTGAAAGCTGACGGGTTTATGCGCGCACACAGAACACCTCTCAGTCAGTGTGCGAATACAAATTTCTCTTTCGCTTCTAAAAGGGTCTGTTATTGCTGTACACATGCCCGTATTGAGACTATTCATGTAAATAAAGTCGGTTTTGTTTAAAGTAAACCTGAACAGCTGGGAGAAATACTGATGAGTCAAAATATTTGATCTGTGCGTCAGATCTTAAAGCGACAGCAGCGTAAACCTGCAGCCGCCGACTGCGTCATTAATATTAATCAAACAACAAAAGAAAAAGAGAAAATCACTCACTTTCATGACTGAATCACTTATTAACTGTAATAAGAATCATATTTAACGTATACAGTGACGATTTTGCAGTGTTTTATTTTAACATTTATTGCTTCAGGAAATGTCTGTACTCTATTTCTGTGATAGACCTACATAAAATAAAATATTTTCAAAAAGATTCAATTTTTTAAAAATATAATTTAATTTATATTTTTGATTAATATATTATTTATTCTTTTGTTTGTAAGTAATAGGCCTACTTGGAGTGTTTACTTGCCTTCAGTAAGCTTGAGAATGTTTTACTTACATTAGTTGATTAGTTTTTTCTGTATTGAAATTATTATTATTTAAACATGGTGGCAGTTTCTAACTTGAAAGAAAAATAATTTTTATAACATCTTTGCAGCAATAGTTTTTATGGGTCCAAAACCATCTTGGGTGTGCATGATTTTCTAATAATTAAATGGCCCATCATCAATTATTTCTTATATAATGTAATCTATTGTAATTAATGTAACTATAAATGCATTCAAAAATAAAACGGATGTGAGTTTGCTGTGACTTATGGACAGTATATGTAGGGCTTTATACACAGAACCTCATTTTCATTCAAGAAAAAAAAAAGTCATAAAACCCAAAACACACACAGCCACAATTAAAAATAAAAGCGGTGCATTTTCTGCTCTTAAGGTCCCATTCACCAAGATACCTACTCCTTTACCCCCACCCTTGAGTTTATACATTTACTACATCAATGAATAAAGTCAAGTCCCGCCCTATAATTGCTACTTTATTATAGCAAACATCTTCATCGAAAGACAATGGTTTATGGCTGTTATGTTGGATATTATATGGAGAAGCAACATTTTGACAAAAACGTCATGCTTTATACTGCAAACTGGTACTTGTTATCATCATATTTTATTGCATTATCACTGCATTTTGTTAATACTGTAGTTATGTGCCTATAGCGGCTAATGAACTGGAATGCAGATTTTTTTTTAAAAATTTAGTTTAAACATTGCTGCTGTTTTTCTAAACATTTCTATCACACAAGTGATAATATATATATATATAATATTTGTATACATTTAAAATGGTAATATCATTAATAATTTGATCACAATTACATTAATTTTAATATTGAACCATCATTATTGTAATAAATCAGGACCTTCCATTTGTTGAGTGATATGTTTAATCATCACAGACAAATTAATTTTGGCTATAAAAATGGCACACACCCATATTAAAGTGACTAGTTTGTGGTATTTTAGCATAAAGGCATGATAATAGTAAAATAAATGATGTCAGATTACTTTCCAAGTTTAATGTGATAATCCAAAAAGGTTTGCAATCTTTTAGAGGGGAAAAGTAAAATGAAAAACTTAGTCACATAAATGCATAAGTGTGCAATATTCAAAAACTAAATATATAAAGCAGCTCTCATCCAGTTTTCCATTTATTATACTGTGGTGAATCCTGACATATGAATCACTACATTCAGTTATTTAGGGCTCATGTTAGTTCATTGGAGATTTAGTGACATTTACTTCATGGCTTTGTCATTTTGGTGCACAAAAGGATCCTTCACAAACTGCTTTAACAAAGTTGGAAACACAGAATTGTCTAGAATGTGTGTGTGGTTTGTTTTTACTGGAATAGTCAGAATGTTGTGTAATTTTGTTATTTGTTCTCTTGTGTTTGCATATGCAGGTGTGAAGTCAGTTTGTCATTATGGAGAACAGAGAGAGCAGAGAGAGATCTTCATCTCCTGATCACAGCTGTGTGTCTCTGACGAGTGACAAGTCCAGGACTTCTCCTCCTCTTTTCAGTGATGAAGCAGTGACCTCTGACCTCAGGTGAGACACACAACTTCTACTTTGAACGATTGATCCCATTATCAGATGGCTGAGTGCAGTTAGTGAACTGTGAAAGGCTTTTTTTTTTTAATTAAATATAGTGTGCATGTACTGTATGACACAGTCTCGGATGCTGCTCATGATTCAGTGTCTTCAGAGCAGCTTAGTATCAGTTTGGGAAACAGTTGAACATCTTATTTATTTCAGTGCTCATGTTCGCTCATGAAGATGTTTAATACTCAGCAGATTTAGACAAAATTACCAGTTCACACAGAGATGATGGTCTTTGGCATTCACTGTTTCATCATATCCACCATATTTTTCCCATAAGAGTGGGTGCAGCCATTTGTACCTTTTTTTTGTGTCTGGCTTCCAGTCTCATCCACTTCCAGCTATATTTAGCTGCACAAAAAGCTTGTTTTGCTGTTTGATATTGCAAACTGGTGTGTCTTACCATATTATTTTAATGTATTATCTTAATTATGAACACACTGGTTTGTAGTACAAACTGTTTTACCGTTTACTGCACTTTGATATTCTTCTCGTTATTTCACTATGGTGGATTATGAACCGGACGTCTAACACGTTACCAGAAAACAGCTTACTTCCTCATTGAAAAATAAGGTGGATAGAGGGACTGAGAATGGGATTCAAAAATCATGCAGTACTGTTAACTAAACAGACCAATTAGAGACAATAATCATTCTCATTTTTTCTTAAATCATTCTTTCATTTCACTAATCAACTTTTTTTTAATTATTATTAAACACAAGGGGTCATTGATGCTGACATTGTAACATGCAAATTCACACACAGTGAATCTTTAATTTGGCCAGAATTATTGGTGCTTGTCTTAATATACAACAAGGTTTTGAGAAAATATGAAATAAGTTGTTAATAAATGTCCTTATTATATTCCTGGTGTCCCTTAATTGTTAATATTTATGTGCCTTTGTATAAGTCACAGAATAATTTAAAATTTCAGATGAACCTGTTTTACAGGGATTCTGCATTCTGCTCTGTCCTTCATTAGTTGTTCAATTATTCAATTAAATGGTCATAGTAAAATTTTAAACATAATAGCTGATTTAGTATTTTATAAATATATGAATTATAAGAAGAATTATATTATACTCATACCCCAGGCAGGGGGTCATCTTGCACCTCTTTGAATATTTTGCATTTGGTGCTATAACAACTAAATTAGTAGGGCTGTTAAATGATTAATCGTGAGTAACTGCATACAAAATAAAAGTTTGAGTTTGCCTAAAAAATGTGTGTGTACTGGGTGTAATTATTATGTATATATAAATACACACAAATAATGTATATATTTAAGAGAAATATGTTATTTATGTACAAAATATTTGTATATAAATATTTATATATAATATAAATTATATAAAAATTATAATGAATACATATACTGTATATTTATTATACATTATGTATTTATATACACTTTATAATTCCACACAGCACACACACACATATTAGGCAAACTCAATCTTTTATTTTGTATACAGTTAATTGTGATTAATCGTTTGACAGCGCTATAAATTAGCAAATGTATCTATTTATTATATAATAGTTGAATAACTCCTTAGTCGATCAATTTTATTAGTCACTTAGTCATAAAAAAAAAAAAAACAATTCACAGAAAGTGGCGAAGTCACATACTCCATGTCAGATTATTAACAGCTGGTCTGTGTGGTAACTACAGTACACTGGTCAGAACATGCAAACGTTTGTTTTGAACATTTGTTTCAAACTTTTCAGGAGGGTTTACTGGTTTAAAATGATCTGATCTAGGGATGTAAAGCATGCAGAGATGTTGAAAATCAACCAAAAAGTAACAGTTCAAGTCGTTTGAGATGTTGAACAAATCATGATACAGTTGGGGGTGGGGGTTATATTCTAAATATATAGGGGGGTTTAAATGAATGTATCTCTGAGAGAAACGGACTGTCCTCAGGAAAGTGCAGATGTTATTTTATTTTCTTGCCTCTATATAATACATATTAAAGTAGTGTTTGTAAGCGCAAACTTTGTTTGCAGTGGTAACCAAGAAAATGCTATATTGTGGCAGTTTTACAAGCACCATGTGCTGTCAGAGACTGAATTTGCATCTTATTCAGCCTGTCTGATGTTACTGTTTTGTTTAGATATGTTGTGTGTAGCATAGTTTCACAAAATTAAATTCAGACCTTTCTTTTTTTTTTTGCTAATTTTCAAGTTATACAATCTAAAATGTGAAGCATTTTATTATTTGAAATGATAAAATGACAATTTTTCATTTATAGTTTATCTTAAATCTCAAAAATAGTAAATCGTATCGTGAAATCAGTATTGTCAATTGTATTGCATCGTGAGATGAGAGAATCAATACATCCCTAATCTGATCGCAAACGGAGGAGCAGGAACATTGCTGCTGGAGATGTTAAGGAATATGTTCCAATCAGTGACGGGGTGTGTGAATGGGGAGAGAAGGATGCCAGAGATTTTAAAGGGGTCATCCTGCAAGTTTCATAGCTTAAAATGTCCTACTTGTTATAAAGAAAGCATTTAATTAATTAAGCTCTAAAAATGGCTCGTTTGGATCTGAGGTAGCATGTGATGTCACAAGGGCACAAACACTTGCATATACACTGTCTCCATAGCAAGACATTCACAATTAGTTATACATCAGGGGTGTCAAACTCTGGAGGGCCGCAACCCTGTAAATTTTAGTTCCAACCCTGCCAACCCAGCTCCAACAAAGTAAGCCTGCAGGACCTGATTAGTTGGATCAGGTGTGTTTAATTGGTGTTAAATATAAACTCTGCAGTGCTGTGACCTTCCAGGAAGTTTGAAAACCCTGTTATACATCATAGGCCCTGCTCAATGGTGTTCAGACACTTTAGGCCGAGTGCAAGTGTCACAACAAAAGCAAATAGAACCCATTATAATCACCAGTGCGGTCTACACTGGATACAGTATAAATAGGCATGTTTCTTTTTACTTTAAATTCTTAACTTTTAAATTTTGCATTTTAAACTGAAATTGAAATGTACATTAATTATACAGAAGAATAACACTATGTATTGATTTAATATGGGCAGTCATGGCCTAATGGTTAGAGAGTCGGGCTTGTAACCCCAAGGTTGCTGGTTTGATCCCCGCACCAGCAGGAATTGAAGGTGGGGATTGTGAATAAACTGTGCTCTCTCCACCTTCAATACCATGACTGAAGTGCCCTTGACCAAGGCACCAAACCTCCAATTGCTCCCCGGGTGCTGGAGCAATGGCTGCCCACTGCTCCGGGTGTGTGTTCACTTCTCACTGCTGTGTGTGTGCACTCGTGATGGGTTAAATGCAGAGGACCAATTTCACCATAGTTGACAATACGTTGTCACTTTCACTTTCAATATGTGATTAACATTTCGATTTTATTCATACATTAAACCTTTTTTTTCCAAGTTTCTGCAGTGTGTTTAAAGATGGTCAGGCTGGAGACCTGCAGCAGGATTCTCCTGAACTAATGAATGATGAACTACAGAGAGTCAAAGACCAGCACAAAATCAGCATGAAGAACAAGTATGAGAGATTATTTGAGGGACTGAAACTCCAGGAGAATCAAACCCTCCTGAACAGTATCTATACACAGCTCTACATCATAGAGGGAGACAGTGAAGGAGTGAATGAAGAACATGAGGTTTTACAGATGGAGAAAACAGGCAGAACAAAACACTCACAAGACACTCCAATCTACTGCAATGACATCTTTAAAGCTTCACCTGAACCAGGATATAAGAAGAAAAAGAAGAAGAAAGACCAAATCAAGACTGTTCTTACTAAAGGCATCGCTGGAATCGGAAAAACCGTCTCTGTGCAGAAGTTCATTCTGGACTGGGCCGAGGGAAAAGACAATCAGGATGTAGATTTCATGTTTCTGCTTCCATTTCGAGAGATGAACTTGATCCAAGATCATCAGTACAGTCTTCACAGACTTCTGCTGGTCTTTCATCCTGAACTTCAAGATCTAGACTCAAAGATTTATGAGGAGTGTAAAGTCGTGTTCATCTTTGATGGTCTGGATGAAAGCAGAATCACACTGATGTTTTCAGAGGATCAGAAAGTTTGTGATGCGACTGAGACTTCATCAGTGGGTGTGTTGATGTCAAACCTCATGAAAGGAGAGCTGCTTCCCTCTGCTCTCATCTGGATCACCTCCAGACCAGCAGCAGCCAATCAGATCCCCTCCAAATACATCAACCGGCTGACAGAAATTCAAGGATTCAATGAGTCTCAGAAGGAGGAATATTTCAGGAAGAGAATCAGTGACCAGCATCAAGCCAGCAGAATCATCTCACACATCAGAAGAGCAAGAAGCCTCCACATCATGTGCCACATCCCCGTCTTCTGCTGGATCTCATCCACTGTGCTTCAGAAACTCCTGAAAGAAGATCTGAGTGCAGAAATCCCTCAAACTCTGACTGAAATGTACATCCACTTCCTGCTGATTCAGATCAACATGAGGAATCAGAAGTATGAAGAGAGAGATCCAGAGAAACTCCTGCAGTCCAACAGAGAAGTGATTGTGAAACTTGCTGAAGTGGGTTTCAAACAGCTGATGAAGGGCAATGTTCTATGAGGAGGACCTGATTGAGAGCGGCATAGATGTCACGCCTCAGTGTATTCTGGGATTTGCACTGAGATCTTTAAGGAGGAATCTGTGATTCATCAGAGGAAAGTCTACAGCTTCATCCATCTGAGCATTCAGGAGTTTCTCGCTGCTTTCTATGTGTTTTACTTTCATGTTAATACAACTCTGGCAGGACTGAGGAATTTTGCTAGAGTTCAACATTTGCTTAAAGGTGCAGTAGATGAAGCCCTTGAGAGTGAGAATGGACATCTGGATTTGTTCCTGCGGTTCCTGCTGGGCGTCTCACTGGCGTCCAATCAGAGACTCTTACAGGATCTACTGACACACACAGAGAACAGCTCAGAGAACATCAGGAAAACCACACAGTACATTAAAGAGAAGATCAAAGATGGACAAGGACTCTCCACTGAAAGATGCATCAATCTGTTCCTCTGTCTGCTGGAAGTGAAAGATCAGACTCTGTCCAGAGAGATTCAGGAGTTTATGAAATCAGACAAACACTCAGTGAAGAAACTCTCTCCTGCTCACTGCTCAACAATCGCCTACATGCTTCAGATGTCAGAGGAGCCGCTGGATGAGCTGAACCCCATAAAATACAACACATCAGATGAGGGGAGAAGAAGACTGATACCAGCTGTGATCAACTGCAGAAAAGCTCTGTAAGTATTACAATCAAGAAACTAAGTGTTTATGCAAAATAACATGACGCAACTCTAAAAGAAATTATGAGTTTACAATAATTCATATTACATTTTGAATATGAATATATGCTGAGTCAAGTAAATATTTTATTCACTAAGAATTGTTTTACTCTCTTTCAGTCTTGCTGGCTGTAATCTTTTTCCTCAGCATTTTAAAATAGTATCATCAGCTCTACAATCCTCAAGCTCTGTTCTGAGAGAGCTGGATCTGAGTAACAATGACCTGCGGGATTCAGGAGTGAAGCTGCTCTCTGATGGCTTAGCAAATGTGAACTGTCAGCTGCAGATACTGAGGTTTGTAAATTCATATTGATACCCATCACCACCATGCCATTCAAACATGATATTTTTTAACATGGGATGCAGGTTATTTTATATATTCGATTAGTACGTACAAGTCATTGTAGCTGGTGGCCAAAAAAAGCATTAATAATATCTGCAGTGTTCCATCTGTGGTCTTTCACTGGTTTACAATACTCAAAGTTCAGCATTACTGATATGTTTTACTTACAACAAAACAAAACAAAAAAAAAAACAAAGCCTTTATTTCCGAAATGAATTTTTTTTTTGTTTTGCATTTTATGAAATTGATTTTTATGAAATTGAACAAGGTCAGTGACAAATAATTTTCAGCTAATTTTTTCATGAATAATAATATTAATTTTAAAAATAATAATTTTAAAGCATTGTGGGTGACAAGGATCCTTTAAATTGCACAAATACATAAAACATTTATTGGTGTTCATCTTGAGACAAAAACACAAATTCCTGGTGTCAAAAAGACAAAAGGCACTGATATATTTTAAGATCAGTGAGTGCAAGTTTCTTTCAGTTGAAACAGCTCAGACTTGCATTTTAGTCTGGGACGAGGCTTAAGCCTTGTCTGTGAAACCGGGGGAAAATGATATTGATGATTAAGTGCAGAGTAGGATCAATACATTGATCAAATGTCTAACAATACAGTTGATGCAATGTAAAAAAAAAAAAAAAAGAAAGATACTTGTAGTATAAATAGGCACCTATATTTTAACACTGTCCACATTAACATGCAGTGTCCATCTATCCTTTACCACCGACTGCACATTTTTGTTTAAAGTGACCTGTTAGGGCTTGATAATAAGGACTGCCCAAATGCACAAGGTGATCACAAAAGATTCTCAGAATAGTTGACAGAACTATTGAGCACTGGCAGCCACATCTCAGGACGGAACAGGAAGCTGGGAGGGTAGTGAGAAGATTGGCTCCTATGGCGGTTGGCAACAACTGGACTGTAATTGGACAGGAGAATGTAAAGGAAAGTCAGGAAATGAATCAGGAGAAATGGAAGAAGGTGGCGGGAGTTAGTAAAATGGGATACAGTCAGGAATAATAAATGAAAAAATAAATCAGCAGATGCAGAGGCATACAGAGCGGGTGAATCTTCCCACTAGTGTTGTCACGATACCAAAATTTTGACTTCAATACTATACCTGACTAAAATATCACGATACTACTATGATGAACCAATACTATGAAAAAACAGAACAACAGGAAAAGTAACTGAATAACAGATGATCCAAATGGAGACCATAGTTATGCATAGTCAAGCATTTCATCCCCCCTTTAAAAAAAAAAAATCATAATCACATGCCAGTGCTACTACATAGGATTATGGTGACCGAACTTACAGGTATGTAGAGATCTTTGCTATATTAGTAAATTAGCTAAAAGGATAAAGGCAAATCTTAAAATCTTATTGCATGATATAGTATATAGTTTATTTCACAAGAGCAATTTATATCATGATATAGTCATTTTTTGTTATTTTATCTTTGTTATTAATAATAAGAACCTAGATACAAGCAACAAACTAAAAGACAACTACAGTAAAACAAAGACACAAATGAAATAAAGAGGGCCCTATGAAATCTGTTTAATTTTTTTGTAAATTCCATTTTAATTTTTCTAGACTCTATTTTTACGGCTACGTCGAAAAAAAGAATAATAATATCAAAAAGCATGTCTAATTAATTGAAATCATGAAACTTGCAGAATTAAACAGCAATTTATTAAACGTTTATAACAAAAATTACATGTTTTTAAGGTCTTATGAAATACGTTTTATTATTTTTCTCAAATTCAGTTTTGCTTGTGAATCTCTATTTTCCATTAATTTTCTGGATTCTATTTTAATCGTTTCATTTAATTTTAGTAATCAAAAGCATGTCTAATGAATTTATAAAGGATAAAGGATTAGATTTGATAAAGATTTGATAAAGAATTAATTTATTTTAGGCTATTTATTTTTTTTTTTTTTTCAGAAATACTGTGTTGTGTAATTTTCTGGTAAATAAATTCTGGTAAATATTTTTTTCTGGTAAATATTCCTTAAATATTGTTTTAATAATATTTTTATTAGTAGTAGTAGTACTATCGTTACATTAAGTAATATATTAATATATTTCTGACTGTCAAGATAAACCAAACTTTTATTTTGATGGGTTGCTGTGAAGACCTTTAGGGTCTCCATTATATGACATTAGTTTTCCGCAAAAGAAACGGTAAAATGCTCATGAAGTGACTCTCGGAGCGGTTCTAGAGATGATGTTCATGTGTTCATGTACTCATATATTGAGGCGGCAGAGGATGAAAACACTGCGAGCATCACGTGTATGTGTGTAGTAAACAATACTTCGCGGCTCCGCCATTCACTAACACAGACACGTAGAAATACTGATCTTATTAAAATGCATTCTTAAAGTACCGGTACTACTAAAATGCTGAATCGTACAGTTTTTAAAAGGAGGGGTACTCCCCACCCCCTAAAATATCAGAGTATTATAATATAACTACATGTAAACATTATTTAGTGGTTTTTCTAGCATTCAAATAAGAATGGATTAATCTAAAGTAATAGAAGAAGGATTGGAGATAAATCTTATTTACAAATAAGATAGGAAATATTCATACTTTTCAAATCGTTCTTATTTGTCATCTGTATTGCCTCTTTAAGTGTGTCCTCAAAGCCGATGAGTTAAAGTCACTGCTCACCACTGATATAAGGTACAGTTTTGTTTGTGTATAAGGTACAGGTCAGTTTCGTTTGGTTAAACCCCTACACATCTCTGACCATTTCTTCATTACATGCAACTTGCATATTACTGCCAGTACACCTCCAACCCCTCTACCTGTTACTTTCAGATGAAACCTACGCTTCCTTTCACCCTCCCATCTTTCCTCTGTAGTGTCCTCCTCTCTTCCCTCTACAACCCTTTTCTCATCTCTGGATGTTAATGCAGCTACTGACACCTTATGCTCTACTTTAACTTCTTGCCTAGACGCTATATGTCCTCTCTCTTCCAGGCCAGCACAGGCCACCCCTCCTAACCCCTGGCTATCCGATGTTCTCCGTGAACATCGGTCCAAACTCAGGGCAGCAGAGAGAAAATGGCGCAAATCTAAAGATCCATCTGACTCGAGTATGTACCAGTCTTTGCTTTCATCCTTCTCTGCTCAAGTCCATACTGCCAAATCCTCATACTTCCACACCAAGATCAGCAATGCTCCAGACACACGTAACCTCTTCAAAACATTCAATTCACTCCTCTGCCCTCCCACACCACCTCCCACCACTTCTATAACAGCCGACGATTTCGCCACATTCTTTACTGACAAAACTACCACTATCAGCAGCCAGTTCTCCGCTCCACACATACAGGAACTAATACAGACAACATCCACAGCTAACACCCCACTCTTCTCCTTCTGTCCCCTCTCTGAGGCAGAAGTATCCAAACTTCTCCTCTCCAGCCATCCTACAACATGCCCACTAGATCCTATCCCCTCTCACCTTCTCCAAGCAATCTCTCCTACACTCTTACCAGCACTTACACACATCATCAACACATCTCTCCTCACAGGCACTTTCCCCACTGCATTCAAGCAGGCTCGGGTAACCCCACTGCTCAAAAAACCTACATTAAACACTTCACTTATAGATAACTATAGACCGATCTCTCTCCTTCCATTCATAGCAAAAACACTTGAACGAGTCGTTTTTAACCAGGTATCACTGTTTCTCGCGCAGAACAGTTCATTGGATGCTAACCAGTCAGGGTTCAGGAGTGGCCACTCAACTGAAACTGCACTACTGTCAGTCGCTGAAGCCTTGCGGATTGCAAAAGCTGATTCCAGATCATCAGTACTCATTTTGCTGGATCTTTCTGCTGCTTTTGACACAGTGAATCATCAGATCCTCCTGTCCACCCTCTCATCACTGGGTATCACAGGGATTCCACTTCGCTGGTTTGAATCCTATCTCACAGGTAGGTCTTTCAGGGTGGCCTGGGGAGGGGAGGTATCCAAAGCACATCATCTGGCCACTGGGGTTCCTCAGGGATCAGTTCTTGGACACCTCCTCTTCTCCATTTACACTACATCACTGGTGCCCATCATACAGGCACATGGCTTCTCTTACCACTGCTATGCTGATGACACGCAGCTCTATCTTTCATTTCAACCAGATGATCCAACAGTAGCTACACGGATCTCAGGCTGCTTGGCAGACATCTCGGAGTGGATGAAAGAACATCATCTACAGCTCAACTTGGCAAAGACTGAGCTCCTTATTTTCCCTGCCACTCCGACTCTACAGCATGATTTCACCATCAGTTTAGGTACTTTAACAATTACCCCATCAAGTTCTGCCAGAAATCTTGGTGTTATCCTTGATGACCAGCTGACTTTCAAAGACCACATTGCTAAAACTGCTCGATCTTGCAGGTTTGCCCTACACAACATTAGAAAGATCATGTCCTTTCTAACAGAGCAGGCCACACAACTTCTTGTCCAGGCTCTGGTCATCTCCAGGCTGGACTACTGCAATGCTCTTCTAGCCGGTCTTCCCTCATGCACTATCAAACCTCTACAAATGATTCAGAATGCAGCAGCACGACTGGTCTTCAACGAGTCCAAAAGGGCCCATGTCACACCTCTCTTTATCACCCTGCACTGGCTCCCAATTGCAGCTCGCATCAAATTCAAGACACTGATGCTTGCATATAGAACAACCACAGGCTCGGCACCCGCCTACCTCCACTCACTGCTACCAATCTACACTCCCTCCAGAACTCTGAGATCCGCCAGTGAGCGACGCCTCATTGTACCGTCACAAAGAGGCACAAAATCACTTTACAGAACATTCTCTTACACCGTTCCTGGCTGGTGGAATGATCTTCCCACCGCTATCCGGAATGCCAACTCCCTAACAACTTTCAAACGACTGCTGAAAACCCCTCTCTTTCGACACTACTTGACAAAAAAAAAAAAAGAAAAAAATTCTTTTTCTACTCTTTTCCCTTTCTAGCTTGTACTTATTTGAACAATGCCTGTTATGTGGTAATTTGAGCACTTCGCAGGTCGTTTTGCCTCTTTAGGACAAATCGCTTGATGTATTCCCCACCTGTCAGTCGCTTTGGATAAAAGCGTCTGCTAAATGAATAAATGTAAATGTAAATGTACACTGTTAAACCTTATCAGGCATTTTTACAGTAATATACTGGTGACACTGTTGCCAGTTAGTTACTGTACGCCATTGTTACTAACTATAAGGCTCAGGGCAGCGTGACATAAATGGGGAGGCCACACACAAATTAAGTTAACCCCAAATGGGGCACATCACGCTGAAGGACAAATGTTCTTTAACAGGGTTTCTGTGGGTCTTAAAAAGTCTTAAAAAATCTTAGTTTTTCTCAATCGATTTGACACATTTCTCCAAACTCAGGTCATTGTTCTCAAAGCAGTTAACACAGTGAGCTGAACACTTTGTAATTGTCCTAAACAAATTGTACGTTTTCATTTATTTCATTCGAATTACAAATCATGCAAATAATTTTCGCAAAACAATGTCCACAAAACTCTAAAATGATTTCACAATAGTTAATGCAACCAACCAGTACTTTAAAATATCTGAAAAAAGGTTTAAATCAAATCACAAACTTTTATGTACTAGTTCTCCAAACACAACAAACTAAATTCTGTCATTTGTTCAATGATATGTTGGCGCCAATAGCCTTGTGGTTAGCGCGTCGACATATAGCGCCATTGCGCTGTGAGTGACCCAAGTTGGAATCCTGGTTTAAGGACCTTTCCCGATCCCACCCCATTTACTCTGTCCCACTTCGGTTCCTGTCCATCTACACTGTCCTATCCAAATAAAGACATAAAAACGCCAAAAATAAATCTTTAAAAAAAATGTTGTTCAGCATGAAGCATTTTGTCAAAGTCCCTTTAAGGCAAGTAATTTTCTTCGGTGGCCATCTTTGAAACACCTCTAGGGCAGGCAAATGCAGCTCCTATCTCTTTTAATGGGGAAACATCAAATTCTTCAAAACTGTTCACCAAGCTCACGATTAAATTTCATTTTTGAAATCACCAATGAAATCTGACAAGAACTGCCTCATAAATATTGTTCTTTATGCTCCAGTAGCGTTAAAAAAAAGCTTATTTTTCTGGTGAGATCAGCCAGTGCACATGCGCAGTACTGAGCGCACGTCTCAGAACGCTGACTGTTTCTATAGCAACCAGACTTCTAATGGCAGTTGCATTGACGTGCTGACTTTACTAGTCAACGATTGACTCTTTCATTAAAAAGGCGGGGCTTCGCGGCCATAATGATTGTCATTCATATGCTGGTTCTTGATGTCTGTGTGTCTAAACAGCAGAGATGGGGACTTTCAAGTCACAAGCAAATGTAAAGAGGTAATTGACTAATTAAATGTTGATTTTGCATTCGTGATGAACACCTGTTATTGAGAATTACAGAGTATTAGATGTTGATGTTGTATTGGTTAAAATGATGCCACCATCATGGAGTTCATTGTTTGCTTTAGTTGAGCTCTTGAAGTCCTGTGTTAGATCTCTTTCTGTATGCAATGCAATGTATGTGCTGTTGTAAAGCAGTGAGGTCAGTGCTCTACACTGAGGAGATATTAGCTGTTTTTACATGATGAGGTTCTTTTTATATATATGTTTAGGTTTTACATAATCAACCCTGTGAAACTACAGCATGCAAATAAATAGTGAATAAATTTTAAAACTATGTAATGCATACAGGGCCGCATTAAGACCTCATTGGGCCCCGGGGCTATGACTTACTGCAGGGCCCCCCATCACAATAATGAAATATATATATATATATATATAGCTTTAAATAGGATTTTTGTCTTATTGTCGTAAATCGTTTTTTCTTAGAGACCAGGAGATGTTTTGGATATCTTGAAGCAGAAGTTTCTCTTTATTCAGATACTCGCTGTGTGGCGCTGCAGTCATCAAAAGTCGTCTGACAAAATCTCAGCACAGCAGAGTATATAGGTTTTGAGGAGGAGGAGTACAAAGAGGTGGAATCAGTCTAAACAAAGCATGCAAATGCAGTACAGGAAATCAGCCTAGTTAAAGATTTTTCCCAGCCTTGATCTATTTAGAATACAAGTCTCATTCAAATGCATAGGTGCTTAAACAAAAGGCACAGTTATACCTTGAGTTTAGACTTCACACTTAACTTGGGAAAACCTGCCAGATGTTCAGGAACTGAAAGGTTACCATCTCAGGGCTTGGGCTGCCTGCTCTTAGACTGTCACAATATACATAACTTTTTATAAATTTGTAATCCAACACTATCAGTTTTTTTGCATAAAAATTTCATAGATCAAAAAAAAAAAAAAAAGAAAAGAACTAGCCTAATAAAAACAAGCTTACTGAAGACAAGACTTGCAATAGAACAAAAAAAAAAAACATAATTCAGTGATTTAGTCAAGGACATTGAGTGATTTCTTTCTAATGTTTGACACAAATGGTAACAGCATAGGCTGCTTTAGAGGAATAGTTTACACAAATTCTGTTGTTGTTCTAAACCTGTATGAGTTTCCTTCTGCTGTTAAAAGCAAAAAATAAAAAATATAGTTGAAACAATACTGGTAAACAAACAGTTGCTGGACCCCCCTTCATAGTATGAAAAAAAACACTATTGGAGTCAGTGGGGACCAGAAATGTTGAGCAGAACAAAGAAATTCATACAGGTTTAGAGCAACTTGAGGGTGAGTACATGATGACAGTATTTTTATTTTATCCCTTTAAAATCTCATTACATAATGACAAGATCTCATATAGCCTACTACTACACATGCTTTACCTTAGACTACGTTCATTTTTAAACGATTTACATATTTCAACCAGGTTCTCTCTCAACCCATAAGTGAATATACGTTGTTCGAACACAAAAAGCATTAGGCTATACATCCAGCAAGTTTATAATCAAACTAAACCTAAATCTGTGGGAACGATGACACTGCCTAGCCCAATGGTTAATGCGGCCTTGAATGTTGAATATAAGAAAATTGAGCTCCAGCACTATTTAGACACACACAGACATCAAGAACCAGCATATGAATCTCAACAATGGTGATAAGCAACAAAATGCTAAATGCTGCAATGCATGCTGGGTAACAACATAGTAAAAACTTCCATCATGCACTGCAGTATGAATAATTATTGTCACCACTGTGGATGATTGTATGATAAGTGTTCATGTCTAAAAGCCTGAGCCGGTCCAGTTCTTTATTTTTTCTTTCAATATTGAAGCATTACAGTGGCATTTGTTTAATAGGATTTTTTAAGAAGTTCAGTAATAGCTGAATGTCTGTCAATAAACCAAAGAGAGAGACCACTTCATGATGATCATAAATTATAAGCAGAAAGCAAAAGTTAATCTGCTACTTCAAGGTTTGATTCAGCAACGTACAAATGTTTGCTGTGAAACAATACTGCAACTGCTTAAAAACAAATTACTTTGAATTAGTAAAAGGGTCAAGAGACAAACTAAAGCAAAAATTGACCACAAGTATAGTGCTATCATGTGTGTGTGTGTTTTTTTTCCCCATTTGATTCCATCCAAGGCCATGGCTGAAGTTGTAGTTCTTGTGTACACACTTGTGTAAATATATTTGTGTAGTTTGAATCATGGGAAACATTCCAGGATCAGACCAGGACTGCAAAAATGTAGGTCTTAACACAACTCTCACATACATTCAACATAGCTTAAAAATGATCAACGATACAATTCTAGTCTCTCTTCTTGTGTTCAGATGCCTATTATCTCACACTGGATCCAAACACAGCAAATACTAAACTCATCCTGTCTGAGGAGAACAGAAAGATCACATATGTAGAAGAGCATCAGTCATATCCTGATCATCCAGAGAGGTTTGATGGTCTTGAGCAGGTTTTGTCTCAGGAGAGTTTGACTGGACGCTGTTACTGGGAGGCTGAATGGAGTGGCTGGGTTGACATAGCAGTGACGTATAAAGAAATTAGCAGAAAAGGAAGAAGCGATGACTGTAATTATGGGTACAATAAAAAGTCTTGGAATTTGGGCTGTATTAAGGGCAGATTCACTGTCTGGTATGATAAAATCAGCATTGATATTCCTGTACCTTTACCACAGTCTAACAGAATAGGAGTTTATGTGGACGTGTCGGCCGGCACTCTGTCCTTCTACAGCGTTTCTGACACACACACACTCACACACTTACACACATTCAACACCACATTCACTGAACCCCTCTATGCTGGATTTGGGCTTTTTTATAAAAACTGTTTCGTAAATCTGTGTCAGATTTAACAGTATGCAGGAGAGTACAATAAAGATCTTTTTGCACACACCAAGTGAAATATATGTTTCATACCCCACCTGTGAATGCGTTCCCTGCTTTAATTCTTGTTTGATGTAAATTGTGTCTTTATTGATCCAGTTCATTTGTAAAATGTGTAAATGTCACAGTATGGACTATATTCATACTCATTTTTAATCGTGTATCATTTAATCATTTTATTATTCCATTTAGTTTTATATATTTATTTATAAGCATTATAGTCATTTATATACCTATTTAATTGATTCATTAATTGGTTAGTCCTTTATATTATATTGTTGTTGTTTTTATATACTTTTTTTCCATTGTTTAGTCTTACAACTGTTGTGGTTTCAAGGGCTGTTTGTTTTCATGAATAAGGGATATGAGGGAATGTTAATGGAACTTCAAGGTTTATGGGATGTTGTGTGAGTCAGTTTGGTATAACATTATTTGAAGAACACAAATCCAACAGATAAAGTCTGAGCACTGGAACATATGCAACTAAGACTATTCAATAAACTCTGTGTGTTTTTACCGTCACCGCTTCGTGTCCTGCTTCTGCTCTTCACTTTCACTGGCTTTTTCCTCAGTCGACTTCTTGGCTGATAGAAGACTGTTACAGTTTTTCTGAAATGCTAAAACACATTTTTTGAAACCATCACTCATTTTCTAAAAACCTTCAACACAAATCCAAATGTTCAAATTAAATTCACAGAACCCCTGACTCATTTCACCTGTACTCAAAATCAAACAAAGCTTAAAACGTACATAAGTCAATACTATACGCACTACAGATAATTCATTAGACACTACATCAAAAAATGGAGCGCACAGTGCATGTAGTTACAAAAAAGTTTTTTTTCTTTAAAACAATAAAAAAAAGCCTTAAAAAAAGGCTTTAAACAATTGAAATATACCACTGTCTTGAACAATGTATTTATCCCTATATCACTTCACGTCTTGTGCTTTTGTCTTCTTTATTTCTTAATGTCCTTTTTTTAATGAAGAGATGACTTGTTTGATACGCTTGAAATATGACACACTGGCGACATCTGCTGGTCAAAACTGTGCACTAACGATCCATAGTGCATCAATGAAGAAAAGTTACACATAGGCCCATAATGGACAAAAGTGTCCATGTCAAAAAAAGTGGCATAAAAATTCAATGGGTGGGAGCACAGACTTAAGTTTGGTCTCATTTTAAAGAAGACCCATGGCAGATTACTGATGAAGTAGAAAAAGTTTAAAAAGTGAAATAAAAAAAAGTTACAGAGGTTTAAGTTTATGAAAATGCTTTTATATAAAGCATATTTTATATTTTATATAAAATATATATTTTATGAAACATGTTGAACTCTAAACCAGCTAGAAAATTAAAGCCATAAATCTAAACAAGCTAAACAAGATTTTGTTTGGACGCAGTGTCAAATTTTCCCCGTAAGATGGCAGCAAAACTCTGCTGGTGCAAACAGTGGTTGAATTTGTGATTTTCTCTCTCAAATATTGCAAGAACACACACAATTTTTTTTTTATGACACACATACAAACCACACTCTGTCATCCATGCCAACACACCCACACAATTATAGCTGCATTATTTATCCAATTGGCTCAATAATATGCAGATTCATAGTGACCCGGTCCGTCCCCCTCACCGTCCCTGCCGCTTCAGAATCAGTCGCAGGCTGACCAGGGCTCTAGACTCATTCTTTCCAGGGGTCGCTCATTTGCGACTAACTTTCTCAGTTAGTCGCAGGAGCACAAAAATTGTTTTTTTTTTTGTTTTTTTTTTGACTACAACTTTAATCAATGCATGCTGATTAACTTTTATCATAGTTTATAGTTAATATGATAACAAAAGTGGTAAACCCTCAACCCGTACGTTTTTTCATTAATATTAGTATTATTATTCAGTAGTATTATTCAGGAGTTCCTCTTTTGCTATAAGTCGCGCTTCCGCTTTCACTTTCAAATTCGCGATCTTGTCACGTTTCACAAGAAAAGATTGTCTGTTTTGCTTACATTTGTACACCTTTCACTTTTTAAGACTAAAACAAAAGATGGATTTATTGGCAGCCTATTCTTTATTAAAAGCATAACAACAGTAAAACAGGCTACAAAACAAATAAGATGAAGCATGGCATACACCACATGCTGTGTTAGCCTATACCGACTAATAAATTACAGAACGTTTAGCAAACACTGAGGAACCAAATAAAGTTAAAAGAAAGACTCCATAACGTAACGTTGGGCAAATGACAGCTTTTCAAAATAAAAAAAAAATAAAAAAGTGAAACTCTGTCGGTGACAGTGCTTGCATTCGGCGTTTCCTCGATATTCGCGTCATTTTTGCCGCGAGCTGCGCGCACCTTTGGGTTGACGGCTAGTGGTGTAAACCAGGTTCTACATCCGAAGCGATCGCACTGAATGCGCCTCTCTTTGTGTGATCAGTGAATTCTGACTCCTGCTGCGCCGCGCGCTTTATAGAGCAGAAGGTTTTGGAGCAGTGCAGACCATGCACTCGCACGACCACATTCAATTTTAGCTAAATAAAACATATTTTGCATAAGGCATTAAGTTCTGGTGGTTAGTTAAAGCCCAAATTACGCAAAATAAAAATGAAATCATTGGTGACAGCTTGGTCCCCCCAGTTTAAAAATTCCATCTGTGCCCCTGCCAAAAGGTAACAATATTTTAGGCTTTTTGGTAATTGCTATACATAAATATTTGAAGGAATTAATTGCAATTTTAATATTTAATGCTATCTAAAAAAATTATTGATCTAGATTGGCATTAATTCACTTTCCCCCAGTTTATCATAAATCCAGAAAAGCTACCAAATTTTTCAGAAAGAAGATCAAGTAATGGTGAAATAGATTTTTCAGGGATAGAAAATGTCTAAAAGTATATCGTTTGCATACAGTGAAAGATATTGGGGTCTGCCCTCAGTCACTATAGGCGCTATACTGTTGTCTAATACCAGTGGCCAGTGGCTCCATTGATATCGCAAATAAGAAGGGCATAACCATTGCATATAATAGAGAATCTTCCCACATATAAGACAAGAAAAGAATGCTTACACAGGTTTTTTTTTTTCTTTTTCTTTTTTTTTCTTTTTTTTTTTGTAGGTTTTGATATAAACAGGGTTTTTACAAAACACAAAACATCCATATAATCTGTACGTTTAACAAGAAAAATAAACAAATAATATGAATATAAACATAAGTTATTACAAAAACAAAACAAAACAAAAAACACAGATAAATAAATAAGAGTAAATATATCAATATAAAAACCGAAGTATAGACATTACAAAAAAAAAAACAAAAAACAAAAAAAAAACTGCACAATAAGGTAGCCTTTCAACCTTTCCATGCAAAATTCTGTAATAAAACTATGTATCTGATAGTACGTGAAGAAATGTTTTTTACTGAGGTTGTATTTTACAACAATTTGCTCAAAGGTCATTAGCTGTTTATTTTCCACTACATCTATGACACGAATTCCTTTTTCCTTCCAATGTATCAGTCCATCATTCATCCCTGGAGGAAAATCTGCATTGTTATGTAGTGGTGTTAGTAAAGAAAGATGGGAGTGATAGCCTTCTTTTTTACGAGCAAGCCTCCATATTTTTATTATATTGCTAAGAATTAAATTACCTTTAATGAAGGCTGGCAGTTTTTTTGATGAAACATACAATAAGTTCCGTAGAGGAACAGACCCTGAGATTTGCAGCTTCAGCACTGATCCAAGTTGAGTTTGGGTCATTTATATGCCATTCCAATATAAAGTGGAGCTGGGCAGAAAGTTGGTACAACAAAGAAGGAGCAGCTACTCTGCCCAATCTGCTAGGCAATGACAGGTAGCTGTATCTTAATCTGGGCCTTTTTTTCCTCCAAATAAAAGAAATAATAAAACCACGCAGGTGGCATTTGAAGTGGGTATAAAAGACGAGGTAATATATTCATCTTAACAAGATGAATTCGACCTAATAAAGATAGAGGCAGGTTACACCATTTATCTAGATCTGATTTAAGGCTTTTATAATTGGGGCAAAATTGTTTTGATACAAGTTGTCTAATTTTGGTGAGATCTTTATACCCAAATAGGTGAAGCCAGCAGGAGACCATTTAAATGGGTGAGAAATTGTAGAATCATAAGAATTCAAATTGTTTAAAGGCATTGCTTCTGCTTAAAAAAATAAAAAAAATAAAAAAATAAAATATATATATAATGGAAATCAGGTCAATTAAGTGTGGGATAGATTGTTGTGGAGAATCAAGGAATAATAAAATGTCATCAGCATAAAGAGAAATCTTGTGGGTTTTCTTTCCTAGACAAAGCCCCTCAGTATGGGGGTCATGTATACAATTTTAACCCATTTAATAAATGAGTCTCCTAAATTAAATTTGGAAAGAACAGAAAATAAATATGGCCATTCGACCCAGTTGAAGGCTTTCTCCGCATCTAAGGATACAACTACACCTTTTTTTTTTGCACACTGATTTGAATATTGAATTATATTAAGAAGCCTTCTGACATTATGAGCTGATGATCTACCTT
Organism: Cirrhinus mrigala; assembly: GCA_036247105.1. Classification (NCBI taxonomy): domain Eukaryota; kingdom Metazoa; phylum Chordata; class Actinopteri; order Cypriniformes; family Cyprinidae; genus Cirrhinus; species Cirrhinus mrigala. Next base: position 8,400,505 of record CM070010.1, read on the forward strand.
TAACGAAGCCTGTCTGGTCAATATAATTATCATGGGAAGTACTGATTCAAGTCGGATGGCTAATATTTTAGCTAAGATTTTGGTATCCACGTTAAGTAGGGGGATAGGACCTGCATTCCTCAGAACATTTGCCTTTTTCTGAAAAAAACACAAATATTGGCCTCTAACATAGAGCTAGGGAGTTCACTAGAATTATATGAATATTGTATCATCTCATGCGTTAGATGTGAAAACAACTCTTTAAATGTTTGAAAGAATTCCACCGTAAAAACCATCGGGTCCTGGCGCTTTTCCTTTAGGGAGACTATTAATGCAATTTAGAATTTCACTAAGTTCAATTGGTTTGTTTAGCATCTGTCTTTGCTCTTCAGCTAATTCCAGTATATATAGTTTTGCAAGGAATTTATTCATATTGTCACCTGAAGTGAGATCGGAGTGAGAAGAGTAAAGCCTCTTGTAAAATGCCCTGAAAATCTTATTAATTATTTATTATCATGATGACAGTTGTAACGTGGGGAGGGAGACGAGAGGTGAGGGGATCCATTCGCAAAGCTTTATTCATAGGACGAGACAAAGACATGGTAAAAACAGGCAGGGTCGAAACAATAATAAACAGGTATGTTGGGGCGAGGCACAAGAGTAGTCCGTGAAGCAGGCCTGGGTCGATCAGCGGTGAACATAATCCATAGAGTGAAAACAGAGGGGTGATCCGTACAACGAGCGTGCAGTCCAAGAGGCAGACAGCGAGACACACAAAACGAGATGGCCAGGCGAGAAAGCTAAACTAGGAAACTAGGAAACTCAGGAACTAGGAAACTCAGGGACGACTATGTAATGGTTGCTAGCACTAGGAGAGCGCTAAACGCAACAAACACAGTTCTCCACTTTACAACTCCACAATACTTAGTAAACTGATAGTTGAAACAAAATGGCGGCCAAAGCAGACGTATGTTGAAATGCTCTATAGGGTTTTGTTTCTATCTTCTTTGAAAACATCTTGTCATTTGTTAATTTCTTAAGGAAGCAATCTTGAAACAATTTGGCATCACCGTTAAAGATTGTTTTTCAACTGTAAGAAGCACTAAAAATACACTGTCGTCAGCCGTAACCATCTTGCTTTAACAAGCCAACCAACGATGAGCGCCAAAGACAGATGAAAGAAAGTGAGTTTTGATCACAACTACTCACCTTCAACTGATTCGTCTTCAGGAGACCTACCAATAATTCTCCCTCCCGCTCCTGACACTCCACTGAGCAGCCCCATGCATTATGGAAACAAAGATGAGCCTTCCCTGTCTGAGCTACAGGAAAATATTATCACTGCCCTCACTCTGAAAATTAATCAGAGGGCAGACTCACTTGAGCAAATGATAATTACCAACTCCAACACAATTGAGGATCTCAAAACATCCTTAAATCACCTGTACGTTGAGATTCAGGATCTTTAAAATGACAAAACCAAGCTTGCTGAGAAGTTTTCACAACAACAAAAATCACTTGTCAACCTGGAAGAACGAATCGCTGATGCTGAACGATATAAACGACGCTGGTGCCCACGTCTCTACGGCCTCTCGGAACAACCAAGCGAAGACGTGAAAGCGAAAGTTCTCGAAATTTGCAACGTCCTTGCTCCTGAGTCTTGTCAGAAAGGGTTTGATGTCATTGACATTGCTCACCGGCTTGGCAAGCCGCAGCCGGGCAGGATTCGTGCCGTCATTATTCTGTTCACTTTGCGTTCTGTGCGAGATGCTGTATGGAGGAATGCCAAAAACAACGAGTTCCTGAAACAACGCAAACTTCACTTCGTGGAGGATCTGACCAAAGAAGAAAAGGACAAACGATCACTTCTGTGGCAAGAAAGCACGTGACGACAACAAGAAAGCCTACTATATCGGATGCAAGGCTTTCACTGAAGGTACAGAGATCAAGCTCAATGCTGAAGGCCAAAAGATTTTAGAAAAGCTTTTGATACAGTAAGCCATAATTTTATATTTGATTCATTAAAATTCTTTGGTTTTGGACAATATTTCATCAAAAGTGTAAGAACCATGTATAGTGGTAGCAATAGCTCTATTAAACTTGCCAATGGAACATCTCCTAGATTTGAAATAAATCGAGGCATCCGACAAGGTTGTCCAATTTCTGCATTCCTTTTCTTGGTTGTAGCTCAAGTTTTAAGTAACATGAAAAATCAACACTCCTTCAAAGGTCTTTCAATCCATGAAAGACAAATTAAATTATCGCAACTTGTTGATGACACAACAATTTTTCTTGGAGATGGTTCTGAGGTACCTTTGGCTCTGAATGTCATTGATAATTTTTCAAAATTCTCAGGATTGAGTCTGAATTTGTCTAAATGTGAAATCCTACAGCTTAAAAATAATAATCTATCCACTGTGTGTAATATTCCTGTTAAAAGTATGGTAAACTATTTGGGCATAAAAATCTCTAAAAATACTGATGTGATGGTTAACTCCAATTTCATACCAGTTATCGAAAAAATGAAAAAGAGGTATAACTCATGGTTGGCCGAGAGATCTTTCTATTCAAGGAAGAATTTTATTAAGTAAGGCAAAAGGTCTCTCGAGAGCAGCATACCTCCTTTCTTCACTTTGTGCCCCAAAGGACATATGCTCACAAATGGATAAAATACTCTTTAATTTCTTTTGGAATAACAAACCTCATAAAATAAAGAGAAGTGTTCTTGTTAATAAAATATCTGATGGTGGGCTAAATGTTCTTAATTTTAGATTTTCAACCAAATTTTAAAAATTAATTGGCTTAATTTTTTTTTTAAAGAATCAAACAAGTATTTTTAATATTGTCCCATATTATTTATTTAAAAAAACTTGGAGGATTACATTTTTCGTTGCAGTGTCCTTCCTATTGCTTTGGCCAATTATCACAAACAAGCATTACTTTACTGGTCACTTCTACACAAACACAATTTTTCTCCTAGCAGGTGTTTTATATGGAACAATGGTAATATCACTCATAATAACAAGTCATTATACATGGAGAATTGGGTTCGGCATAACATATTAATTGTAAACTAACTTACTGACAAGAATGGGCAATTGTACACTTATTCTAATTTTATTACAAAATATGGCTTTTTTGTAAATGAAAAAGAATTTAACAAAGTAATTAAGGCTATTCCCAATGGCATAATAACTTTAACCAAATTCTCAAATACAAATACTAATATTACAGCCCTACAAAATCCCCAACTTTTTGTAAATGGTCTTTCCTTATTTGATAAACGTTTTGATAACAGTTTTATGAGAAGCTCATTTAATGTTGGATCCAACCCTCCTTGTAAATCCAAATGGTTTAAACCTCATGATCTATCTTAGCTTAGCATTTGGACATTACCATATAAATATGTAATTTTGAATAAAGTAAAAGTAGTACTGTACAAAATTGTTCACAGATGTTACCCTGTAAATGTAGCCATGAGCAGATATATTAATAGTGTTTGTGATAAATGTACTTTTTGTAATATATATGTAGAAGATATTGAACATTTATTTTTCTATTGCCCTTATGTTATTTCATTCTGGACTGACTTTAAAATAGACAAAGAAATTAAGCAAACCTCTTAATTTAGATGTTCATGATATTTTAATTTGTTTTCAAAACCCCTCTTTTTCTGATGAACAGGTTTATATTATAAATCTTTTAATTATCTTAGCAAAGTTTTATATTCCCAAGTCAAAAGTAAGTCAGAAGAAACCATTATATATTACATTTGGTAACACTAATCTTAAAATTTACCTTGAAACCCTCTCTAATGTGAGATCTCAAAATAAGAAGCTCATAAAAACAAAACAAATGTTAAAGCTTTTCAAATTTATGTAACTGCCCTGGAATTTCTTTTCTTCTTTTTTCTCTTTTGCTATTTTTGTGTTCATTTTGTGTGTTTTCTCTTTCTGCTGTTATTTATTTATTTATTTATTTTTTTTTTGCAGTTGAATTTGCGATTTGAAATGTGCAATGTTGCCTTGCCTTTTTGTTTGATGATGAAACTGAATAAAAAATAACTAAAAAAAAAAACACCTAAAAAAAAAAAAAAAAAAAAACTTGGTAAACTACAGGGGGAAAGTCTGGGGCTTATGCTGCGTTCACGCCATATTGTAATTACCGTAATTTCGAGATGACGACATGTGACGTTCTACTCGGAGCTGTTCACGTCCTCAGACTCGGAATTATGCTTTTCTATGGCAACACTATCAACGCCTAAACAGAGCCTACATTGCTCAGGTGGCACAGCGGTCATGTGGTGCAAGTCGTAGCTCTCAGAAGACTCCCAGTTCACAAGTTGTAATTACTAGTTCTACGACGACGTGAACGCTTTTTACAAGTAGGAATCTCCTAATTTCGGGAATTCCGATATGGCGTGAAGGCACCTTTAAATAGCGTGTCTGATTGGCCACAGGTGTGGGCCCAATCAGTGCAATGGGTGATGGGAGAAGTAGTCCGGGGTGCAATGCAACAGTCTGTGTGAAGTGACAGAGCGAGAGCGACATCTGGTGGTGAGCGGACCGAAAGTCACCGACCAGATTCATGACAACAGTTGCCTTCTTTATCCCTAATGCTTGAGATGACATGTGCATAGAATCGACAACACAATAAGTTGGCCAGGTATTTATTTGGTTTATAGGCAAATTCATACATCCGTGTGCCAGGTGCTTCTTTTTCTGATTTGATACATAAGAGATGATTAGTCCCCTAATGTATGCTTCAGCGGTATCCCAGAGCAAATTGGGGTAAACGTCTGGGGTTTTATTGTTAATAAGAAATCGCTTAATTTTCTCCTTAAGATAAGAATAAGATAAGATAAGACTACACTATGTTCACATTGCCATTTAGCAAATTTCGAAAAAACATGTGTAATTAGCTCATTAGATTGAATAGGAGGGACATAAACATTCATCAGAGAAATTTAAAATCTTTTTGCTTTTTACTGGATTTTGAGCGCCCTTCACATTCCAGCTGCATAGTTTTAATATTGATTTACTTGCTGCCATAAACAAAAGAATTTATTATGCCAGCTGCCCTCGTGTATGAGATGCAATTACACAATTCACTATATGTCTTATTTTGATTCCCATGGAGAATGTACCGAAAAAAAAAAAAAAATATTGGTAGATTTAAAGCAACACAAAATACAGTATTGGGATTAAAGAAAATAAAAGAATAAAAAAATAAAATTGTCTTACCTTGCATATCGAAGATAAGTGCAGAACTATTTACACTTAACACCTTACAGACATTTTATGTGTATAAAACGGAGGGCTGACGCAGGTCGGTTTCACATTTGAGGTCAGCAGTGAAAGCCACTCTTGTCTCGTTGGAAACATAAGATGACCGGAACTTGCAAAGAACAAACAATAGTTTTGTAGTTATTAAAAAGGAAACAGCAAAATCAGAAAGTTTTGGTATGGTTTTCTACATCGACAGTCTGCTGCGGCAACAGCCTTCTCCTATAAGCTTATACTAAATAACCATTATAAGCAATATCACAGTTATGTATATATATTTTTCTTTCTATTCATCAACTCAATCAGACTCAGAACGAAAAAGTGTTGCAAATAAAACATGATTATCCCATATGTAAAGTCCAGATGTGCTCTTTCATGTGCCAAAAAACAGTGAAAATTTGTCCCTATAGACATAAATGACTTGACATTGTCATTCAGTCTCCCTAGGGTGGTTTGGGCCGGGTGAGGTGGTAGGGGTTGATTTAGACAAGCTGTCCAGGAAAGCCTTTACCTCCTTAGGCTGCTTGAAGAGTTTCACGCCATCGTGTTGTACTCGGAGAATCGCCGGGTAGATCATCCCATAGATTGCTGACTGGTATCTGAAGTTAATGTTTATTAGTATAAAATGTATCTGACGCCAAATCCAAGAGATCGCAGACAAGTATGACCTAACCCTACAAAAATATGAAATCTATTTATTTGTCACCAAAGCCCTGACACTTTTTTCAAGTTACTTTATATGAACAGAAAATGAAAACATTTTTATTTGACAAAAACTGCTTGTGATTGCTGACTGGTATCTAAAGTTAATGTTTCATAAGATAAAATATATCTGACGCCAAATCCACGAGATCGCTAACAAGTATGATGGAACCGAAGTATACAAAAATATTAAGTGTATTTAATTGACACCAAAGCCCTGACACTTTTTTCAAGTTACTTTATATGAACAGAAAATGTTTTTATTTGACACAAACTGCCTGCGATTGCTGACTGGTATCTGAAGTTAATGTTTATTAATATAAAATGTATCTGACACGAAATCCACTAGATTGCAGACAATTATAATGGAACCGAAATATACAAAAATATTAAATGTATTTATTTGACACCGAAGCCCTGACACATTTTTCAAGTTACTTTATATGAACAGAAAATGTTTTTATTTGACACAAACTGCTTGCGATTGCTGACTGGTATCTGAAGTTAATATTTATTAATATAAAATGTATCTGACGCCAAATCCACAAGTATGATGGAACAAAGTATATTTTTCTTGTTGAACAAAGTCAATTAATTTAAATTCTTTTTTTGTTTAGATCAAAATAATATTGTTTGTGCCAAGCTTTATATAATAGTTTTCACAGACATAGAAAATTTAGAACAAGTTATTTATTTTTCATTGGCTAAAATTATAAAATATAGATGTGAACCATTACCCTAAAATTTTTTAATTAGTTGAATGAAAACATTTTTACTACATCTACATCAGTTGTTTTACCATTACAATTTGTTAAACTATAAAATTAAGAAAAGCAAAAAGCGATATGCAATATTCTGTTTTATTTTAATTAAATTCCAAATGTTAATTTAAAAACATTTTTAATTTCTGAAAATGTTTCCACATAAAACATGAAAACATTAGTTTAACAAACTTTTTATGGTTTTATTCCACTCTCAGTTCACAATATTGGCAGTACTAAATTTTAGGTGCTAACTCACCTTTTCTGAGGTTGAGCATTACCTGCTGAATAATATATAAAGTGCTTTTCATACACTTAGTCCAGGTGCAGGGCATAAATCAGTCTGAAAACAATGGACACAGAAGGCCTGAGATCGGTCAGTCCATCAATTACAAAATTTTCTTCCAAGATGATTTCCACTCTAGATGGGTTTTGAGCTGTGGACTTTCTTGATCAACGCTGAGGATTCGTACTGGAGTCTGTCTTGTCAGCTGCATCTTAACAGAGGAAGAAACAGATTGACAAAGACATTATGAATAATTATGAGTTCTGCAAGGACATGAACGCTTTTCCCAAGTTAGAATCTTGTAATTATGGCGATTACAACATGGGATGAATGCACTTACATACCTGCTTTACTGTAAAAAGAGTTGGCCTTTGAATTATCATCTGGGTGATGTCAGGCTTGTCAATGACAACTTTTCTGTGAAGAGCAAAAGTTCGTAAAAGAGCAAGTTAGTCTTTATAAGGGCATCTGACTTAATGGTTTGCATTTAATTGTGCAGTGTGCTAGTCAATAAAGTGATCATCCTCAGAGTCAGAACAGGGGGCTGTTTCATAAAAGACGCTAAGAAAAGCAGGGATAAAAGTCCAAAACCTGACTTGAAATAACCTAACAAATCGATCAGGACTAAAGCGGTTTCATAAACGACAATTTAAGTTCACACAATCTCACTAAATTGATCCAGATTCAGTGAGTCAAAATAATGTCAGCCCTTATGTCAGTCATAGATCAAATCGATACACCCTGGCAAACAGCAATATATTTGTGTTGTTTAATGCATTTAAGACGTGGTGTTTTCTCCAGTGCATAGCGGACATGACACACAATACACTGAATACAGTTGGTTGTAGCCTATATTTTTATTTATAGGATTTATTTAAGTTGCATTTTTTTGTGTACTTTTATTTTTGGACTGGTAATAAAGTCAAATAATTGTATGTGAGAGACAAAGGGCTTATCTTAGCCTGACAGTTAGCCTGCTCTGGACCAGGTTAGTTTCCCAGAGTTACTGAGCTTGAGCTCTGGTAAATTTGCTTTCTGAAACCAAATCAAGTGACAATAAGTCAGACTAACTCAAATAAGCCTGGCTTATTTGGTAAACCTGTTTCATGAAACAGCCCCCAGGTCTCAGTCAATCCATGACATACAGCTGATCTGGAGTTTTGGTATGAAGGTGGCATAAGTGTACAGTCTTTGTGCATAAAGTGACTTAAATGTATGTATATGTCTGATGTAAACAAGGAAATTGTTCCGTTCTTGTATAAGTTCTTAGCTTAAGTCAGGACTATGCCTTAGTTAAATTAGGATATTTAAATAACTTTTATAAAAAGGCCTTAAAAACTTTACTGGTGTGCATCTTGAGACGACAATGGCACTGACACATTTTAAGATGCGTCAGTAAAGATATTTTCTTATGGGTCCTTACGGTATGGGTGCTGGAAGCGGTCAAAATGGATGTAAAGACGCTGTCAGAACGGCGTTTTCTTTATGCTTTAGCTGATATTTTCAGTAGATTGCTGTTCACGAATATTACTGCATAAAATCTAAGTTAACCCTTAAAAGACCATAAAGCAACACTTATTGCTATTTTAATGATTCTGAAAACATTATATCATTTATTTCTGTATCACAGCTGATTGTTTTAGCATCATTAGTCCAATTAAATGATCATTCAGAAATAATTCTCATATTCTAATTTGCTGCTCAGAAAACATTTATTAATATTATTATGTTGAAAAGAGAGGAGTACAATTTTTCAGGTTTCTTTGATGAATAGAAGTTCAGAAGAACAGCATTTATCTAAAATAGAAATCTTTTGTATCATTATAAATGTCTTTATCATCACTTTTGATAGATTTAAAGGATCCTTGGTAAATAAAAGGATTAATTTCCATAATGTCTTTCCAAAAAAAAAAAAAAAAAAGAAAAAGAAAAGAAAAGAAAAGAAACATTTTTTTTTTTAAGAAATGCTGATCTTTGGATTTTCTATTCATCAAAGAATCCTGAAAAAATGTACTCAACTGTTTTAAATAATAATAACAGCAACAGCAACACCAATATATATATATATAATTATAATACATTGTTTGTTGAGCAGCAAATCAGCATATTAGAATGATTTCTGAAGGATCATGTGACACTGAAAACTGGTTGATTGCTGTATTAATTTACAAGTCATTTTACTGTATAGTTTTGGAGAAAATGAAAGGCAAATTCATCCCAAGCGTAAGTGTATCCTAGCACTTTTGCATAATGTCCCGTATTCAAACATTCACAAAAATCTTTCCTTTATAGGTTTGCTCATTCTTTCAATTGATTCTTGTTCACAATCACCCTGACTATTACTGTATTCATTTTGAAGTCATTTTACTGTAAAGTTTTGGAGGAAATCAATAGCAAATTCACGCCAAACGTAGAAGTGCATCCTTGCACTTTTAAATCATGTCCCATTTTTAAATACTCATAAAATTCTTCCAAGCATGTGTGCTTTCTAACACTTTTACATCATGTCTCAATTTCACTATGTATATTCACATTTATCGAGGCTATTACTGTATTAATTGTATTAATCAACACAAAATTTAAATATATTCTTGCACTTTTTTATTTATTCACAAAAAAAAAAAATATGCATAATTAAATCTATTCATGAAAAGTGACATAATTTACATAATGTTGCAATGTTTCAGAAAAAATGTAAAAAAAAAAGTCTTGTTTTCACTGTGTAAGATCATAAATGCATAGGGATCTGGATTTTCACTTTTTCCTCTTTTTTTTTTTTTAACAGAAATAAAACTTCAAAGAAAAATAAATATATTTTTATATATATAATTAATAAATGTACAATACAAATGTTATAAAAATAATGTATTATAATGTATAAAAGTACTATTTTTTCATGTGTGTGTATATATAGACATACATACATACACACACACACATATATATATATATATATATGTATGTATATATGTGTGTGTGTGTGTGTGTGTGTATACACATTTAAAAAAGTACTTTTTTGTACTTGTTTTTGAATACATTTTTTTTTGTAAAATGTTTATATTGTACATTTATTAATTATGTATAATATAGATAGATAGATAGATAGACAGATATAAATATAGATATAGATTTAGTTATATAGAGATTTTTGTGTGTATGTGTGTGTGAGGACTTCATTAACTCTGATTCAGATTTATATGTGAACATGCCCACTCCTATGATCATCTGAACTGTCAGTCTGCCCTGAACTCTCTATCTGTACTGTTTTGGCTGTTTGTGAACTGTCTGTTTATCCTGTTGCACCCACATAAATTGTTCCCCTGTCTGCTGTGCTCCCAGTGTTAGGAGTTGCGATCTGGTGTGTGTGGGCAGTGCACACCATCCCAGAAAGCCCTGGCACTCAAAAAATCCCTCTCTCCCTACCTCTCCTGCATCCTCCTGTCATCCCTGCTTCTTCAGCTGTGCCACTGCTGCTTCCTGTCAGCCCCTCAGCTCACCCTCAGTCCACCATCTGTGTGGTTGGATCACCACGGGTCGGCCAGTCTCCATCGGCGTCGTGGCTGGAGGATCCATTGTCTCCACCTCAGGCCTCTGAGTCCTGGACTCTGCCTTGGGTCATCGACCCAGCAGCTCCACCATAGCTCCTAGCTCCCTCCTCTCCACCGTGGTCCGTCAGTCCACCAGCTCTGCCAGGGTCTCACGTCCCTCCAGCTCCATCTTGGTCAGTCATCGACCATCCGCCACCTCGGGTCTCCACTCCTCCAGCTACACTTTGTCCCTCTGTCCCTCTGTCCCTCTGTCCCTCCGTCTCTGCAAAGGCTCCTCCTTCCCTCCGGCTCCACCTTGGTCCTCTGTTGCTTGGGCTCTGGATCCCTGTCTTTGCCTCTGTCGCCGGAGCCATCTGTTCCGCCTTGGCCCTCCAGATCCTCAGCCTCACCCTGGCTCATTGCCTCTCCATCTCCACCTTGGGCTACACCACCTGCTCCACCCTGGAGTCATCAGGCCTTCCAGCACCATGACGACTCCTTCCATCGGCTCCACCATGGATCGCCTTCATGGCTGCGACCTGGGTCTCGCCTGGCTCCTCCTGCTCCAAGTTGCTCCTGTGTTCTTCCTGGCTCCTCCCTCCATCTGATCTGCCTTGGCTCGTTCTGTCTTCATCCTGGCTCCTCCCTCAGTCTGGACTGCAGTGATTCCTCTGGGCTCCTCCAGGGCTCCCCCTCCATCTGTTACACCTTGGTTCCTCCCTCCACCATCAACTTTGTTGGTCATCTTCCTCCCGGTCATCCAGGCCACCTCCAAAACCTCCTCCAGCCTGCCTGTGCCAGCCTTTCTCCATCCCTCCACTGTCTCCTGATCCTTCCTTCTCTGTGGCGTGAGGTCATTTCCTCTGAAATGAGACACTGTTCCTCTGTAATACTGCAATGATACAGACTGAAGACAGAAAGAGAAAAGACAAAGAATCAGATCTATGGTGCATCATGAACAAATGTCATACATTCACTAATAAACCAGCAAAATCATGGAAACTTCTGATATATGAATGAACAAACCAAGAGAGGAGTATTTGAGGAGACTAGTTACAATCCAAGTCTGGACCCTCAGACAACAAATAAGTCAATTTTACCAATGTAAATTAATATGCAGAATCAATAGAAAAATTAACAACAATAAATGGTCTATTTTCACATTTCTATTGGAAGAAAATAATCAAATCAAACTAAATATATATATATATATATATATATATATATATATATATATTTTTTTTTTTTTAAGCCATTTTACAGTCTATACAAACATACTAAATCCACATTTCCCTTACTAAAAAAAAAAAAAAAAAAATAGTGAAATATACAGGGTTCCCACACCTTGATTAACTTCAAATTCAAGGACTTTCCAGGTCCAGTACCCTCAAATTCAAGGACTTAATGTGGGGACACATTTCAAGTGAGAGCAAAGTTACACTGTGTTACCTTGTAGGACACATTGTTACAGTTTTCATGTGTCAAATACAACTATGGAAAAAAGCATTTTTTTCGGTCATATGACAGAGATCTCTATTTGTTGTATTTCTCTTTTGCATAAAACCAAGTGATGGTCCTTTTGATCTCTGGCAAGTCATTCTTTGTCTTAATTATTATAATTAAAAAGCACCTAAAGCGCAATGACCATATCCCACATCAAAACTCAAAGTATTTCATTTCCATACCTAAAATGTATATTTTATCCTTGTGCAAACACACGTAAAAGGCTTTCTACCAGTGGCCATCACAAAACTTAATATCTTGCACAGTTTTATCACAGGTAGAATTCAAGATTCAAGATTCAAGATACTTTATTTGTCACATACATAGTCATACAGGTACAACACGCAGTGAAATGTATCCTAAACCGCTCCTTTGACTGTGCAAAAATTATAACCAAATAATTTATAAATAAGAATCTAAAATTTCCTGAAACATAAAATAAAAAAAATAATACAAATAAAGTAAATCTAAATCTAAATATAGTACAATTTTAAATTATAAACACAATCTAAAATTTCTAAACAAGTACAATTTCAATTTTAAACATAATCTAAATTTCCTAAACACAATCTTAAATAATAACATAAACAAAAACACCACAAATTATAATAAAAATATAACTAAGAAATTTTAAAACTAAGGTTTTTAATATGTATTTATATAGTGTAGCAGCTGTGTAAACAATATGCAAATTGAATGTAAAAATGGTATGTTTAAAGTGCATTTTGCCATATTAGCACCGCAATGTAAACACAGAGCAGTGCAGGCAAAGTATATGAACAAAGTAGTGTAAACTGCAAAATGTTTCAGTATAAGCATTTCAGTCAAATGTAATTTATGCAATATTTCAAACTTTCAAAGATTTCAAGGACCCATGGGAACCCTGAATATACTATTAGTCCAGTATAAATCTAACTGTCAGAATCATCTACTGTCTTTTGTTGGACTGTTTTTTAGTCTGTTGTCACTGCTGTTTTGTTCCACGGCAAAAATGTCTAATTTCAGCAAGTTTCATGCTGTTTTTTTACAGATACACATAAAAACATCGTTTCTACGTGTTCAGATGGAGAAATGCCAGAAAGTGCAGCACTGGAAATGATGTGACAAGAGTCCAGCGGTCTTAAACTAAACAATGAACTTTAATCTCACTGTCACTGCTGTACAGTATAATGATACTAACTCTAGTTTCTCCAGCTTGAATTGTGTGTTCATCAGTAGATCACTGAGGTTTTTCACTCCAGAGTCTCCTAGTTTATTCCAGTTCAGGTTCAGTTCTCTCAGGTGTGATGGGTTTGATTTCAGAGCTGAAGTCAGGATGAGACACTGTTTCTCTGTAATACTGCATTCACACAGACTGAAAACAGAAAGAGAAAAGACAATGAATCAGATCTATGATGATCAACTTACTAATGTGTTTTTCATCTTCCAGCAGACGTTTGCTGACAAATAAACAGTGATATCTGTGTGCAGGTAACATGAAGAAAGACTACACATAGTTCATTTAAATATACTACAAACTACACAAAAGTTACAAATGTATGCAAAGGTTGAAAATCAGCAAAATTACCCACTAAGACAGGGGTCACCACACTCAGTCCTGGAGGGCCGGTGTCCTACAGAGTTTTGCTCCAACAGTAATCAAACACACCAAGGTCTTAATACTGTAGGTTTACTTGAAACTTCCAGCTACGTTAATGCTGTGGGGTGTAAAACTGTGTGTGTGCCAAATTCCAACATAAAAAGACGTGTTGGTGGAATGCTGATAACTTGGAAGTTTGGGTAGATCAAAGTCACATTTGAAAAGAAAGCGAATACAACCCAATTTACAAAACAAAATTGAAAGCACTTACCGTGTTAAGTGGCGGCCAGCTTCCGGTTTCAGGTCCTCCGCTCCAGATATGATGGAACGAACTCAGCAGATTCGTCCAATCTGAAAACACAAACTGTCGTGATATTAAACTGTCTAATAAACGCAGACGTGCTCATTTGATTTCGCTTGACTTGTAGATCAGTAATCATTCAACACACTCGCGACCCACTATAGTATAAGCGGCATGGAAATGATCTGTATGGACGAAATAGAAATAATCTAAGCACATCAACTATCATATGTAAGATTAAATAAAGCCCTATTCGGACGGGACTAGTTTTCTAAATCATCTGATGCATCAATTCGGACTGGACTAACATCTCCGTGGGAGGGTCTGTTTTATACAAATACAGAGATCACGCGCTCATGGTGCATTGCGTATAGTCAGATTGATTACCACAGTTTTACTACAAATACCATGGTGAAGCTGTATGGCTAGAATACCAAAACGGTTAATGTATAATGACATCATTTGTTTTCTCAAACATAGTCAGTGGGGTAAAACGCTCCCAGGGGGGCAATGGGCAATTGCTGTAGTTAATCTGTTCTGAACAACAAATCCTTTGTTTTTTCCATTAAATGAACTCTTAACAAGCTGGTTAAATAAAAATATTTGGATTTTATATTTAAAAATGACCTCAAGTTAGCATTAGGTAGCTAGTTAGCAAGCCAGTTACCATCAACTAACAAAATGTTTTACCCCACCCATGAGGGCGTTTTACAATTTATTTATTTATATTTATTTATTTATAATCTAATTACATGAAAACTCTGGACATTTTTCATACTTTCTTTATGATTTATGCCATCGTCACTTAAACTATTGTAATGACCCGGCAGTCAGTGCTCGCAGCCGGGTGCATTATGGGTATTTCTTTAGAGTTTGCTTATTTTTGCGTTATTTAAGCAGGACAGTTGGGTTTTGGCATTAGTTATGTTATGTGTGTTTATGTTCAAGTCAGTTTGGGTGGATTTGGTTCATTTGCAGCCCTGTTATATAAAAAGTGTAACTGTTACAGTCATGGAGAGAGATGTGTAAGGGAGGGACTTGTTGATATGGCCTTGCATGTGGAAGTTTTCACTGTTTGTTCTGATTAAAAGATGTAAGATGATAGTGCTGCTTGCTGTTGGTTATTCTGTCGGTGCACTTACTTACAGAGACACTCAGAGTTGTGCGGTGTATGGGACACGAGTGCTTGCACGTTTAATTAAGTAGGTTAAACTGCGTATAGGTGCTAGCACTCTCCTGGAAACTAGCTTAGGGAAAGTTTAATAGTACAGCTTAGCTCCGGTTAGCTAACCCTAACCCTAACCCTAACCCTAACCCTAACGAATTAAAAAAAAAATGACTTGACCTAAAGTAGGATATCAGTAGCTACATTCATTTCTTTTGTAATATAAGTCCTTCGCCTGTTCATGTGAAATCAGTGCAGCTTTACTGACACCTAGTGGTGAAATTGAGCAACTGATTGAAAACCTCAGTGGCTTCATTATAGATGACAGTGGACAATAATAAGAAACAGTTCGACAATGTAGTTATTAAATCTGAAAGACACTATATGAATTATATACAGGACTATATGCTTAGTTGAAAGGAAATTATAATGAAAATTCACAACTTACAAGTCAACAAGTCAAACATACAGGTGTTTTCACAGCAGGGTCGATTCGGCTGTAACGCTTCTGACACAACATGTAAGGCAGTGTCACACAGGGGGAAATAATTACAAGATAAAACAATGTTTTGTTTTCTTTAAGTGAACTTTACATCATACTTTAAGTATAATACTATGTCCCTATTTAGGTATTAATTTGTATATATTTTGTTATATGAATATCTGAACATACCCCTGTTAAAAAAAAAAAAAAAAAAAAAAAAAACAGCATATGCTGGTTAGGTAGGTTTTGATGCTGGGATGCTGGTTTAAGCTGGTTCTGGACCAGCACATGACCAGCTGAGGACCAGCATAAACCAGCAAAGGACCAGCATAAACCAGCTAAAACCCGCATCCCAGCATCAAAACCTACCTAACCAGCATATGTTGGTTTTGCAGGGACAAAACATCAAAACAAAGAACAGGGTATCTGCTTGTAAACAAAAACATTTTATTCTAGCTTCATGCATTCTTTTTTTAATAAACACTTAAATGTGGGTAAGTTTCATAAATTAAAAATAAATAGAATTTTGAACAAAAAGTTAAAAAAAAGACTATTCATGATAATCAAAACATAGTTGGAGTTGATCAACATTCCAAAGCTTGACATTCATTTTTACCTCTTCATGGGTCGACATTTAATTCTATAACGTTACATAGTTTTACATATCTACGGTTTTGATGCTGTTTTATGTCTTGACGATTGTGTAAGATCACTCATGGAAGCATCTAATGTTTCGGTTTCTTCATCACTTGTGTTTTGAAATTTTTGTATAGAAGATGTGTAATAGTGTCCCTAGCGTATAACACTGAAAACACGGATTCTCAGAGCGCAAGTATAGCTCAAATATACTTAGAATTTTTCTAAGTATAAGTCAAGTATACTTAAATGTCCTTTTAAGTATATTTCTGTGAAGTATATAGAAAGTATACTAATAGCACACTTGGATAAACTTCTTTTTCATAAGGGAAGGCTAATAGATAGAGTGAATAAAACAATTTAATTCCTGGTCAAATTTTCACATAATATGAAATCACTGTAAAAGGCCACTGGATAAGTTTGATTTTAAAAAGATGTTTGCACTGGATTTGGATATAAATCAGCTTGGCAGGTCTGAGACACTTGAATTTTTGTATATCAGTCATTAATATCTTTATCTTTTTTTTTGGTTTGTCATAAAGATTAAACTGTTTAAGTTGCAATATACAGTAAACATTCTTGAAGTGTTTTTTTTTCTGCCAGTGTCCTCAGGATGTGTTTCTCCAGATTTGATCTGTTTCCATTCAGTAATTCACAGTTTGATCTCATTTCCTCTGTCAGATCTCTGGCAGTCTTCTTGTAGACGCTCTGCTCAATGGGCTTTTTCAGTATCTTTTATTTTTATTTATTTATTTATTTTTTAAATCAAAACATATTGCATAAATAACATTACAAACAATTTTTCTTTAACAAAAGCAAAACTAACAAGAGAGAAAGAGAGAAAAAACATGTAACAGAAATATTTAGCTAAATTATGAATGTAAGAAAAATTGAAAAATCTAAAAAAAGTACATCCCAGCAATTATTATATTATATAATTTGCAATATGAGAAGGTAAATGCTCCAAAAAAGAGCCCCAATTTTTTTTTTTCCAAAAGATTTTGGTGATTTCCTAACATTGAGAAGGATTTTCTCAGAATGCAATATGAAACTAGTTCATTGATCCAATGTTTTCTAAATGGAGAATGAGTTAACTTACAATTCACTAATATACATTTTTCCCAGTCATACCAGCCAAAAATATGAAATACTTTTTATGATGAGACAAATCTAATAATTCAGTATCCCCTAACATACAAATTCTAAGATCATAACTGATTGGGATACCTATAACCTTGGAAAATATATCAATTATATATTCCCAAAAATCCTTCAATACAGGACAATTCCAAAGCATATGAAGTAAACTGCCTTCAGATGTTTTACATCTTTGACATTTGAAAGATAAAGTAGTGTTTAACATGTGAGTTTTTGAGAAGTGTAGTATGTTTGATGGAGAATATTAAATTGGATTTGTCTATGTTTGATGGATGCTTAATTAAAATGATTTGATAATGTGATGTATCCTACAGAAGTAATACCTTTTGGAGAGGACAATCTTGTTAAACATAACATTTACAAACGGTGATAATCTTGGAATTTTAGGAAATGTCTTGGAGGTGACCTCTTTGACCCAGTGTCAAACACTGTATCAAACATTCCTCATTATTAGTCATTGAATGTTCTAATTCTAATGATCTTATTTCTTTTTCTAACTCTGTTAACACAGCTCTCTTTTCTTTTAGTTTATAAGACCCATATGAAAGAATATGTCGTCTCATAAATGCTTTAAGTGCCTCCCATATAATTGAATGTGAGGCTTTTTGGAGTAGGGTAAAGCCAATGTTGTTTCCCACATAAGCTTGTCAGTGTTGTGATCAGAGATGGATGCAGGGAGGTAAATGCAGTCCTTCACTAGTGGGCTAATGATCGTGATGCTAAGAAGAAATCTTTTCTTGAGTAAACATTATATACATCTCCATCCACAGAGTCTGTAACCATATTTCACCTTCCACATCTTCGGCCATACTAGCATGCTGAGGTCGTTCGCTTCAGAAATATTGGTTACTGGTCGTGTTTTACGTCCTTTTTGGCGCAAATTGTATTTTGCCATAAACAATAGTGACTTTCTAATAACTTAATATTCTCAATGTTCTTCAAGTTAGGGAGATTATAGGATTTTCAATGAATAATAAAGCCAGTCATAGGAGCACACTAGAGCATGTCTATCCTCGCCGCCTGCATCACATGACTCCCGGCTCTTTCAGTTTCTGACAGATGATCAGACCAGTAAAAGCTGCTGATGCAGATCAATGACAGTATTTCAATAAAATACTATAGTACTCTTCTCTCTTCTTCTGAACATATATTACAGGATCACTGGCGTCTCTGAACAGCCTGTGTTAGTCAATGATCATCTTGTTTTCTCTCTTACAGATGGAAAGAACCAAGTCCATGAAGAATTCATTCTCGAACACATATTTGTCATGTTCTTCCTCATGTTCTGTTAGTCTTGCGTTGATGTAATCTATGAATTGATGAATGTAGCTGATGTTGTAGCCCATCTTTGAGATGTTAAATGACTGAATCATTCTGTCTGTTTTCTGAGCAACATCGGAGACTAATGATCTTATTTGTGCTTCATCCTCTGGAGACAGAGTTTGAACAAATCCAGCCCATTTAAGCCTACTGTTTGTGGATTTTCTGAAAAAACATATTCAGAATAACTGGGGACAGTGACAATATCCCTGCTCTTCCTGCAGTGATCTACAGGAACACTTTGATAGACGTCTCTGAGGATCTCTCTCACATCTGTCATTATGTCAGTCTCTTTGATTGCAGGAGTGTCTCTGATGATCTTGTTCACAATCTGTTCCCAAATCGAATCAAACTGTTTCTTTGCTGTTTCTTCATTAAATGCTTTGTCCTTAAGGTTTAAGGCGAGTTCTTTGCTCTGTTCATGGAAAGTGTTTTTATGTTGGTTTGTCTGAGCATCAAACTTTTTCTTCAGGTCTCGCTGCTGAAGAATCTCATTTAATTTCAGAGCTGAGCAATACTTCACATCATTCTGAACATCAAATCTAATGACATCACTGAAACATTCTGCATCATAAACTTCCTCTTTAGCAGTGAGTTTTGTCGTCTCATCCAGTTTCTCCTGCAGTCGTCTCCTTTCCTCCATGTTTTTCTCTCCAGCTGTGACGTCTGAAACGTTCTGATGCACAAACACACAGCTGGGATTCAGTCTGACCTTCTTCATCCTCATGAAGTTCTGAACAACAGTCTGAAGAATGTCCTGCATCTCAGATGGGTTTTCTCCAAAGATGTTGATCAGTGTCAGATTTGCAAGACCAACAACAAATGTAGCCAGTTCATTGTCATGATGTCTTGTTGATCTTCCTGTCAGTCCTAGAGCTCGAACACCCTCAGTATCAACAACCAGGATATAGTCAAACCTCAGATGTGTTTTCATCTCGTCTGAGACTCTGATCAGCTGCATGAAAGCTCCTCTGGTTGTTCTGTTAGCACTGACGGCAAACTGGAGTCCAAACATGGCATTCAGCATGGTGGATTTCCCAGAGCTCTGAATCGCTAAAACTGACAGCACAAAGACTCTCTGGTCTCCCAGTTTGTGGATGAGTTGATCTAGAACAGCAGAGATCCAGATCACAGGAACATGAGCAGCATCTCCATCCATCAGCTCCAGTGGAAATCCACAGATCATCATCTCTGCTGCGAGACTCGGGAGAGAAGAGAAATTAATCTGCAGGTCTTTCTTGTTCTTCTTCACAGATGAACATGATTCATAGATCTGACTGATCTCCCTCATGATGTGCTCCAAACCAAAGGATGCAGCTTGAAGATCCTCAGAGATTCTCTCAAGTTCAGTTTGTTCAGCTCTATGTTCATATTTATCATGTTTCACTTTCAGTTTTACAATGGCTGACCACTTTTCATTATACTTGTGATCTAGAGCAGAAAGATCAGCTGATGTATGCTCATCCAGGAGGATTTTGAGCCATTTAATGAAAAACATCTTGGCAGCATTTGAGTTCATTTCTTTAATAAAGAATCTTATAAAGTCACTGATGTCAGATTCATGTTGTTGTTCACATATTTTCTGTTTCTCATGGTCTCCTGCATCACCGTGTAGATTACAGAACACAACACACTCAGTGAATTTATCTGTGTTTGTTCCAGAGGGGCAGAACCAGGCGATCTCCACCACTCCATCCATCAGGACTCTGGTTCTGCTGCTGTCTGGGCAGTTCCTGTGGAAGAATGTGTTGTGTTTCTCATTGATCAGACTGTTCATCAGCTGAGACTTGGATGAAGACACACTCTGGAACTGAGAACAGAAGAAAATTAAAACATGTTCATTTACCAATATAAACATCAAATATTCTGTTTCTGATTGTGAAAGACTGTGAACCTTCTGCACAACTCAAACATCTGCAGAAGATCATGAGGAGAGCTGCTCGTCTGAAGACTGAACTGTCTGTTTTGCACATTTCTGAATGATTTTCTGCAGGATGTCATTGGTTTCTTCCTGCGACTCTCTCTACAACATCTGCAGGAGCTTCACTGTCAAACGCTGCTCGTCCTAATATGAAGTTTCCCACCAGACTGTTTTCTGACACGCTCCAACCCAGAAGAACAATCCTCACTGCAAACAGACATTCAGTGTCCACAGTCCTCACATCACACAATAACACACAGCACATGTGATATGTAACATGTTATGATGGCAAAATCTTCATCTTAATCCAACATCACAGATTAAAGTACCCAGAATCCACCAGCAGGAGATACATTTACCACACATAATTTAATTTAGTTATGTAGATAAAGACTTACTCTGAGGAGGATCTTCTTTGCTCCATCTTCTCCTGTGATGAGGATTGTGGACGACAATCACTGTATGAAACAAGATTATATTTGACCTTCATCACCCAACTGAAAATATATTTAAACAAATTGTTAAAACAGCAAAATTGGTCTAGTTTGAGATGCTTAGAAGTCGCATCAGAATGAATATGTTTGGAACTTGTTCTGAAGATAGATTTACTGTTATTACTGTGAAAATTATTTTGATTATTTTCACTAAATATGCAAAAAGAAATGGATTTCCTTAGTATGCATATTGCCTTTGGATATAAATAGTGCTTCAAAAAATTAACATTCTTTTGACAGAATTAAATGAAAATGTTCTTTTAGAATCATTTTAAACAGTGATGTGACTGTGATTTTTACCTGTGCTGTCGGAGGTTGACATGTTGATATTCTGTTCTTGTTCTTTCTTCAGTCTTCAGCTGATCATCTTCATCATCCTGTAAGAGATGTTAGTGATTTTGAAACAGTAACACAGTCTCTGTTCATTCATCATTCACTGTTCTGAAGCTTTTGTGCCTGTTGTTTGTTGTTCAGTTTTCTGTTTAACTACAGTAGCTTGAATCTCAACTAGTAGATCATGAAGTATGTTCTGCATGTTTACCAAGTCAAGTGAACATAAACCAAAACACTTCACAAGAGACGTTATTGGTTGTTTTAAACAGATTTGATTCAGTTCTGTGACAGAAGATGAAAGTGAAACTGATGTTACTGCTGCTCATACAGCTATTACATTCATAAATCAACTGAAGTCCTTATTTAATGTTGCTCGTTACAATTAAGTCTCATATAACAAACATAAAGAGAGTATATGATACCTGTATTTTGTGATTCCATCATGTAGATGTTTGTTTCCATGTTGTTTCTATGTCTGAGTCGTTCACTTCACAAAGGAAACTAACCTGTTTCTGTCTGTCGGGTCTGACAACAATTGCAGGCAAAAGTTCAAGCTTGAGACATAATGTGAATAAATGACAAAGACAACAGCAGCTAAACATAAAGATACTCAATGACAAAAATAAATGGAGTAAAATCAGTGTATTCGAGACATACTAGTACTAATTTTAATTGTACATTCATGAAGTTATTATGTGCATTTCTCTTCATGCAGGAGCTCATGGTGAAATACTCTTGTGTTCAGCATGAATAAACGCTGTTTCTTGTATAAAAAAGAAAACAAGAAAGAACGAAAGATGTAAGCTCATTAAGCTCGTTCTCCTTGATAAAACTAAAACTGTTTGTCTCTCTTTTCTCTATCCTTTTACAAACTGGCATTGCCATTCACATAATTTCAGCACTACATGTCAGTAAAGTCGCACTGAAGTCTCTACTGATCGCAGGAGCCGTGAGGACCGATACATTAGCAAATGTACAGTTTCTAATACATCTATTTATTCATTGAATTTTAAATGTAGGAATTTATTGGAAGGATATATATCATTTAATATTTTAAAGTGTATTTCTTTTACCTTTTGGAGGATAGTGAATCTTAGGCTGTTCTCAAATATTTAACAGTATTTTTATCAAATGTGTCATCTAATTTATTTCTTAATATTTGACAGGGGTGACATGACTGGATAATAATGTGTCTTATATATTTGTTAGTGCAGAGTTTACTCTCTATTTCAATATCACCAACATATAATAAGGGAAGAAAGGGAACATCTCATTAACATCTTTATACCTGAGGGTATTGAATTAACAACAGTAAAGAACTGCTTTGGGTGACAGGGAAATCTGTGTTTTAAAGTGAAAGAATTGTAATCTAACATATCACCACTCTCATCCATTACATCCATCACTGACCAAATATTTCTAATTACCCAGTTCTCATAAAACAGGGATTTGTTATTCCAGACATAATAAGACTTGTTGGTGCTGTAAAAAATGATTTGTTGACACAACTTGACTTGGTCAAGTCATTTTGTTGCATCTACTGAGTTAAGTTTAACAAACACTAGGTGTTAAGCTCACTCAACTTATATGTAGTTGTTGAAATAACTTGCAGTAAATTGAACCAACGTACTGTATCAATTAATGAGCATTTAAATTGTTTAGTTAAGTCAACTGAAAATTGGTTGAACTCAATTTTTCATGTTTTCACAACTATGAACCACGTCTAATTGACATAAATTATTAATTTTTCCTCAACATCATAACTTAACTATTTGAGTTAACTGGACTTTGACAAGAAGTTTTGGATATCTGGAACCAGATTTTTTATGAAATCAACACAACTGCAAAATTGAGACTTACAGCATTTATTTTTTAAACAGACACACCGCATCCAAAAAACACAAACATAAATAATTGTATTGCAAAAATAGAAAAACCTTCACATATACACAGCTCACACAAACACGTGCAATCTTCTCTATGCACACACCCATCTTAGTGCCAAAATAGTACAAATAACTCTCCTTGTCATTGTCAGATATTTTCATTGCAGAAACAAGTGTACATGAAGAATTCACAATAAGCTGTGTTAAAAATACTTCATATTAAACTGTTCAAAAACTGTAAATTCCCAATTCGTAGAAACATTACAATGAAAGAGGAAGCACTACAAGGTAACAAAAAAAGAAGACAGTTAAAAAAAAAAAAAGAATTCCAATGTTCCACTTAAAACAATGAGATCTAAAACAACAATGTTCTTAAACTTTAAACCAGTACAATGATTAAACAATAGCATAAAGTAAAAAAGATTTAGTTTGTTTTCTGTCTTATCGCAGCAACTTGCTTTTCAAAGAGTGAAATCTTGCGGTACAAGAGTCTGATCTGACTCCAGTAAACAGGTGCTGTATCACTTCAAAAGCGACTTTTAATTCCTTTGGATAGTCGAGGTTTAATGCGTACACCAGGCCCCATCAGGTTCAGAGAAGCATTAGGTACAATCACTCAGGTGACGCATTACCACTTCTTCCTCAATCACCAGGGCAACGTCACTGTAGAAGGCTGGGAGAGGTTTCAACCACTAGGATTCCAATCACCACACCCTTGATCCCATCCTCTTCAGTCACTGGGCTTCATAGAATGTAAACAAAACAAGGCACTATTACTTAAAAGCAATTACACAAATGTAGTCCCCAGACCCCTGCAAATTAAGAGATCTAATGTTCAATTTCCCCTTAGGCTGTGTTACACTAGTGCGTATTCGTTTTAAAACGTTTAACTTTTGCTAAGGTTACGCCTATCGTTTACACGGTTACACTTTATTTTGATAGTCCACTTCAGACATTCTACTAACTATAAGTAACTTTGCAACTACATGTCAACTAATTCTCATTCATTTGCAACTACATGTCTACTAACTCTCAGAGCAGACTGTTAGGTTAGGTTTAGGGTTAGTAGAATAAGTTGACATATACTTGCAAAGTTTAGAAGAGTGTTACAAATTATATTAAGCAGACAGTCTACTAATACTCTAATGACTAGTTGACATGCAGTTGCTTACTGTTAGTAAAATGTCTAAAGTGGACTCAAAATAAAATGTTACCATTTACACTACTCTGGTGTTTTCGACCCTCCAAAATGGAGACTTTCGAAAACGCTGCAGACCCCGTTTTGTTTTGAAAACTCTGGGGTTGCATTTCAGTGTAAATGGACCAAAACGGAGACTTTTGAAAATGATGGCGTGGCTGCCCACATTTACTCTGCGTATCCTTGATGACGGTGTAAACAATAACATCATGCTCATTGTTGTACACCATAGATATGTATAGGTAGATTCCCCATTTGACCACTTCAAGCACGTAGACACATCCGCCATCTAAATAATAGGGAATCTACCTATACATAGCTATGATTGTACTTGCATGAATGGTCATGTGACATGCATTTTCAGTTGTGTAGTGTAGACGGAGATTGTTTCTGAAATGCAGCGAAAACACCAGTGTAGACGAGGATCATTTTCATTTTAAAATGCCGTTTTAAGGGCGTTACATGTTTCAGCTTACCTTGCATATCTCTTAATGAATTTTGAAGGAGTCTCTTGCATGTACCACGGCAGGCCCAGCCATGCTGCTGTCCTCATCCTTTGGTTGTTGTCTGTAAAATACAGGATAGTTAAAGTACCAGCTTTATTTGTTCAATCCTTTGTTTTTCTTTATTCGTTTATCTTTTCTCCCTCTCCCCCTGCTTTTGATGCTTTTTATACTTAAACTTTTGTTGTAAATAAATCAGTTTTTGACAATACAACAACTGCAAACCTCATTAGTTCTTATGTCATGACGTGATCAAAAGACTTGCAAGAACCAATGAAGTTTAATATTTATGTAGAAGCTAATACAATCAAACATTATCGTAAACAAAGACTTAAATTTTTGTTTTCATCATACAAAGAGATTGTATGATTTCGAAAGTCTTGGAATATGACACAAATCATATAGGTTACTTTTTAGACACTTACTCTGAAGTTGTATGAAAAGATGTCACTATCACTAGTTTTATGATCCATAGAAGAAAAAAAGGTCATAGAGGTTTGGACAAACATGAAAGTGAGTAAATGAGTAAATGATCACAGAATTGTCAGATAAGACTCACATCCTTATCAAGGCTCTTCAATACTGAAGTCATATCTGGAATGTCCTCATCACGCTTTGACCTGAAAAACTGTATCAGCTTTGAGAGATGATCATCTTGGCCTTCAAAAAAGGACTTGCTCAGGTCCTTTGACACAAGCCAGGTGAATTCTTTGCTGATCTATAAAAACAAATACATATACAAATTTAACAAAGATGCCAGGGTCTCAGCGACAGTCCTTAACAGTACTAAATTAAAACATAACGCAGGATACTTGTATTAAACATAAATATGGACTGACAGCGGTGCTGTAGATATTACTGGTCATTCGTATTTCTAAGATTAAAAACAAATAACGATAAGGAGATCCAATGACGAACACGCTCAAAAGTCACTTATATAAAACTTTGCACTGTTTTATCTATTTGTCGGCAGTAACTTGATCCACAATTGTAATAATGATGGGAAGTCCGGTTCTTTTACGTGACCCGGTTCTTTCGGCCGTTCGTTTCAATGAACCGGTTAAAAAAAAAAAAAAAAAAAAAAAACAGCCTTTAGCGTTTTGCAAAAGCACATAAAGCTCTGATGTGCAAACAGATGTTTTACAAGTCTAATAAATATAAATTGAACTAGTCTGCATTAGCTTTGTACAGAAACAAGCTCATAAAGCTTAACAAATAACGTGCATACAAAAGTAAATAGCAAATTCCACTTACGTTTTCACTGAACTGTTGTTGCATGTTTATCATGTTAAAAGTGCTGTTTGATATAACTAATAACATTTGCATTTTCCAGTAGGCGTACGTTTTATTTGTTATTAACTTACATTTCGTCAAATGCACAGCGTCCTTACTGGAGATCCGAGAACCGCGGCTGTAACAGCTCGGTCGTGCACGCGTGCTCAGTATCAGCTGTTCGTGTTCATCAGTTCTCTCAGCACAGCATGTCAGTGAACTTTCGAAGTTAATGGCGTAACCTATCAGTAATCAAGTTGTACTCGTTCGCAAAATGTGATTGCCTGAAATCAAAACACGGACGGCGAGCGAAACAAGCCTAAATTAACATTAAAGAAAGCACAAATCAGGGTATATTTACTCAGTCCACAAAGTCCCTCTGTTTTCGTTCAAATGCAGGCTCCTTCGTCTTTTCTTGCATGATCAGCAAGTTTTCGTGCAGAAAATGGCGGATAGCGCGTCTTTTTCAAATTCGTTAAAACAGGGTTAGGGTTAGGGTTAGGGTTAGGGTCATCATGACGTAGAGTTTCTGGCACATGCGCATTACACAGAAAGTTGATAGAACCTATGTTTTGTTGTTATATGAACATGTTATTTAAAGTTTTCAATTTCTCTTTAAGTTGAAGTTGTTTCAACTTGTCCTGTTGTGTAGTGAGGCACTGCAGGTTGACAGGACTTGATTTCACTTGTCCACTCGACTAAAACTCAGAATCATTTTTTACAGTGGGGAATGCTGATTACTTCACAGGAAGTTTGGGTAAATCAAAGTCACATCTGAGAAGAAAGTGAATATCACCCAATTTACAAAACAAAGCTGAAGGCACTGACCGTGTTAACTGATGAACAACTTCCGGTTTCAGGTCCTCCGAACCAGATGTGATGAAACGAACGCAGCAGATTCACTGAATCTGAAAGAACAAACTGACGAAACCCTCAAAAGAGCTGATCTGTACTATGACTGAAATGTTATTTGATATATCGCCCATGTGTACATGTATGTTTATATTTATGCTGCATTATTTCATTTGTTTCAGCTGTATGTATTAGAAATCATTTTAAACTGTAATACACAAGATTTAGTATAATAAAACTTTACATTTGTTAAACAACGCTAAACTGCTTACATTTACTATCACACGTGTGTATAAACACACTGAATTTATAAAAGCTGTTGGTTTTGAAGTGTTTTCATTTATGAATTACTGTTAGAAATATAAGCAGAGCTGATCATACAGCAGTAAATCTTATTCTATTTAAAATCAGTGTAGTATTTCAACAAGAAGTGAATTCACTGACAAATCTGCAGCAGATTTCTCTGATTTACAGGATCATTTCTGAAACACTTTCTGAAAGTTTTTATTGTACATTTGGTGATTGTTTCTGTATTTTTACTGATGAATCCTCATAAAGATCAGGTGCTGAAACCTCGAAACCTTCAACATCAACATCAACATCACTGCTGATACAGAAGACTTTAGTTTGAGATCCTCACTGCCTTTGTTCTTCCTGTTCACAAACACTTTAACACTTCTGCAGTGATTTCATTTACAGTTTCTGGTATTTGTAAGTCATTCACTTAATTAAAAATATTTAAAGTCAAAATATCTGTTGTTTGACAGTTTTATAAGATGTAAGTGTTAAATAAGAACCTGTATGTTCCTTGTTTTCTTTCTCTTGTCTGTAGAACAAGAAATATTTCTGAAGAATGTTGGAAACTAATCAAAGACACTGAGACTTTTCTCAAACTATTCTAATACTTAAAACAGGCAAGTGAACTTTTCAAACAAAGTAGTTGTTTTTAGCTGTATATGTAGCATTTTATTTATATTCAAATATAAATGTGATGAAAAAGACAAATGAATTTGACTATCTAGAGGAGACTGAAAGACACAAATGCTGTTAACTGGTGAAAATGTTTAGTTGGTCTGAACTAATGAAGGAGAGACTCCATCCACAGAACAAACACAATATACTGGATATCTGTACATTAACAACACACACACATAACTAACCTAATATAAAATAAAATAAAATAACAATGTGTATAAAATATGATGTAACAAATGTTTTAAGTAACATGGAAATTTCACACAGACTTGTTTTATCATTTCTTTTCATACATTTAAGTGCTGCATTTAGGATTAGAAACATTTGAATCATTATGGATGATTTTAATACAAATATTATTAAACTGAAGAGCCAGACAGACTCATCTGAGCTTCTTCCTCCTCTGTTCCAGCTTTAAATTAAACAAAATGATCACTTGAATACTAAAGCAACATTAATCATTCAATATCACATGTTTCTAACACACATGCTGCATTATTTCATTGTAAAGTCTGAGTCTCTTCACCTGTATGGATCACATTCACACATTTATCACACATTTCTTTCTCCTCATAGACACAGTAGTGAAGCTCTTCTGTGGATCCTCACCTGATGTTTACTGCTCCTCTCAAGACCACTTCAAATTATGATATACAGCATTTACCATCTTTTGGTGATTGAACTACAGGTATTTCTTGCGACTGATCTCTATCAGGGACTTCAGGTGATGGATCTCAATCTAACCTGTAAGGTGGAACAGAAGAGAAGATAATCAGAGTTCAGTGGAACAAACCACAAATTAGTTACTATATTTCAATCACAGTTTTTTTTTTTTTTTTTGAGTGAAAAGTTACATTAAAATCCTATTAATTACATTAAAATCAGATTAATTACTGACTATACCTAATTTTAAATATGTATTTCTAAAACAGTCTTTGTGTTTTAAATAAAATACATTTAGCACATGAATTCCAATCCGTGTCTCTATTGAGTCAAAATAAAGTGAAACACAAACTAATGAGTTTACACCAAATATAATAAATGACTAGGAACAAATACAAATGTGATTTTGCCTTAAAACAAAAACCTTTCAGTGAAATGTTCCACTAGTTAAAGCTGTTTGTCCTCTAGTTTAAACATGTTTGTATTGGTCTCAGTAAATAACTGAAATTATTGCACAGCTCCTGGAATACTCAATTCTGATTGGTCAGTCATGACATTCTGAGGTGTGTTATTCCCTGATAACAACCGTTGTCATTAGCAACACAGAATAACACACAGTCATATGGGTATTTGAGTCCGGCGTCTCTTTTACTTCTCTCGTATCACACCACCGCGCTCTCACTCGATTCATTCATTCAAACACAACTGCTATTAGATTGTGCCTCTGTTTAACTGAATCCAAATACCCTCATTCACTATTCCCTACATTAGACCACTAATACAGTTCAGTTGAAGGAGTGAATGAAAACGAGTGAGTGAATTCAGACACTGAGTGCACTGGAAGGACTGACGCTTTTGCATAGTTTGTGCTGCTGTTTAATAATCATTTGAAACTGGCAGCTCCAGTATGAAAGGATTTTGAACTCTGTCATGGAAATTATGTATAAACCTAATTAAACCATTTAATAATCAATTTACAATTAATTTATATCTGTATTGTATTATGCTGTACTCCGTGGGTGAGCATTTTGTAAAATGAATGGATGGATGATTCATCTTCTGGTGAGACACAGCAATTCATTCAG
The DNA here is from genome assembly GCA_036247105.1 of Cirrhinus mrigala. NCBI lineage: Eukaryota > Metazoa > Chordata > Actinopteri > Cypriniformes > Cyprinidae > Cirrhinus > Cirrhinus mrigala. The sequence goes on from CM070010.1 coordinate 8,430,373, forward strand.
CATGTGACTCTCACAGTGCATTATGGGTATTCTCTATCCATTGAGCATACATCAGTTGTACACTTGTTATTGCTGTGCATTGTGGGATTGAATGAGTGCACTCGATAATGTCCACTACGGTTTTGGACACCACAGAAAATGTCTGTCAACTCAAAAAGTGCCCTATTTAAGCGTATGGGGGTGATTTCTGACACAGGGTTTGTCTTTTTAAAAGGTTTTCTTCTCAAATAACATTGTATGTCCTCATCTTTATTTATGCGGTGAAAAGATGTGTAATTAATGACACAACCCCAGATAGCACACGTACGTTCTGTTAAGGATCACTTCATCTGAAAAACATCTGCTGTGTACAAACAGTTTTATATACATTCATACAGCGACTGTACATTATGTCTTCAATGTCCGTCTTGTCTGAACTTCCAGGTTCACAGTAGTTTGTTAGAAACTGTTTTTCTTTGTGGAAGCTTTGCATTTAAAGAGCTAAACAATGTTCAATTCAAATCAATAATTTGTGTCTAATCATTCACTTATGTGGCAAGAAACAATATAATAAGTGGGATGATGCACATCCAGCCGGTTGTTATCACAGAATAAACCCCTTCAGGATGATACAAGTCCTGATCAACCTGTCGGTTTATTCTGTGATAACAACTGGATGTCCTGGAGAGCTGGATGTACATTATACCCAGGGTGAGATTTGTGGAAAAACCAGAGGGGGGATGTTTTGAAATGCTTTCATTCATGAAAAATCATTGTTTCTCCAATAAACATGAGCATATTACGACAAGCCTTGTCAGAATGAAGCATGTTTCCCAGGTTTACACCGTTGAGCTGTTGCAGTTCTACCAGGGAGGAATTCACCCCGACAAATCACACCCTGATTAAACCTTACATGAGTAATGTGATGTATTGATTGTTAAAGTTAAAAACACAAGAGACAGAGACATTGATCATGTGATGCTGGACGGCTGTGAGCTGAAGCTGGAATCTGCACTGATTTTACCAACGTTTTCCTACAATCTGACCAAATCTATTTCAAACTGTAATGATTCACTATTACTGATGTCATTAATAAAGCAGGTGTTGTTGTATAAAGCTCTGACAGTGTGCTTTTGTTCTCTTTCCTCCTTTGTGTTCAACATTTTTATCAACTTTACATTTCATTCTGACACAAACCCTTTGAAATAAAGCTTGATGATAATTTGATAAACTCTTTTCACAAATATTTGAAAGTATATATTTGTTCACATATTAGAGGTAAATGAATCTCTTTAATATCAGAAAGTGAAGTTTACTCACCTCAATTTACAGTTTGAGTCTCGTAGCACATCAATGAGCTGCTGCTTTGAGTCTCCAATCTTATTATATCTCAGATCAAGCTCTTTTAGAAACTGCAGTGCTTTTGTGTTTGTCAAACACTGAGTTAAAGAAGAAACATCTGTAATTCCACAGTCAGAAAGACTAGAAAGAGACAAACAGAGGAAGATCATCTTACAAACAAATCATTAAGGTGAAGAATTTTTCACAAATATAATGTGAACTCAGACTCATCATGAGATTTTGAGTATAAAGTGTTTTGGTTTAAACTGTTGAAGTGATTTTAATCATTTTGATTCTTGTATGTGAATGTTACTGACCTCAATCTCTCCAGTTTACAGTGTGAATCCTTCAGTACGTCACATAAGTGATTCACTCCTGTGTTTTTTATTTGATTCCTGCTCAGGTTCAGTTCTCTCAGGTGTGATGGGTTTGATTTCAGAGCTGAAGTCAGGATGAGACACTGTTTCTCTGTAATACTGCATCCACACAGACTGAAAACAGAAAGAGAAAAGACAATGAATCAGATCCATGTAAAGTTTATGTGTGAATAAATACATCATAAGTAAATGTCATACAGTCAATAAATAAATTAGTTCTGCTTATTTCGTTTTACTAAATAATGTTTTTACAATAGAATTTATTTTGTTTAAATCAAAATTGCTTAGTTGGGTCAACACAATTTAGCTGGTTTACATTAAATGAATCTACACTAGTTTGGGTTCAGCTCAACTACATTTGTCAAACAAAATCCTGTGGGAACAAATAACTATATATTTATTTATTCATTCACTGACGCCTAATTATTATTATTATATTAAACAAGCAGTTTCACTCATAATTATACACAATAAATAATATGAAAAAAACTGGTGTCAGTACTGATATTTGAATATCTATTACTCAAGAGTCACAGTCTAAACACAAATGTCACTCTTCTGCATAATGGGAACCACAAAATTCAACAATATTACAGAAACTGTCCAGCATAACTGAACATTAAACACTAATATGTATTTCCCTTTACAGAAAAACACATACAATAACACTTCATCCCTAAACTTACGGAACTTCAATCATGCAGTTCCTTGCAAATCATGCTGGGAACTACAAATCCACTGCTCAGTTACTTACGCCAGCAAAAAACAATATTAATGTAGTTTCAACACAAATAAATTAAATCAGTTTAAATTTTAAATATATTAGGTAGAGTGAACACAATGAAATTGTTACAGAATGCTCAAAAACATGTTACTTTAGCTCATTTTAATTAAAATAAACAAGAGGCAAAAATAATTTTTGAGTGTACAGTCACAAACACACACAAAAGTAAACAGTGAACTTTAATCTCACTGTCACTGCTGTACAGTATAATGATACTAACTGTAGTTTCTCCAGCTTGAATTGTGTGTTCATCAGTAGATCACTGAGGTTTTTCACTCCAGAGTCTCCTAGTTTATTCCAGTTCAGGTTCAGTTCTCTCAGGTGTGATGGGTTTGATTTCAGAGCTGAAGTCAGGATGAGAC
>CM070010.1:8433715-8626202 GCA_036247105.1 Cirrhinus mrigala
GACAGAAAAAAAAAAAAAAAAAAAAAAAAGAAACCCAAAGCAGATTAAGATATAGGATCAACTATAGAACTACTTAAAAATAACATTAAAAATGTGAAAATTTAGTTTAAAATTCTGTTTCTGAATTACAATTTACCTTAAGACATTTTGAAAGTAATTTATCATCAATAAACACTTTTTTTTGCATCTGTCATTCTTTATTGTACAGTATGTCTGAGTGAATGCAAAAAAAAAAAAAAAAAAAAAAAAAGTATGGCAGGATTTAATTTGGTCCATTAACAATTAATTGTATTGCTGTCAATTAAGTTATTTAGATTAATTATTCCATAAAAAAGTAACTGTCAACTTTAATCTCACTGTCACTGCTGTACAGTATAATGGTACTAACTGTAGTTTCTCCAGCTTGCATTGTGTGTTCATCAGTAGATCACTGAGGTTTTTCACTCCAGAGTCTCCTAGTTTATTCCCGCTCAGGTCCAGTTCTCTCAGGTGTGATGGGTTTGATTTCAGAGCTGAAGTCAGGATGAGACACTGTTTCTCTGTAATACTGCATTCACACAGACTGAAGACAGAAAGAGAAAAGACAATGAATCAGACATGTTGTTCATGTGTGAGTTAAATGAATCATGAGTAAACACCATACAGTGCAATAAATAAAATGTTGTTAAAACCTGAAAAAGAAACAAGTAAATAAATAATCATACAGCCATAAACTAAAAAAAAAAACTAGGATTTGAGGATACTAGTTACATTTCAAGTCTGGAGAATCTTTAGTCAGACCAAAAAAAGAAAAGATTTGTGATTTGTAATGTAATTAAGTTACAGGATCAACTATAGAATCACTTTAAAATAACATTAATGTAAATGTAAAAATGGAGTTTAAATGTAACAAATCAAGAAAATTCTGTTCATAAATCAAAATTTACTTCAAGACATTATAAGATGGTAGTTTATAGTCAAATACAACATTTTGCGATCAAATTTTGTTCTTATTGTGATGCATGTCTGAGTGAAACTTTTTTGAACAAGAAAAAATGCAGGTCATGAATTCATTTTTGATGAGAAGCTGAATAATTGTTGTTTGTTATTGCTGTGATCTCATGTGACTGACAGGTTTTCATACCCTCACGTCATCAGACCAGAGAAGAAATGTTTGTGTGAGGGTAAGTTATTTTCATTAATGATCACAAGGGCACATTAATAATAGGATACACTGAAAATGCATTATGTACCCAGATAAATAAATCATAAGCACCGAAATATTGTCAGTAAACTTTAATCTCACTGTCACTGCTGTACAGTATAATGGTACTAACTGTAGTTTCTCCAGCTTGAATTGTGTGTTCATCAGTAGATCACTGAGGTTTTTCACTCCAGAGTCTCCTAGTTTATTCCAGTTCAGGTTCAGTTCTCTCAGGTGTGATGGGTTTGATTTCAGAGCTGAAGTCAGGATGAGACACTGTTTCTCTGTAATACTGCATTCACACAGACTGAAGACAGAAAGAGAAAAGACAATGAATCAGACATGTTGTTCATGTGTGAGTTAAATGAATCATGAGTAAACACCATACAGTGCAATAAATAAAATGTTGTTAAAACCTGAAAAAGAAACAAGTAAATAAATAATCATACAGCCATAAACTAAAAAAAAAAACTAGGATTTGAGGATACTAGTTACATTTCAAGTCTGGAGAATCTTTAGTCAGACCAAAAAAAGAAAAGATTTGTGATTTGTAATGTAATTAAGTTACAGGATCAACTATAGAATCACTTTAAAATAACATTAATGTAAATGTAAAAATGGAGTTTAAATGTAACAAATCAAGAAAATTCTGTTCATAAATCAAAATTTACTTCAAGACATTATAAGATGGTAGTTTATAGTCAAATACAACATTTTGCGATCAAATTTTGTTCTTATTGTGATGCATGTCTGAGTGAAACTTTTTTGAACAAGAAAAAATGCAGGTCATGAATTCATTTTTGATGAGAAGCTGAATAATTGTTGTTTGTTATTGCTGTGATCTCATGTGACTGACAGGTTTTCATACCCTCACGTCATCAGACCAGAGAAGAAATGTTTGTGTGAGGGTAAGTTATTTTCATTAATGATCACAAGGGCACATTAATAATAGGATACACTGAAAATGCATTATGTACCCAGATAAATAAATCATAAGCACCGAAATATTGTCAGTAAACTTTAATCTCACTGTCACTGCTGTACAGTATAATGGTACTAACTGTAGTTTCTCCAGCTTGAATTGTGTGTTCATCAGTAGATCACTGAGGTTTTTCACTCCAGAGTCTCCTAGTTCATTCCAGTTCAGGTTCAGTTCTCTCAGGTGTGATGAGTTTGATTTCAGAGCTGAAGTCACAGCAGAACAACCTTCATCTGACATTTTACACCAGCTTAACCTACATTGAGAGAAAGAGAGAAGATAGAAGAAAACAGTTTAATAAATGAAAATGTCTTCATAAAATTAAACGGAGGAAGAGTGTATGAATACCTTTGGATAATTTTTCACAATTTGGTCTTCAAAACAAAACTAAATAAATAAGTTGTTCATTTAATCAAATAATTTACACTTCTCATGGTTTATGTACAATTTGCCCTGAAAGAAATACAAAGAATTTTTAATTCCCAAAAGTGAAATGTTTGTGTATTTTTGGTATTATTAACTGAAATTATTGGATATTGGGTTGGGTATATAACCTGCTGTATGGGCAATAAGTGAAGTGGACAGAAACACTTAATACAACTTAATACAACTTTGGTGCCTCATTATTATTCATGAGACTTTGTGTTCTTATCCAATGAGAAGACGCTTTGCTTAATTATTTACAACAGCATGTGTGACAGACACTTCAGACTGTGAGATTGTGTACATTAACTATGAGAAACATTCATGGATCGAAGGAGAATGTTTGTTTTTGCTTTGTAAGAGTTTGGTACAAATGTGATTCATTCAGTGAGTGTAACTGGTTTCACAGCTCCTTGATGCAACCCATCAAAAGACTTATAAACACCACAAAATAAATTATGAAAGAAATGCAATTTCTGTCCTTGATTTCATACTCCTGTACATCTCCCAGACAGCAGAAGTGTGAAGAGGCTGTGTTGTGGATGTGTATTGTCCCTGATGATGTTGTGGGTCCTCATGATGACCCTAGTGCTGCAAATATCCTGAAGTGATAGGAAGGTTACTCCACAAATGAACTGTGCACTTTTTAACAGTGTTGGTCAAGCTACTTGGAAAATGTAGTGAGCTAAGCTAACAGTTACTCTTCATTAAATGAAGCTTCACTACACTGAAGATATCCTCCTGGGAAATGTAGCAAGATAAGCTACAGTAACATGGCAAAAACAGTACTACATCCAAGCTGTTTTTAAAATGTGATTTTTATATTGAACCAACTTCATTTTAAGTCAATGCTCTCAGTATCAGTACCATGTACAGAGCTTGATTTCGATCATACTGTGACATAAACCTCCTAAACTGCTACTTTTTCAGAAGTTAAAAAAAAAAAAAAACAGTGTATGTTGGTATTGTGGCTTTATTGTATACAGATACATTTATATAAATGGTAACACTTCACAATAAGATTCATTAGTTAACATTAGTTAACTAGTATTGTTAACATGAACTAAGAATGACCAATACTTCTACAGAATTTATTAATCTTAATGTTAATTTCAACATTTACTAATGGATTATTAAAATTAAAAGTTGTTTGTTAATATTAATGCACTGTGAATTAACATGAACTACCAATGAACGACGACATTTTCATTAATTTACAGTACATTTACAAAGATTAATAAATATTGTAATAAATGTATTATTCATTGTTTGCTCATGTTAGTTAATACATTAGCTAACATGAACTAATGAAATATTATTATATAGTGTTACCATAGAAATGTATAGGCCTACAGATTTATTTACATCATTGCACGTGTTATTATATTATTAACATTTCTCCAAAATCAAGTTCAAATACCAAGTTTTTGAGCAGCAAATGTTTTTTTCCATCATTACCGTCACATCAGAAGCAGTACTTGCAGTGAATTTGTTTTCATGAACTTCCAGGTTATAACGGTACAGTTTTCTGTCACTATGTGGGCGCTCAGTTTTTTCTGTTATTTTGCCAAAATATCATATTATAAAAGATTCAGCACTTCACACAAGCTATTTGACTGTGTCTCAACAACAAATGCTAGACAAATGCTAGGCACTCTTCTCCGCTCCTCAAATACAAAAAAAAAAAACAAAAAAACATTAGCCTTTATAAATAGTGTTCCTTGAGTAAAGAAAACGCTGTATTTATTCAGTCAACAGTTCTTTATTTACTTGTCTTGTTCTTCAGACTGCAAACAAGCTGAGATGCTCCAAACTGAGAGGTGGGAGGAATAATGAAGTTTGACTGACACTTGAGGAGCCAATGGAGTTACGAGCTTTAGTGGAGTCACTTACTGATCCAGGATCAGTCATCCTTAGCTGTTATTTTTCTGATTTGAGCTTGACCCTCAGAAATGCCTTGGAAAATGTAGCTTTGGTTGACGCTACTGCGTTACTTGATTGAAAAAAGGGCTTTGCTACTGAAAAGCTTTTTGATTCAGAAAATATCAATGCTAACACCATGCTATTGAGAAATGTAGTTAAACTAGTAGCCTTTTAATCATGTGCTGGAGAGCTTTCCTGTCCTGAACTGTGCAACTTCCACACCACTTTCACCTGTACATCTGTAAAAGTTGCTGAGGATTTCACTTCCCATGCCAAATTTCTTCAGCCTTCTTAAGAAATACAGCCACTGCCGGGACTTCCTTACAAGCTGCTGAATGTTGCGAGACCAACACTCTTAAAAATAAAGGTGCTTCACGATGCCATAGAAGAACCTTTTTCGTCTAAATGGTTCCATAGAGAACCTTTCTGGTTTGTTTAGTTGGGGACAATTAATTTCCAATTTTAATTTTGTCGACTTAATTGCACAGATACTATTTGAACTGAACTGAGCTGGATGATGACATCACTGGATTCAATGATGAACATTAACTGGAAATTGAGTGTTTTCTGTTGTTCTTTTGTGTTATTGACACTATTTTCCTATTTAACCCTTTCACACGTGAGTTTAAAATATTCTAGCTGAGCCCCCAGAGCGAGTTTTTTTTTTAGGCGACCGTTATTTAGAACGTATAGCCTTATTGTTTCCATGGCGACGCATCGTGGCACAGCGCAGCCACAATAGCACTGTATGACACATGTATCACTTTTATATGTTTTTTTCCTTTTTATTATTAATATTCACGAACGTGCTCACTGTATTATGAAATATCTGATATTCCGATTCTGAAATATGTGCAAATGAATGTATTTGGAGGTTTAAATACTTTTATAATGAGCGTGTTAGTTGATCTATACCGGGTGATGGGCGCCGCCATTTTAGTTCGTGCTGAATCCGAGCTGTGGGATTTACAAAACGCAGATTCATCCTCTCCTCCCAAAAAATATTAAAGTAATTCTCTGGTGAGCTTGGAGAAGAGCAGAGTAAACATTATAGTTACCTAATGTACACAATGTGTATGTGATATCAATAAAACATGTCGTCAGATAACATTTGTAAGGATCATTATTGCCGCTGCCATAGACATCAGCGTGTATTTTGCTAACTATAAATGCGTCGTTTTACTAGGACTTATGTGTATGTAAATGTCTGGAACCTAAAATAAGCATTATATGGTTGAAAACACGGAATAGTTGGGATAATATGACAAGCGCTCAGTGCGTCCGATCTGGTTCAAAGCGCCAAAGCAGATTTGAATTCAGCAGTTGATCACGTGAGGCGCTAAACGTTCGAATCACACCGGTGTGATCGTATGCTCCAGGGACCAGCCAAGAATGATCACACTGGTGTGATCGTATGCGTGAAAGGGTTAATACTGTAAAGCTGCTTTGACACAATCTGTACTGTTAAAAGCGCTACAGAAATAAAGGTGACTTGACTGTTTCACAAGAGGTTCTTTGTGGCGAAAAAAGGTTCCCCTTCAGTCGTACTCTATGACGTTACATCATAACTGACGTATTTGGGGTCTCCTTTGGGGGGCCAATCACCACTGAGTTAATTGGAAAGGGCCAATGAAAATTGGCGAGTGGATTTTGCATGCCAAGACACTCCTCCGTACATACGGGTATATAAGATGGCGGCATGCATTCACTCATTCAGATTTCTGCTATGGATCTTCACCCGCAAGCTGACTGGAAATTTTGCCGTTGGATTCTCTATGCTGCGTAGCCGGCTGCATCACTGCACCGGTAACTTTTCACTACAGTGAAGAACCCCTCGAGTGCACGCTTGTGCCGCAGTCATTCCCTGGGCAAACCAGCACTAAAAGAGTAATTTTCCAACAAAGCATGGTCGTTGAGAGTGTCTCACGAGTTGTCTTTCTGACCGTGTGTTTCTGGATGCGGTAGCTTCCTTACCTCTAATGACGGACACGATCGCTGTCTTACGTGCCTGGGCCGTAAAAACGCTGAGGCGGCATTCGTGGATGGTTCGTGCATTCATTGCGAGCGTATGTCCACGCCGTTCGTTCGCGTCTGAGCTCCTCCCTCCTCACCACCCTGGATGGCGGGACGGCCAGGGGGTCCGTGGATGTTCCCCAGGTGAAGCGTATGGTTGCGATGCACTTGTGCCCTCAAAACGCCGCTACTTGGCCATCCGCGCCTCCCGTCCAAGGCCTGTAAGCTGTCGTCAACTCTCGCTGCCAAGGCTTACAGCACTGCGGGCCAGGCCACCTCCGCTTTGCATGCCATGACCATCCCACAGGTTCACCAGGCCAAGGCACTAAAAGAGATGCACCAGGGTGGTCCTGACCCAAGGTTGATGCAGGAGCTGTGCACGGCGACTGACTTCGCTCTCTGAGCGACGAAAGTCACGGCGCGGACTCTTGGGCAGGTGATGTCCACAATGGTGGTCCAGGAGCGCCATCTTTGGCTGAACCTGGCACAGATGAGTGACGCCGACAAAGTGACGCGACGCTTTGCTTCCTCAGATTCAGATTTGGAGTGTGATTTCGCCACCACTGCGGGAACCGGGGGGAAGGTAAGGGCTGCTTGCCGCAGCGAGACTTTTCTCCAGAACGCTCCGTTTTCTGGGTGACCCCCCCGCCCCCCCAGGCTGCCCCACCGTGGGTACGTCAGCAACTGTTCCGTTGATCCCACTAGCGCGGTGACTGGGGGCCTGGTTAGAGCTCCCCAGCCCATCTCGTTGGTTGACCTGGACAGTCCGACTCGGCTAAGTGATCCAATTCGCGATGCGCCCGCCCAGGTTCAGAGTCGTCCTCTTCACCTCTGTCCATTCGGACGTAGATGCCTCTGTCCTGCATGCAGAGATTGCGGTTCTCCTGGCGAAAGATGCAATCGAGCCGGTCCCTCCAGCCGAGATGAAATTGGGGATTTACACAGGCTACCGTTCAAAGTATCTCTTTTCTTGGTATGGAGTTGGATTCGGTCGACATGTCAGCACGTCTCACAGAGCTGAATCCCACTTGTCACAAAAAGTCAGGGACTTCTCTTATAAAACTGCATTTTTTTTGTGGTAAACTCAAGAGGCATTTAGTTTCTAATAGTTTGTTTTGAGTCATGTTAGTTTTGTATGAGGGCAGCCACTGCTTCTACTTACTTTTTACCTTATTTTATTTAATGCCTCCATTCTTTATTCTCTAATAGGGTGACCACATGGCAATAGGGCTGTTGCGGGATAAATAAAAAATAAATAAAAAGCTTTTTTAAAAATACAAAAGAACTCATGGACGTTTTCTTAATATAATCATTAAAAAATTAACAGACTGATGAAAATGCGGGACATTTTCTCAATATGTGACGTACGGGACAAGGGGTAAAAATGCTGTGTGGTGAAATGCAAAGCAGGACAGGTGGTTACGCTATTCTCTAATGAAAGGCTGATTTCTGCATTTACGCACTTACTTACTTACTATAAAAAATAAATAAAAATAAAAAAAAACTTATAAAATGTGACCAATATGGCAAAGCCAGTGCATTGCTTTAAACAATATAACTTAAATAAACTTTAACTGTACTAACTGTAGTTTCTCCAGCTTGAATTGTGTGTTCATCAGTAGATCACTGAGGTTTTTCACTCCAGAGTCTCCTAGATTATTACTGCTCAGGTCCACTTCTCTCAGGTGTGATGGGTTTGATTTCAGAGCTGAAGTCAGGATGAGACACTGTTTCTCTGTAATTCTGCATCTACACAGACTGAAGACAGAAAGAGAAAAGACAATGAATCAGATCTATGATGATCAACTTACTAATGTGTTTTGCACCTCCCAGCAGACGTTTTCTGACAAATAAACAGTGATATCTGTGTGCAGGTAACATGGAGAAAGACTACACATAGTTCATTTAAATACACTACAAACTACACAAAAGTCATTATAAGGTTGAAAATCAGCAAAATTACCCATTAAGACAGGGGTCACCACACTCAGTCCTGGAGGGCCGGTGACCTACAGAGTTTTGCTCTAACCGTAATCAAACACACCAAGGTCTTAATACTGTAGATTTACTTGAAACTTCCAGGCAGGTGTGTTGAGGCAAGTTGGAGCTAAACTCTGCAGGACACCGGCCCTCCAGGATCAAGTTTGGTGACCCCTGCATGAAGATCTGAGCTATTTATCCAAGTTACGAGGTTTCACTTGATAACATTTACTACATTAGTTAACATGAACTAATGATGAACAACTAGTACAGTATTTAATAACCTTAATATAAGTTTCAATGTTTACTAATACAGTTTTAAATTCAAAAGTTTTCTGTTAATTAGTTAATACACTGTGAACTGACATGAACATATATTAGCTATGACATTAGATATATTTAATAGCTAATGTTAACACATGAAATTGTGTTAACACATGATTTATGACTACTATGTGTCTACTATTGTCATAAATCACTTTAGTCTCACAGATCAATGTTCAAACATACTGTAGACTAAATTATTACAAGTCAACAACAAAGACAATCTGCTTATAAAAAAATATTATACTTTGCACTTTTTATTTATTTATTTATTTATTTTATTTAGGGGGAAAAAAGGTATTTCCTCAAACTGAAGACATTCAAACAATTTTGAAAATGCAGTTAATTTGCTTTACTGCTGCACTGATCAGGTCATTTGAGGCAGATACTGATCACTGACTCTTAAAATGCTCTTGTTCAGTTTTTACAATTTCCAGTATATGCTGCACCAAAATTAGACATTTTACATTTTGTGAAACACAAACTTTAAATTAAAAGCAGTTGTGAATAGTTGTCAAAAAAGCAAAAGGTTATTCTTGAAAAATCAGTGCTCAATATTAATAATTTCATAAATCCAAATATTTTGTGAAGAAAAAAAAAACAAAACAAAAAAACAAAACATTATTTGGTGGGGAACAAATAAAACTGTAGCATTAAATCTGGTAAAATGTTACACATTGCTATGTGCATTGTGGTTATAAAATGCATATATGAAAAAACAATAGTGCTTGAAGAAGCAACATGGAGTCACAGCACACAACACTTTACATTAAAAAGTTCAAATCACAAAGGGAAGAGATATTGATGTGTGGTGTATTATATCTGTGCAACAGTTTATGGAGCCTTTTCTTTTAACACTTTTAAATTTCAGTTAATGTGCATGTTAAAAACTATTTATAGTCTTTGCTATGCCATGTTTTGTTCTAACTGACATAAAACAAAACAACAAAAACAAACAAACAAACAAACAAACAAACAAACAACAACTGCAAGATAAATATGCATTATAAACATTTACCTACAAATCAAGTATAATAATGTGAATGATCTTGGAGAGAGTTTTACTGATCTGACTGTTGTAACTGAACACGATCAGAGTCTATATTTATTAGAGCAAAGGACGTCCAGCACGTGTGGGTCACCGAGGGTGAGAAATCACAATGTATATAGTGTTCTTCTAGTCTCAAGCTAATGTAGTCATGACTGACATTTACATACATTGTGTACTTACTTAGGCATGAATCAAGGTCGTTGGATCACAAATCAGGAAATTACCCCCTTTCCTTGTCTGATCTTGTCTAGGGCTAATTGAGATCATCAGCTCGTTAGTTCAGTTCATGGATCTCTCTCCAAATGAGCTGACGATCTCAATCAGGTGTGTTAAATAAGGGAGACATGCAAAATGTGCAGGATTGAGAACCACTGGTCTAGGGTATAAGAAGTGCACATCTGACGGGCTTCTCCACTTCTCCTTTCTCTCTGCTCTTACTCTCTCACTCTGACTGATGTGTGTGCCTAGTTCTCTTATAGACTTATTCTTCTCCCATTTATATGATTTATATGATTTATGGTTTATGGTTTATAGATTTATAGATTAGACATAGAAGTTAGATTAACTTAGTTTGATTTAGACTGATTGAGAACACAATTATTAAATTTAAATTAAATTAAATTTATGTTATTCAGTTTATTTATGAAATGATTGAATTGAACATGCTTATTGAAATTTAATTTTTCAGTTTAAAGTTATGATTCTTCTGTTACTCATTTGCATTTCTGAAAACTTATAAATAAATTTGTAACCTCTCCAACCCACCCCGTCTGACGTGGATTCGGTTTTGCATCACTGACAGACGCAGCAGAGAAAAGTGTTTACATGAACTTTATTGTAAGGACTTAAATATTCATCTGCACCTCACATTAAGCTGTTGAATACATTCAGAAGACTTGGAATATTGTCTTTTGTGTGGCTTAACAGTAACAGAGAACAGTAACACAATATCAGATTTAGAACAGCCCTGTCTGAGCAATATACCTGCAAGGAATAGTAGTATCAGAACTGATACCCGATATGAGTCCCTAATTTAAAACCTCTTCGTTATTTTAAAAACAAGATCTAGTAATTGCAAAACTTTTCTTTGAACATTTGAATACACAAATAAATAGATACATATTTGAAAAAGTCTAATAGTCACAGTTATTTGAAAGAAACTAGAGTGACACTCAGTCCTAAAGCAAACTCAGGAGAACAGAAACGTCCCACAGAGCAGAAGAGCAAAATCTCACTAGATCATGATTTTCAGTTTACAAATACAGAGTGTGCAGTTAAAGCCTCAAGATCTTTCAGAAGGAGTGAGAGAAAACTGGCTTGTGAAGCTGAATTTTTTTGATCATCTGGAGACTCACAGACCTGCTGTAGAGATACAGTGATAGAGTGAATCTGAGCTTGATGGCAATTAAACTACACTGTGTTCAGAAACTTTTAAATAATTTGACTAAACACTATCTAGACTGTTTTCCTAGAAGTGTCCATAAAAATTGTGCATGTTAATGATCAAGGTAAACCATACTCCAGAATAGCAGCACAACTAAACTGTGTTGACAGTCATCGTTCACTCAACAGCTCATTCACAAATTGGTCCATCTGGGGCTCAACACCTGCAGAGTCTTCAGGACCAGCAGACTGAAGGACAAATTCATTCATCAGGAAACTACCTCTTCTGACAGTTTAAATAAAGACTGCTCTCTGAGCTCTTTGTCACTTTAAACAGACTGATAAACTCTTTTTGCACTACACTCATTATATCTGCACTGTTTATTTCACTGGTTTGCACTCCATCTGCCATGTGTCTTGTGCTACTTTATCTATCTTTTTTTGCATGTCCTTATTTGTATGTTTGTATAGTTGTATTGTGTATTATATTGAATCTGTATTTATTTGTATTTTTACATTCTACTGTTAGTGTTTAGTGTTATCTGTATGCACTAAGGGTCTAAAAGTAATGCAGTTTCAATTGTCTGTATGTATGTGCTGTACAAATGGTAGAACTGACAATAAAGCAGACTTTGACTTTGATCATCAGTACAACAAAACCTGCAGCATCTGATCATTATGATGCAACAAATTGTCCAGATCATTGTATAGCTTTAAAAAAAATAAAAAATAAAAAATAAAAATAAAATAATAATAATAATAATAATAATAATGTACTCATAGTTTATTTATTTTACATCATTTCATCACGTCTCACCTCAGTGTCTTGAGTTGACAGTTTGGATCCTGTAGTAAATCACTGAGCTCCTTCACTCCTGATTGTCCAGGATCATTTCCTGTGAGATCCAGCTCTATCAGGTGTGAAGGGTTTGATCTCAGAGCTGAAGCCAGAGCTTTATAACCTTCTTCAGTGATACTGCAGTTTGAAATCCTAGAACCAAAATGACAAATGACAGAGGGGCAAAGTCAAAGACACTTCAAGAGAGGCTTGATGTTTTTAGACATAATTGCTTACTTTTATTAGGTTATGGATTTGGATATACATCCAGACATTCTCAAATACTACTTTTGGTCAAGTTTTAAATATTTTTTGTTTGAAAAGTTGATGTGAAGTCTCAGTTTTTACATTGTTCTGCAGTCACAAAATGCAAGCATTTTGTTACACATAAAATTTCAATAAAAATGGAAGAAAAATTTACAGGAATTCTTCATCAGAGCTTAATTCATGTGGGTCTGATCTGATTTCAACATCTTATTTGAGTCTTCTGACTCAGTTTTACTAGCTTATAAATCCTACAAAAGTTATTTGAAAGTCTAAAACTGCAGAAAGTCTTGTGTGATGGGTACGTTTAGGGCAGGGATGTTGTAGAATTTTCCTTGTTCAAAATAAATTGCTCTGAAGAGGTTCTGATGTCAGATAGACCTTTATTAAAGGTTAATAAAGGACCTTTATTAAAATTAGTGTTTTTCAAGTTTTAAATAGTTCTTTGTTCTAAGATCACTGCACAGAATTACTCCACTGTCAGTTGGTAATAGTAGAATATTTTTCTGTTATGCATAGGCATAATTCTATGTTTTATATTGATTCAAGATTAAGGAAAATATTCTACAGGGTAGGCAGGTTCGGTCCTAGAGAGCCGCTGTCCTGCAGTGTTTAGCTCCAACCCTGAAAAAAATCTTGCCTGTACCTCTCTAGTGATCCTGAAGACATTGATTAGTGTCACAAGGACGGTCTCTGTGGCTCCCTCCATTCCCCGCCAGCGGGAGCCCTCACCGGAGTTCTAGTCACTACATTTCCCATAATCCCGCGCCTGGGGCTCCACTTCCGGTTCCGGGTCCCTCCGGTTCACTTCCTGTACCTCCATGACTGCGTCACAATTAGCTTGTTCAAGTGTGTTTGACTAGTGTTAGAGCTAAACTCTGCATGACAGCAGCTCTCTAGGTCTGAACTTGCCAACCCCTGGTTTAGGGTGTAAGATGTGAAATTATTTCCTCATGAATTTAAAGTCCAGGAACCCTGACAAAAACAGATGCCATGCAACAAAACAATAAAACTAATCTGGAGAAGAGATCTTCAAAGAGGGCAAACAACACCACCTCTATTGCTCATTTACAACCCCCTTCCTCCCTCTCATCTCCCCTCCCTGCATCTCACACTTTTCCCCCAAAAGGTTCCACTGAAAGTCACTAAGAATGTCCATATACTACATGTGTTACATTTTGTGAATATGTTGAATTTTCCCTTTCATGTTTGGTATCATTCTAAAGGTCTCCGTGCGATTGGTAAAATGGTCTCAATTTCACAGAAGTCACTTATATTATGAGGAAGACTGAACACTTTTGTAGAATTGTGTTTTGCTGCTGAGGGGTGTGTTTTCCCCTTAGGGTCGGGTGAGAATCTCCAGCCAGGTGTGACCCTGGGTCATGAGATCTCCTGGCAGACCAAAAGGTCTTTATGTTTTTACAACTGATTGGAAGATTTGTTTGTTTTGGTCTGGGTATATAAGCGAAGTGACAAAACATTACGGGGGGATTCTGTATTCAGAAGAACCCCACACTGTGTGTGAGAGTCTCTGGAGCTTTGCCTCCAAATCTCTCACATGCTGCTGTGTATCTCTATGCGGTCAGGTATGCATCTCTCACTCTTAGATTTATCTTGGAGTAATTGATGTATTGTATTCATTTTAATTGGAACTGAATTTAATTCTGAATTGGATTTTCATTGTTAAGCTATGTAATTGGCATGATACCTTTTTACCTGACTGCTAATAAAATGTTAACTTTGACTTATTCTGGACTTCTTGGAAATGATTTTCTAGTAGGTTAATGTGTAAGGGTGCTACCTCAAGACTGCGTCCAGGGCAGACCGCGCCGGAAGCACCGACTGATGAGCCATGGGGACATCACTAGGGCTCCGGATGTTGAGCTGTCACTGACTTAACACGATGTAGCTCTCGCGGTTATTGAGGAAATATATACTTTTTGTTGAGAGCACGCAGGCGCGGCCCACTTTAAGATATTATAATCGCTCTGCATCCTCTGAGTAAGTCAGAACTGGCGAGCTTGTGTCGACGAATTCGCCACGGCTGGGGTGTAAATCGAAAGCGGCACCTAGTCCCTAAGGAACGAAATATTGAGACTACGGGACTTCCAGAATATTCAAATGTCTAAATTATTATACAGGAAAAATAGCCGCGATCAGCAAATTACAGAATACAAACCAGAATTAACAAATTATTCATAATTGGAGTCAGACTAAATTATTCATGGAGTCAGATTTTTGTTTGGAAACTAAATTTTAATATTTCAAGGTAATTTTTACAGAAGCGCCGTAAAAGACCTACACGCAAGAAACCTTCAGCTGAACCGCTAGGCTTGCCGTAGCGGGAGGAGCCTTACAAGGGGTAGGGATGGGGTAATGGGATAGAAAATATCTATTACATCTAGAGAATATCCCTATAATGATAGGAATGGCAGTGTGTGTGTGTGTGTGTGAGTGTGAATGTGTGTGCATTTTGCACTCTTGATGTTGTACAGTTTCACCCCTTCACTGCTCTGGATGTTTTTCTGCACTGTGGCTGATTTGTAGATTCTACAATTTGTCTATATTTTTAAAATTTTCTCCCCATTTCCCATTTATTTTCGATGGTGATGTGTTTACATAAGTCACCAAGTTTTGTAACATTCCAAAGTTTAACATTCATTTAAACGCTCCTCTCTAATCAGCTAATATTTTTATCTAGAAACAAACACGCTTTATTGAAGCCATTTCTGCTCCATAAACTTCCGGCTTTGCTACTGTTCGGACGCTCTTGCTTACTGCTCCGCGCTTTGCTCCTTGTTTATATACTTTTCTCAGAGTTTTCTAAGATTTTAACCTCAGCAGATCAGCACAGTGCTCTAACAACACATTTTTGGCACAAACACTGAATTAAAAACTTTTCTTGAATAATACTACGAAAAAGGAAACTCTTTGCCTCCCACTGCCAGTAGTTTACATTCCGGAGACGGGAAAACACAGCTGCCTACTTTCAACTGACAAGAAAGAAAATGCCTCTTCTGGAATCTACTTGCTGCATGAACTGCCACAGATTTCTACAAAGGATTGTGGTTTTTGAAACAAAGTTACTTGCTGGACTTCCAAAATAGGTGGATCGCACAGCAGACCATCATCAAGGACCTCCTCAGCATACAGCCGGTGAGCCCCATGAATCTAGTGAATCTCAACAGTTTATAAATGTAGAGGAACAAGCCAAAATTGATTGACACACTAATCGATGGCACAAACAGGGTGCGAGACCCAAAGGCACTCGAGACATCAGATTGTCACGAGTATCTCGTATTGCTGCTGTAGCATCCTCAACCCAGATATGGCTATGACAAGGCTTGCAAAAACTGGTATTTTACCACCTCCTATACACCTAGAGAACAGATTTGAAGCACTAACGAATGTGGGTGAGAAATCCCCAAATGTGATTGAACATGGATCACATCAGCCAGCAGCTGACATCGCTACAAACAGGAGCTCAAGGTCGAGCAGACAGCGGCATTCAGCTCGGAGCGCAGCTGAGCCCAGGAGTCACCCACTATCAGAGTCAATTATCAGAAATATTAGTAGCAGGACTACAACTACATGCTGCTTTCCTCAAGCAACCATCTCTGATGTGAACAGGGAACTTCGGAACATCCTAATGAAGCACAATACTGCAAATTGAATCATCATCCATGTGTGGAAGAATGATATTTGGAAAGAGCAGTCAGAACTCCTGAAGAAGGATTTTAGTGAACTCATCAAAACACTTCCAAGACTTGAAGTTCAGTCGTTCATCAGTGGACCACTCCCAGCAAAGGAAACTAACATGTTTTCATGGATGCTTGGGCTGAATACATGGCTACTAAGAACCTGCAGTCTAAAAGTCTTTTCTGGGGCCATAGACAACTGTTTAAACTGGATGGCCTCTACCCAAACAAACTTGGTGCAAGAGTGCTAAAGCACAACATCTATTTTTCACTCCGTCATCCTTCAGTAGAGTGTGCCAGTCCACCCAACATGAATGGCACACACACACACGGACAAAGTATGTGTGACCACAGGACTTCACATCAGCTTCAGAGTCGTAATGTGGTCGACATATCCGACAAGGACACTGACAACAACACACAGCCACAACAAGCACTGCTCATGGACACCATCCCGGCTGAGCCCTGCCCACAGAGCTCATCACAGAGATGGTATAACAGCTCCAAAAGTCTGCGCCGAAAGACGAGTTTCTGGTAAACAGCCAGGGAAGCCAGGACAACATATTTCAGCCACCGAAAAACCAGAGCCAGAGCCCCGCTCACCAGACACATTATCCCTCTCGCCAGCATCTCCACTTCTAAGCTTCTCACAGAAAATGGAGGAACTTGTATATGCTGGAACTAGACTCTCTCACTCTTTTGCTGCAAGCCCCCAGATATCAACTAAAAAATGGCGAGCACCACAAACACCAAAGCCTGTGGGCCCAGCTCACCCTCCTCCTCCTTTGAGAGCTCTCGGGCCACAACGCCAGGGCCAAAACCCTTCCCATCTGCTGTAGGTGAACCAAAAACAACTGATAACAGCTCTCTTGATTTGTGTCAGGTCCCCGCTACGATAGCAGCAACATTCAGGAATGTTTACATAACAAGCGGGAACCCAGTGTACCTGTAGCTTTCTCTATCTCTGTTTTATCACATGATAGAAAGTCTAAGGCCTTCTCAAGCCGTACGGCTGACCCATCAGTTGAACAACTACTTAAACTCAAATGGATACCTGGACAATTTTCAATCTGGTTACTGACCGCATCACAGTACAGAGACAGCGCTCATTAAGATAATAAATGATATTCGCTTAAATTCTGATTCTGGCAAAATATCAGTGTCGATACTACTAGATCTTAGTGCTGCGTTTGACACTGTCGATCATAACATTCTAACATTCTGGAAAACTGGGTAGGGCTTTCTGGGATGGCTCTCAATTGGTTCAGGTCATACTTAGAAGGGAGAGGTTATTATGTGAGTATAGGAGAGCATAAGTCTAAGTGGACCTGCGGAGTCCCTCAAGGCTCAATTCTTGTGCCGCTCTTGTTTGCCTGTATCTGCTTCCACTAAGTCAAATAATGAGAAAGAACCAAATTGCCTATCACAGCTATGCTGATGATACCCAGATTTACCTAGCCTTATCGCCAAATTACTACAGATCCGTTGACTCCCTCTGCCAATGCATTGATGAAATTAACAGTTGGATGTGCCAGAACTTCCTTCAGTTAAACAAGGAGAAAACTGAAGTCATTGCATTTGGAAACAAAGAGGAAGTTCTTAAGGTGAATGCATACCTTGATATAGGGGTCAAACAGCTAAAAATCAAGTCAGGAATCTTGGTGTGATTCTGGAGTCAGACCTTAGTTTCAGTAGTCATGTCAAAGCAGTAACTAAATCAGCATACTGTCATCTCAAAAACATTGCAAGAATTAGATGTTTTGTTTCCAGTCAAGACTTGGAGAAACTTGTTCATGCCTTTATCACAAGCAGGGTGGATTATTGTAATGATCTCCTCACTGGCCTTCCCAAGAAAACCATTAGACAGCTGCAGCTCATCCAGAACGCTGCTGCCAGGATTCTGACTAGAACCAGAAAATCTGAGCATATCACACCAGTCCTCAGGTCCCTACACTGGCATCCAGTTATTTTTAGAATTAATTTTAAAGTACTTTTACTTATTAGGATTGAGTCAGTTAGAAATACCAAGGGTTCACACCAAACAAGGGGAATCCGCTTTTAGCTATTATGCTGCCCGCAGTTGGAATCAGCTTCCAGAAGAGATCAAATGTGCTAAAACATTAGTTACATTTAAATCTAGACTCAAAACTCATCTGTTTAGCTGTGCATTTACTGAATGAGCACTGTGCTATGTCGAAGTGATTGCACTATGTATAATCCTTTTCTATTTTTAACCATCTTAAATTTATTTTAAATCAATTTTTAAATCATTTTAAAAGTTTAAAAGTTGTGATTATTGTTTTTATGATTATTCAACTTCCTTTTATGTAAAGCACTCTGAATAACCTTTGTATATGAAATGTGCTATATAAATAAACATGCCTTGCTTTGCCTTAATAACCAATCACATTACAGCACTGACGTCACTAAATTTCAGTCAGAATTGTGCGACACTCAATCACCGTTTACAGATACTATAGGAATGAATGAGAAGTGCCGTAAGCTGAATCCCACCTGTCGCAAAAAGTCAGGGACTTCTATTATAAAACTGCATTTTTTTTGTGGTAAACTCTAAAAACAATTCAATCCAAAAGTATTGTTTAGAGTAAAACATGTTGAAGACTCTTTATTCCACACTTTAACAGTTTTACTTACTGGATGAGCTCGTTTAAGAAGCTTCTGTAGACATCGTTAGATACTATAAAGTGTTTTGGTTTAAACTGTTGAAGTGATTTTAATCATTTTGATTCTTGTATGTGAATGTTACTGACCTCAATCTCTCCAGTTTACAGTGTGAATCCTTCAGTACGTCACATAAGTGATTCACTCCTGTGTTTTTTATTTGATTCCTGCTCAGGTTCAGTTCTCTCAGGTGTGATGGGTTTGATTTCAGAGCTGAAGTCAGGATGAAACACTGTTTCTCTGTAATTCTGCATCTATACAGACTGAAGACAGAAAGAGAAAAGATAATAAATCAGATCTATGATGCATCATGAACAAATGCCATACATTCACTAATAAACCAGCAAAATCATGGAAACTTCTAATCTAACTTCTAATAAACCAAGAGAGGAGTATTTGAGGAGACTAGTTACAATCCAAGTCTGGACCCTCAGTCAACATATAAGTCAATTTTGCCAATGTGAATTAATATGTAGAATCAATATAAAAACAATAGTAAAATTAAATTAATGAAATGGTCTAGTTTCACATTTCTAATGGAAGAAAAATCAACAAATCAGTCAAATAAAGCCATTTTAGAGTGTAGTTTACAATTTCTAGCTATACAAATATGTATTCCCCTCAAAAAAAACCATTGTATTCCTGAATCTTTCTTCAGATGGAGAAATGCCAGAAAATGCAGCACTGGAAATGATGTGACAAGAGCCCAGCGGTCTAAACAGTGAACTTTAATCTCACTGTCACTGCTGTACAGTATAATGATACTAACTCTAGTTTCTCCAGCTTGAATTGTGTGTTCATCAGTAGATCACTGAGGTTTTTCACTCCAGAGTCTCCTAGTTTATTCCTGCTCAGGTTCAGTTCTCTCAGGTGTGATGGGTTTGATTTCAGAGCTGAAGTCAGGATGAGACACTGTTTCTCTGTAATTCTGCATCTATACAGACTGAAGACAGAAAGAGAAAAGACAATGAATCAGATATATGATGATCAACTTACTAAAGTGTTACTAATGTCTTACTAATGTAACACAAGCTTTTGTGCTTAAAAAGTATACAAATTTTTATTTTTCAAAAAAAAAAGACCGATCATTTCGCTAGATAAGACCCTTCTTTCTCTGCAGGGATCATTTAGACACTTTTAAAGCTGCATTTAAACTGCATTTTGGAAGTTCAAAATCGGGGCACCAATGAAGTCCATTATATGGAGAAAAATCCTGAAATGTTTTCCTCAAAAAACATAATTTCTTTACGACTGAAGACAGAAAGACATGAACATCTTGGATGACAAGGGGGTGAGTACATTATCTGTAAATTGCTGTTCTGGAAGTGAACTTCTCCTTTAACGTAAGTTTCAACATTTACTAATACATTTTTAAATTCAAAAGTTTTCTGTTAGTTAGTTAAAACACTGTGAACTGACATTAACATATATTAGGTATGACAGTAGATATATTTAATTGCTAATGTGCTTTAGTGCTGCACTGATCTGGATATTTGAGGCAGATACTGATCATTGACTCTTAAAATGCTCTTGTTCAATTTTTACAATTTACAGTATACGCTGCAATAGACATTTTACATTTTACACAAATTTTAAATTAAAAGCAGTTGTGAATAGTTGTCAAAAAAGCAAAAAGTTATTCTTGAAAAATCAGTGCTCAATATTAATTTTATAAATCCAAAAATTTTGTGAAAAAAAAAAAAAAAAGAAAAAAAAAACACACACACACACACACACACACACACACACACACACACACACACACACACACACACACACACACACACACACATTCTTGCATTTGTGGTTTACGGGGACTCTCCATAGGCGTAATGGTTTTTATACTGTACAAACCGTATTTTCTATCGCCCTACACCTAAACCTAGCCCTCACAGGAGACTGTGCACACTTTTTGAATTTCATAAAACACTGTTTAGTTTGTTTTTTAAGCCTTTTGTTTTACGGGGACACAGGAAGTGTCCTCATAAACCACGTTTACGTTGTAGTACCCATGTCATTATACACATTTGTGTCCTCATAAACCATATATACCAGAACACACACACACACACACACACACACACAAAATGACGACAACATTATTTGGTGGTGAACAAATTTAACTGTAGCACTAAATCTGGTAAAATGTTACACATGGCTATTTGCATTGTGGTTATAAAATGCATCTATGAAAAACAATATATTTCTACATAAATGTATACTATAAAACACTTTTTTAAAGGCATCAACATATGATAGATAAAACAAACAGTGCAGCACAAAATGTTTACAGTATTTGCACCTGGTGTGTAAAATGATGTGCTTGAAGAATCAACACGGAGTCACAGCACACAACACTTTACATTAAAAAGTTCAAATCACAAAGGGAAGAGATATTGATGTGTGGTGTATTATATCTGTGCAACAGTTTGTTGAGCCTTTTCTTTTAACACTTTTAAACTTCAGTTAATGTGCATGTTAAAAACTATTTATAGTCTTTGCTATGCCATGTTTTGTTCTAACTGACACAAAACAAAACAAAACAAAGTACATCGTGTACATAGTTAGGCATGAATCAAGGTCATTGGATTATGAATCAGGAAATTACCCCCTTTCCTTGTCTGATCTTGTCTAGGGCTAATTGAGATCATCAGCTCGTTAGTTCAGTTCATGGATCTCTCTCCTAATGAGCTGATGATCTCAATCAGGTGTGTTAAATAAGGGAGACATGCAAAATGTGCAGAGCAGGATTGAGAACCACTGGTCTAGGGTATAAGAAGTGCACATCTGACGGGCTTCTCCACTTCTCCTTTCTCTCTGCTCTTACTCTCTCACTCTGACTGATGTGTGTGCCTAGTTCTCTTACAGACTCATTTGCATTTCTGAAAATCTATGAATAAATTTGTAACTTCTCCAACCCACCCCGTCTGATGTGGATTCAATTTTGCATCACTGACAGACGCAGCAGGGAAAAGTGTTTACCTGAAATTTAATGTAAGGACTTAAATATTCATCTGAAATATTCACCTCACATTAAGCTATTGAATACCTTCAGAAGACTTGGAATATTGTGCACAAAACATTATAATTTTAGTGCTTGTATGTCTTTTGTGTGGCTTAACAGTAACAGAGAACAGTAACACAATATCAGATTTAGATCGACCCAGTCTGAACAATATACCTGCAAGGAATAGCAGTATCAGAACTGATACCCGATATGAGTCCCTAATTTAAAGCTTGATGCCATTTTTCATTGCCTGTTTAATTTTATTACTTCACATTATAGTGGCTTTTTGTGATGCTGAGAAAAAAAAAACTGCTCTGACTCAAACAAATGAGAAAATATAATTAACCACAATAACAGTACTATTAAAAGTAATGTAACATTTTAAATAAACTAACAATACTCACTTCAGTGTGTTGAGTTGACAGTGTTTATCCTGCAGTAGAGCAGCGATCTGATTCACTCGTGTGTCTCCTAGTTCATGTTCACTCAGATTCAGTTCTCTCAGGAGTAACGGGTTTTTACCCACAATTCCAGTCACATACTGACAGGCTTCATCTGCAGCAGGACCCAAAAACCTGCAGAAGAGAAGATGAAGCAGGATTAAATTCAACTTTTATACAATGGACAACATATTTCATTTTATTTTTATTTTGCTTTTATTGTATAGCTTACTCGCTTTACTTTAAAATAGTTTACCTTATTGTTCTTTTTTTAAATTTATTCCTGATTTTCTGTTGTGTTTGACACCAATTTACCAAGACAAATTCCTCGTAATTGTACCCCTACATTACTTGGCAATAAACGTGATTCTGATAAAATATTTGTTGTTTATAAGTTGTATAAGTTGTTTTTTTTCTTTGTGAACTTTGATGCAGCAACAATCATTTATTTTGTATTACTTCATCACATCTCACCTCAGTGTCTTGAGTTGACAGTTTGGATCCTGTAGTAAATCATTGAGCTCCTTCACTCCTGATTGTCCAGGATCATTTCCTGTGAGATCCAGCTCTATCAGGTGTGAAGGGTTTGATCTCAGAGCTGAAGCCAGAGCTTTATAACCTTCTTCAGTGATACTGCAGTCTGAAAGTCTACAGAAAGACCACACACACACACACACACACACACACATTAAAATACTTCATTAGCATTTATTACAATTGTAATTTTTTTTTTTTAGAAAATAAAACCATTTTGCTAAAAAAACACTCTTCTTCCCCGGCTGGGTTCGTTTAGAGCCCTTTAAAGCTGCATTTAAACTGCATTTTTGAAGTTCAAACTCACGGGCACCAAAGAAGTCCACTATATGGAGAAAATTCCTGAAATGGCTGTCTGATGTTTTTTTGTTAACATCGCTCTAGACTCAGGGCTGCAGAGATGAAGTGGCACAAATCACAAACCTCTACTGACCTTAGTGTGTATCAACAAAATTAACAATTGTCTGACTTTTGCACACTTTTCAAAACCTTCTCTTGTCTTCTTTGTCTTCCTCCTCCCCCTCCTACATCAACTCTCACAGCTGATGACTTTGCAACATTCTTCATAAATAAAACAACATCCATCAGTGGCCAATTCCCCACACCACATACAGACACAAACTTCATAACAACAAATACACAGTCTCTCTCCTCTTTCTCTCCACTCTCGGAGGCTGATGTTTCCAAACTTATCCTCTCGAATCATCCTACAACCTGTCTGCTAGATCCTACTCACCATTTTCAGGCCATTTCTTCTTCAGTTATATCTGCACTCACCATATTATCACTCATATTATCAACACCTCGCTCCACACTGGCACATTTCCCACAGCATTTAAGCAGGCTTGAGTAACACCACTGCTTAGGAAACCCTCTCTAAATCCAGAACTTTTAGAAAACTACAGACCAGTATCCCTTCTTCCATTCATGGCAAAAATACTTGAGGGAGTTGTGTTCAACCAACTCTCTATGTTTCTTGCACAGAACAACCTCCTAAACAACAACCAATCTGGCTTCAAAAGTGTCCACTCAACTGAGACTGTCCTGCTCTCAGTTACTGAAGCACTAAGACTGACAAGAGCAGCTTCCAGATCATCAGTACTCATTCTGCTGGATCTGTCTGCTGCTTTTGACACTGTTAATCACCAGATCCTCCTGTCCACCCTCATGGAGATATCTGTCTCAGGAACCGCACTCCAGTGGTCCAAGTCTTACCTCTCAGGTACTGTAGTTCCTTCAAGGTGTCTTGGAGGGGTGAGGTTTCTAAGTCACAACTTCTTGCTATGGGGGTTCCTCAAGGCTCAGTGCTTGGTCCACTTCTCCATCTACATGTCATCATTAGGTTCTGTCATTCAGAAGCGTGGCTTTTCCTATCACTGCTATGTTGATGACACTCAACTCTACTTCTCATTCCAACCAGATGATCTGACGGTACCTGTTCACATTGCAGCCTGTCTGACAGACATTTCTGGCTGCATGAAAGACCACCACCTTCAACTTAACCTTGCTAATACAGAACTGCTCGTGATCTCAGCCAACCCAGCACTTCATCACAACTGCTCTTTACAGATAGGTTCATCAACAACAAATAGCTCCTTCCAGGACAATCAGGAACCTTGGAGATGTGATGCTGTGATCTCAATTTGATCAGCTGAGTCTGTAGCCATTTTCAAAAAACGTCTAAAGACACATCTTTTTCGCCAGCACCTGACCAATTGATACTAGCACTTTTTTATTTTGTTCTATTCGTTTTTGTCTAATTTAAAAATTAAAAAAAAAAAAAAAAACTTAATCTAAGACATACTGTGTTAGATAAACTGAGGATTTGTCATAGCACTTGGATACTGTTGCTCTTTTGTTGCTCCAAGTCGGTTTGGATAAAAGCATCTGCTAAGTGACTGAATGTAAATGTAAATGTTAATGTTTTCCTCAAAAAAATTCTTTATGACTGAAGAAAGAAAGACATGAACATCTTGGATGACAAGGGGGTGAGTACATTATCTGTAAACTTTTGTTCTGAAAGTGAACTAATCCTTTAATAGACACTGACAGATTTTGAGTGATGCCACCAGTGTTTGAACACACATAGAAAACAATAGATTTTAATTTTTAAGACATGGCTCTTCTTTTCCAGTGTGCTGATGCTAAATGTTGGAGGGTACTGGTTGAAGGACAAGATTTATTAATACTAACTCATTATCTGCTCCATATGTAAAGGCACTTTGCTTTTAAGCATGTGACACTGCAGGCTGTATATTCAATTATAATGCAGCTTTTTGTGATTTATAACTGCACTAACCCATATCACAATTTCGAGTATATTTTGATTAATTGTGCAGTCCTGATGACAAGTGTAAAAATATTTTCAAATTCATGAAACTGTGGTGGGTCACTACAGTCTGGGTAATTAATGGGATACACTTTTAAAATACTTACTTCAGCTTTTCCAGTCTACACTGTACATTTTCAAACAGAGTCAAGATGATCTTCATTCCTGGGTTTCCTAGTTTATTCTCACTCAGATCCAGCTCTGTCAGATTTGAAGGGTTTGAATTTAGAGCTGCAGCCAGAACATGACAACCTCCTTCTGTGATACAGTTGTTATTCAGACTGCATAAAGACAAAACACAGTTCAGTTTTAATCTTAATATTTACCAGTATGTTTTAGCCGACAGTTGACAAATACTGGTGAATGTGATGACGACAATCACATTACAAAAGTCACATTTGGTTTTTCAGTCATCAATCTCTTATACAAGACACATAAAAAACACCCAGCAGCAAGAATTTAAAAGTGTCTTTGTAACAATGAAAAAACGTACATCAGTGTGTTGAGTTGACAGTGTTTATCCTGCAGTAGAGCAGCGATCTGATTCACTCGTGTGTCTCCTAGTTCATGTTCACTCAGATTCAGTTCTCTCAGGAGTAACGGGTTTTTACCCACAATTCCAGTCACATACTGACAGACTTCATCTGCAGCAGGACCCAAAAACCTGCAGAAGAGAAGATGAAGAGACTTCATTTCATAAATAAACTGAAAAACAACATCTGACTCTGAAACACTGTGAAAGGGATGGATTTACAAACTGTATTAATGAACAATTTTTATAAATAAACTGCCTGCATGTCATTTATTTTGCATTATAGCATCACATCTTACCTCAGTGTCTTGAGTTGACAGTTTGGATCCTGTAGTAAATCATTGAGCTCCTTCACTCCTGATTGTCCAGGATCATTTCCTGTGAGATCCAGCTCTATCAGGTGTGAAGGGTTTGATCTCAGAGCTGAAGCCAGAGCTTTATAACCTTCTTCAGTGATACTGCAGTCTGAAAGTCTACAGAAAGACAAGAAACAAAACACACACATACACACACACACACATTAAAACAAGACTTCATTAGCATTTATTAAACCATTAGAATATTAACATTTTCCATCATCTCAAAAAAGCAATGTTTTATAAATGTATCCACACCAACACACCAATTTCACATTATTGACCCATTCCTTGTGACACAGCGCCAGTTTACAGACCAGCTGGAGCTTTACATTGATTTGTTTAGATTAACCAAATTCAGACCTGAGTATCTGTAGTGTACACTGTGAATTTTTATGACTTAATTTCTTTACTTTTGAATGTTAAGCCCTCAGGCTTTTATTTTGGTGAAAAACAACACAGTGACCTTTAATTTTCTGTGTTTAGTTCACAACAGGTTTCTAAACACTTTATTGCACAAATCTGGTGAAATCTGTCAACATCATCTGCCAAAAAAATGTTGGAAATTACATGAACATAAAATTAAGTGAACCTTCCAAATTCACGTTATAAGCTCAAAATAACTCACTTACCAGCCATTCATTATTCATATATATATATATATATATATATATATATATATATCTACCTATCTCAAGATGACCAACACCACATCTTAGATTAAAATATATTTTATATTAAATCTGATTATGAATCACTGAATGCTTTCGGTTTTACGACAATCAAATTCTGTTTGGTGATACAAATAAACAAAATCAAAATAAAACAATTCTCTATAACTTATCTTATAAAACTGCATTTATTTCTAGAAATAGCTCAGTACAAAATGAATTTTTTTTTTTTTTGCCATGGGATTGACATCCCATGGTAACTAGGAATTCACAAGCTCCAGTCTGGATCCAGAACACTTAAGAAGAGATGATGCCAACCCTGAAACAACATACAGCACTACCGAATTCTGCTGCTAATTTATAGTGTTCTTTGTCTGTTTGATTATGTCATTAATTGATCTTTACCATACATCTCTGCCATATGTACATCAAGCTACTACTACATATATTGTAAAAATGTCAATTTGGTGTAAAGCTGCTTTGCAACGATATGCATCATGAAAAGCGCTATACAAATAAATTTGAATTGAATTGAATTAAATTGAATGTTTAGTGTTAAAACATGTTAAAGATTAATAGAGAGGCTGTGAGTTGATAAAGTGATTATCTGTTTCCTCACAAAAATCTGTGATACTGAACTCCACTGTCATCCTTTAAAAAAGCCAAATTGAGGCCACTAATGAGCAGGCAAAAGTTCACTTAAAGAATGTGTAGTGGGCTAAAAGCCAACCAAAGCCGCAGGAGCTGAGTGTGGGAATAACTTGCAATGCGTCAATCATCCGTTACATTTGCATCTTGATGACAAATAACGTTTAAGGATTTCTTGCAGCATTTAAAGATTGTTTTTGAACCAAGGCAAATATCTCGATGAATTTACGGTCAACAAACAAATGTGTGCTCCCACGCTCACCCCCCTTCCTTCCTACCAACCCCTCCCCACAACAGGTGCTTTAATTCTTACGTAATTAATGACACTCCCAAATTTTCCCACAGTCACATGACATCACACACATTGTTTACATGGCTCCTATAGAATGAACAAAGTGGCATCAATTTTGCTTTGAATTAAGTTGATAGAAAAAACTAAGCTGCCAATCCTCCAGCTTAGAGTGAAGTCAGTACACACTAACATTTGTCCCAAATTATTGTAGATGCAATTTAATGGGAAACTCTGTGAATCTGTGTATCATTGGTCTGTTCATTTTTTGATTTGAACTGTCATTCTGAATATCTGACAACCGGAAGACAAGACATTAAAATGCATACTCTTCTGAGGTTTATAAGGCCTTGTATTTTATTAAAACACACTGCCTTGTTTGCAGCGCGAACTGCTGCTCACTCGCACACTGATTTGTTTCTAATACTAAACCTTACAGAATACTCTCACACTTTGATACTCTTCGGCACGATTAGCATAGGATTGTTTTATGACACGTTAACAAAAAAAGTGAAAGTCATGATTCTCTGCCATTAAAAGTGCAAGCAGGACCCCCTAGTTGGCCTATAATTCATACAGTTCCAATAAGTTGCAATGAGTTAAATAAACTAAGCAGATAAACACGCACTGTCAAGTGCAGACCATAGTGAAGTGTAAATACACAGCAGTCATAACATGAGTTTATTTAATTAATATTGGGTATTGATTGATGTCAAATTAACCCAACTAAACCTCCAGAGCAAGTCCTTGTGCGTTCTCTCCACGCTGTCTGTGTACATAAAAACTATATGCATATAACATTTACTTCACCTCACTTAATGGCAAATCCTTAAATGAATGTTATCCAGAAAACAAACAAGAATAAGAAAATATAATATAATATAATTTGAAGTCGTTTGTCCGTTTTCTACCAGTGAACCAAAAAAAAACCCCCAAAAAAATCTAGCCGAAATCTCGTTTTTTCGTTTTTCTGAACAAACGAATGAAGGAGCCATTTTCTCGTATCTGCTTATTACAAATCAAATTGAAAAACAAATGATCAAAACGTACACGGACCGACCGTGATGCCACCAGTGTTGGGATACACATAGAAAACAATAGATTTCAATTTTTAAGACATGGCACTTCTTTTCCAATGTGCTTTGTTTTGCTAAATGTTGGAGGGTACTGGTTGAAGGACAAGATTTATTAATACTAACTCATTATCTGCTCACATGTAAATGCACTTTGCATTTGACAAGCATGTGACACAACAGACTATATTCAATTAAACTGTAGTCTTTTGTGATTTGATAACTGCACCAAGTCATATTACAATTTCAAGTATATTGTGCAGTCCTGATGACAAGTGTAAAAATATTTTCAAATTCATGAAACTGTGGTGGGTCACTACAGTCTGGGTAATTAATGGGATACACTTTTAAAATACTTACTTCAGCTTTTCCAGTCTACACTGTACATTTTCAAACAGAGTCAAGATGATCTTCATTCCTGGGTTTCCTAGTTTATTCTCACTCAGATCCAGCTCTGTCAGATTTGAAGGGTTTGAATTTAGAGCTGCAGCCAGAACATGACAACCTCCTTCTGTGATACAGTTGTTATTCAGACTGCATAAAGACAAAACACAGTTCAGTTTTAATCTTAATATTTACCAGTATGTTTTAGCCGACAGTTGACAAATACTGGTGAATGTGATGACGACAATCACATTACAAAAGTCACATTTGGTTTTTCAGTCATCAATCTCTTATACAAGACACATAAAAAACACCCAGCAGCAAGAATTTAAAAGTGTCTTTGTAACAATGAAAAAACGTACATCAGTGTGTTGAGTTGACAGTGTTTATCCTGCAGTAGAGCAGCGATCTGATTCACTCGTGTGTCTCCTAGTTCATGTTCACTCAGATTCAGTTCTCTCAGGAGTAATGGGTTTTTACCCACAATTCCAGTCACATACTGACAGGCTTCATCTGCAGCAGGACCCAAAAACCTGCAGAAGAGAAGATGAAGAAACTTCACTTCATAAATAAACTTGGTGAAAAAAGCAAAATCCAATCTGAAGCAATATGAAAGAGATAGATTTACAAAGTGTGTTAATGAAATATTGTTTTATAAATAAACTGCCTGCATATAATTTATTTTGCATTACAGCATCACATCTCACCTCAGAGTCTTGAGTTGACAGTTTGGATCCTGTAGTAAATCATTGAGCTCCTTCACTCCTGATTGTCCAGGATCATTTCCTGTGAGATCCAGCTCTATCAGGTGTGAAGGGTTTGATTTCAGAGCTGAAGCCAGAGCTTTATAACCTTCTTCAGTGATACTGCAGTCTGAAAGTCTAGAACCAGAATGAAAATGTCACAATCAGATGATTAATCAGTTATTCTAGAAATTACCTAAATCCATAACAGAATTACATTTTATTCCTTATACAAATGAACTAAAACTGTAAAGCAAAATCTGACAACTGACTATCGATTCAAACAAAAGAAGAGAACTTTAAATTGTCAGACATCAGATCACTGCAGTATCTCCAGCTTACAGTCACTTTTAAGCTTTAACCTTCTGATGCTCCTCATTTGTGAGGTACACTTGTGCTCTTCATGGTCACAAGAGACTGAACACCTGAAATGTAACTTTCTTTTCAATAAAACCAATGTAATATATTTTTGTTCTATATAGTACTGTGCAATAGTAGTAAGCCACTAGTATTTTCACCAGCTAATAATGTTTTCAAGTCAGTTATTTGTATCTTTTGCTGTAGTGTCAGTAGGAAACATTTACATTTTACAGGTTTATATAAACATTTTGTCATTATATGTAATAATCCAGTGAGATTTTTCTTTGCACAATGAATCTGACAATAGCCATCATAAATTATTTTGATGGTGGTTATTTTTGTCCTCAAGAACCACAAATGTGAATATTTTTTTTTTTTTTTTTTTTTTTTTACAACCACTTAACTTTTGCAATAAAGCTACAATTTTCAAAATTTACATTTTTCAGTGAAAAAGTGATTCTCCTAAAAAAACAATAAAAAAAAAAATAAAGTTTTCTCCACAGCAGAATCGTGTCGGGCCTCCTCTCTGATCAGCGCCCTTAGACTCATCCTAACATATTTATCTAGAGCCAAACACGCTTCATTCAAGTCATTTCTGCTCCATGTGTGTTGCTTCTCTACGTTGCTGAAGATGTAAAGCACTACAAGAGCTGCAGATGGTGTGGTTATTAAAAAAAACAGCAGCAAAACAGACTTTCAAAAACATATTTTCATTAAAATGATTAAAAAAACAGTAGTAAATAAGTGTATTGTTAGATCTGGCAGGTCACGTCATTCAAGCTTGTATCATCTGATTCTCATTCCTTATATATATATATATATATATATATATATATATATATAGATCGAAAGTTTGGGCACCCCAGGTAAAAATTTGTATTATTGTGCATAAAGAAGCCAAGGAAAGATGGAAAAATCTCCAAAAGGCATTAAATTACAGATTAGACATTCTTATAATATGTCAAAAAAAGTTAGATTTTATTTCTATCATTTACACTTTCAAAATAACAGAAAACAAAAAAATGGCGTCTGCAAAAGTTTGGGCACCCTGCAGAGTTAATATCTTGTACTGCCCCCTTTGGCAAGTATCACAGCTTGTAAACGCTTTTTGTAGCCAGCCAAGAGTCTTTCAATTCTTGTTTGAGGTATCTTTGCCTATTCTTCCTTACAAAAGTCTTCCAGTTCTTTGAGATTTCTGGGCTGTCCGTCAATCACTGCTCTTTTAAGGTCTATCCATAGATTTTCAATTATGTTGAGGTCAGGAGATTGTGAAGGCCATGGCAAAACCTTCAGTTTACGCCTCTTGATGTAATCCACCGTGGATTTTGAGGTGTGTTTAGGATCATTATCCATTTGTAGAAGCCATCCTCTCTTTAACTTCAGCTTTTTCACAGATGGCATCAAGTTACCATCCAAAATTTGCTGAAATTTTATTGAATCCATTTTTCCATCTACTCGTGAAATGTTCCCTGTGCCACTGGCTGCAATACAACCCCAAAGCATGATTGATCCACCCCCATGCTTAACAGTTGGACAGAGGTTCTTTTCATTAAATTCTGTGCCCTTTCTTCTCCAAATGTATCTTTGCTCATTCCGGCCAAAAAGTTCTATTTTAACCTCATCGGTCAACAGAACTTGTTTCCAAAATGCATCAGGCTTGTCTATATGTTCATTTGCAAAGTTCAAACACTGATTTTTGTGGTGAGGACGTAGAAGAGGTTTTCTTCTGATGACTCTTCCATGAAGACCATATTTGTACAAGTATCTCTTTATAGTGGAATAGTGCACCACAACTCCAGTGTCTGCCAGATCTTTCTGGAGGGATCGTGCAGTCAAACGTGGGTTTTGACTTGCTTTTCTCACAATCCTGCGAGCTGTTCTGTCTGATATTTTTCTTGGTCTTCCAGATCTTGCTTTAACTTCCACTGTTCCTGATGACTGCCATTTCTTAATTACATTCCGAACAGAGGATATTGGCATCTGAAAACGCTTTGCTATCTTCTTATAGCCTTCTCCTGCTTTGTGAGCGTCAACTATTTTCAGTTTCAGTTTTCTAGACAACTGCTTAGAAGAACCCATGGTGCTGATTGTTGGGGCAAGGTCAGATGAGTCTGGGCATTTAAAACCTTTGAGATTGACACCACCTGGTCTTTCCAGACAATGATTGAGAACAATCCATGACACTGTCAGGTCTCAGCTTTCCAAAGGGGGCAGTGCATGCTATAAACTCTGCAGGGTGCCCAAACTTTTGCAGATGATTGGGTGCCTTTTGGAGATTTTTCCGTCTTTCCTTGGCTTCTTTATGCACAATAATACAAATTTTTACCTGGGGTGCCCAAACTTTCGATCCCCACTGTATATATATATAGTCAAGTCAAGTCAAGTCAAGTTTTATTGTCATTCCGCTACATGTGTGGGCATACAGTGGAACGAAATGTCGTGTCTCGCAGGACCACGGTGCTACATAAATAAACATAAACATAAATACACTAGACATAGAAATTTATTATTTTTTTTAAAACTATACATGTAACTATACATATACTATAAATAACTGACTCTACATACACATATGCTAAAACAGACTATACAAGTACTTTACATAATAACTGTGCACGATAATGTGCATAAGAGGTATTTAAAGGTTAAAATGCAAAAAGTGCAAAATGATTTGTGGTGTGTTGACAAGTAAACATTTGTAAGTCCTTATTAGGTCCTTGTAACATAACGAGAAAAGAGTGTTTCTACAGGTGGTTTGTCTAGTCCACTCACCTGTATGTAGCACACTCAGAGGTGCACAGTGTTTTCTGTGTACATGTAGTGTTTATAGGAAAGTGTCTGGTGCATATAGAGATGAAAGAATGCATTACTACAGGTGGTTTGTCCAGCCCACTCACCTGTGTGTAGCACACTCAGAATTGCAAAAAATGTGTTTTGAGTTTTTCAACAGTTTACATTGTGGATAAGGTTTCAGAGGGGGGTGAGGTGGTTGGAATTGAGGGCTCTCACAGCCTGGGGGAAAAAGCTGTTGAGCAGTCTTGCAGAGCGGCCTCTGATGCTCCTGTAGCGTCTTCATGATGACAGGAGCTGGAAGAGATGATGGGAGGGGTGGGTGGAGTCCTTCACAATACTGGTGGCTTTACCTGA
The DNA here is from genome assembly GCA_036247105.1 of Cirrhinus mrigala. NCBI lineage: Eukaryota > Metazoa > Chordata > Actinopteri > Cypriniformes > Cyprinidae > Cirrhinus > Cirrhinus mrigala. The sequence continues at coordinate 8,466,970 of CM070010.1, forward strand.
GCATCGTGCAAGGAAAATGTCCAGGATGGAGGGGAGAGGGGCACCGATGATCTTTGCAGCTGTGCTCACTGTCCGTTGTAGGGTCTTGCGGTCAGCAGTACTGCAGTTCCCGTACCAGACAGTGATGCAGCTGGTCAGCACACTCTCAATGGTGCCCCTATAGAATGTGGTGAGGATGGGTGGAGGGAGACTTGCCCTTTTCAGCCGGCGGAGAAAGTGTAGGCGCTGTTGTGCCTTCTTGGAGAGTGACATGGTGTTGGTGGTCCAGGTGAGATCCTCTGTGATGTGCACCCCCAGGAATTTAGTGCTGCTGACTCTCTCCACAGCCGAGCTGTCGATGGTCAGTGGGGGGTGGTCAACAGAGTTTCTCCTTAAGTCCATCACAACCTCCTTTGTCTTACTCACATTGAGGGACAGGTTGTTTGCACCGCACCATTCAACCAGTTGTGCCACTTCCCCTCTGTAGGGTGTTTTATCGTTGTTGCTGATGAGACCTACCACTGTTGTGTCATCAGCAAACTTGATGATGTGGTTGGAGCTGAACTTGGCAGTGCAGTCGTGGGTCAGCAGCGTGAAGAGATATATATATTTTTTTTTTGAGATATATATATTGTCACGGGTGGGAGCAAAGCGACAGACACAGTGGGCGTGACGTCAGGCCTCGGAGAGGTTTTTTATTAAACAATATAAACAAAGTGTCCAAAAAGGGGAAAAAGTGTCCAAAATAAATGGGGGATCTGGTGTCCTCGACGTGAAGGGAATCCGTGAAGGAGGGGCAGTGTTCAGAAGGAAAGGGTCCAGGTAAGGGGCGGAGTCCGGCGGCCGCACTTGCTCCCCGCCGGGGTCCACGGCAATATGACGGGTAGCGGCTTCCTTTAGCGGCTTCATCCATTCCTTAGCGGCGGCACTTCCTCAGGCGGGTGAGAAGGCCCGGCATCCTGGCCCGCAGCCATTTCCATGCGGCTCGCACTCAGACCGCGGGTCCGGCAGCTCGTCCATCACATCGGCGGCGCTCGTCCCTCTACGCACCCTTCCTGGACCCACAAGGACACCAGCGTGCATGCACGGGGAAGAGACCGGTCTCCTGAGGAGAGGCGCGCTCGGCATTTTAACAGCGGCGGTGATGAGGCTTCATTCACATCAGGTGTGCCTCATCACACGCCGCCAGACCTGGATGTTTCAGCGCCCCTCCTCCTCCCACACGCCCACTCCCGTCGGGAGCCTGGTGAAGGGCGGCGATTACCGACGGGGTGAAGCTGATAGTTAGGGGGGAGGCAGCCGACTCGTCACAATATATACACTACCGTTCAAAAGTTTGGGGTCAGTAAGACTTGTAATAGTCTTTAAAGAAGTCTCTTATGCTCATCAAGGCTGCATTTATTTGATTAAAAATATAGAAAAAAAAAAAAACAGTAATTCAAAATGTTTTTACAATATAAAATAATGTTTTTTATTTTAACATACTTTAAAATAGAATTTATTCCTGTGATGAAAAGCTGAATTTTTATCAGCTGTTACTCCAGTCTTAAATGTCACATGATCCTTCAGAAATCATTCTAATTCTAATAATAAATCTATGCGGATTTATTATTAGAATGATCAATGTTGGATAATATCAACAGTTGTGCTGCCAAATATTTTTTGGAACCTGTCATTTTTTTTTTCAGGATTTTTCCAAGAATAACAAGTTTAAAAAGTACAGTGTTTATTCAAAATATAAATATTTTATAACAATGTAAATTATTTATTATTAACTTTTAATATTAACTTAATACATCCTTGGTGAATAAAAATATTAATTTCTTAAAAAAAAAAAAAAAAAAAAAAAAAAAGAAACAATAAAAATGTACTGACCCCAAACTTTTGAACGGTAGTGTATATATATATATATAAAATTCTACTTCCTTATATAAGGTCCATTCAGTATTGACAAATCACTTTGTTCAGGAGCTAACTACCCTTCTCCATCCCCAGCTCCTCCTTTCATCTGCAGTCAGGACTTGGGCTTCTGATATTCCTCACTGAGTCAGACTTTATCCTGAATTATGTTGTTAAACTAAATTGCCATTATGTTTGATGATAGAGACCCTGACAGAAATAGTTTGTTGTATCTGTCCAACAGATACAGGGTTCGACAAATTTTTTTTTTTTTTTTGGTGTAATTAAAATCCTTTCTGAAGCAATAGTTTCATCACTGCTCTTGAGGTCTTACTTTAATCAGTATATTTGTGATATCTGTCTTTAATTGATTTCTAGGACACTTTTTAGCTTAATGAAGGGCAATATTTTCCTAACCTTACTAAATGTATGTTTCATCATTTGTCAAATTCTTACATTTTATCAATAACATCAATAAAATAAAATGATTGCAATTATTTGCAAATGCATAAATAATGGATAAATGGTTCCACCTTTTAACATATTAATGCAATGATGCTTTTAAAAGTGTATCCAAACCACCAGTAGGTGTGCTATCGCTGTTCCCTGTAGTTCAGAAAACGGAGAAAGAATATTTATATTCTGCTTTTATTTCAGTTCACTCAAGTCAACCCACCCAGGTGTTTTGTGTAACCCTGATAACTTTCATCTGCACGAGACAGTAAAATGGCATGCATCGGCTAACTTTGTCCATCTCATCATTGCACAAACATGAATTAAGAAGCTGTTACACTGCTGCTGGGACTGATGGGTCTTAATGAGTGAGTCACACAACCAATTCCTTCAAATGGCTAATTCATTCAATAAATGACTCTCTTTATGAATGGCTCACTGAATCACCCAATTCATTAAAAAATGCTGAATCATTCAGTAACGAAACACCGCTGTGTGTTGCTCAGAGATGCGCGACTGTTCTGCTGCGGCTTTGCTTGGGAATATTAACCATATATAAACAATTAATATTTTGAAAATACTAAAAATGAAACTGTTGGATAAGAACTGAACTGAGCTGATGATGACATCACCGTTTACTCCACAGCTGCTTTATAAATGAATTAAACTCACTCTTAAATGGATGGACTTTACATATTTACTAAACCAAACCACTGTAAAATGTGATTTGTTAAGTTAACTTAATTCAATTGCGCAAACTCATTGCCTTAATTCAATTAAGTAATCTTAATTTAGGATTAAGTGTAATTTAAGTCGTAGTTATTAATATAGGACAAGTATTCCTTACTTATTTTGAGTCCTGTTTACTTAATCCATTTAAGTTTAGTTAACTTAATTTAATCTGTGATCTGAGGAACACTATACCTAGTTTAAAAAATAAAATAAAATCACTGCACTAAAAAACAGCTCTCCATTCATTGCATTTCAAAACATTTTTTTAAAATGCAGAAAACAAATGTAAATCAGCAATCAGGAAAAATATAAAATGTTAAGAGTTAAGAACATTTAAGAAGAATATTTTGAGCAGTACAGCAACACTCAATTATCAGTTAAAGGCAGTTCATCATTGAATTCAGTTTTGTCATCCAGCTCAGCTCAGCTTACATAGTATCTGTGCAATCAAGTTGACGATATCGCTGGAACTTAAATGTCCTCAACTAAGCAAGGCAGAGACGACAGCGGCAAGGAACCAAAACTCCATTGGTCACAGAAATGGAGAAAAAAAAAAAAAAACCTTGAGAAAAACCAGGCTCAGTCAAGGGGCCAGTTCTCCTCTGGCAACACAAACCAATAGTTTAGTTCCAGGCTGCAGCAAACTCAGACTGTGCAGAGGACTCATCAAGTTCCCGTGGTCTTGTGCCGATGACTATCTAGGTAACAAGGTCCTCACTGGGGATCTGTTTCTGGGGCTCCTCTAGTTGAAGTGGTCTCCACTGACATTCAGGGCTGTAGAGGTCATCTCCAGGACCTGATCCACCGTCTGAACTGGATATGGACTGGATCTGGGTGGCTATGGTGACCTTGGAATATGAAACAAAACAGACTAATAATAAATACAATTCTTCTTATGATGTATCAAGTGTGTTAGTTTGTTATGTGTAAACCAGGTTAAAGAGATGGCTCTTTATGAGATAAGATGAGTTTGTCTGCCTCTCGAACAATGATAGAAAACAACAAAAAAAGAATGCATACTCAATGTAATTTAGCTTACATAGTTAAATGTTTTGCAAAGTTAACTTGCATCAACAAGTAAACAAAACAGCAGAACCAAGAGAAAACAAGAAAATAAACAAGCCAGACCTTTCCTCTCACTGTTGTGCCCAAGCAGGACAGAAATGCCATGGAGAACCACAGTGTGTTGAAGAGTAAACTCATTTTCCTGAAAAGAGAGTAGAGAATATAAAATGAGATTCCATGTTATTTTGTATATGTAAAGAATGTCTATTCATTGTTTTTAATTTGCTGACAATCCCCTTAATTTAATGGGATAGTCCACTTAAAAATGAAAGTTCTCATCATGCATCACCTCATGCTAACTTTGATGTGTATTTCTTTCTTTCTTCAGATAAATACTAACAAATTCTTTTGAAGAAAATCTCAGGGAGTCCATATTTGATGTTTAAAAAAAAACACAATTGTGACAGTAATTCATATTAGCCAAGTGGATGAATAAATGTCTACTGAATTTTGACAATGTTTCTCTCATTAATTGTTTATATAAAAAGTAGACCCAAAACCATTGTTTTTTGGTTACAAAAAGTGAAAATACTAGTGAAAGATACTAGTATTTAAATGGCTTTTAACTTTTAAGCATTAACTTTGAGGGTCCCATCCTCTTGCATTATATGGAGTCACATGGATTATTTTTTTCTATAAATTTTGGTTTGTGTCCATCTGAAGAAAAAAAAAAAAAAAAAAAAAAAATCACATTCATCTGAGACACTATAAGAATTATTAAATGATCAGATAATTGACGGCCGTTCTATCTGCCGCGGGAGTTCACGGCCATTGTGATTGTCGCGGTTTACATCCCGCCGTGTGCAAATGCTAAGGACGTACTTCGCGAGCTGTACAGCGCCATCAGCAAACAACAAACAAATAACCCCGACTGCTTTTTCATCATTGCCGGTGACTTTAATCATGCAAACTTAAAGTCAGTTTTGCCAAAGTTCTACCAACATGTGAACTTTGCAACAAGGGGAAACAACACTCTGGACTTGGTTTACACAACAGAAAAAAAATGCATACAAAGCTGAACCCCGCCCCCACCTCGGATACTCAGACCACATCTCTGTTATGCTAATCCCAGCATACAGACCACTTCTCAAACTTACCAAACCGGTTCAAAAACAGATCACAGTATGGCCAGATGATGCCACCTCAACACTACAGGACTGCTTTCAGTACACAGACTGGAACATGTTCAGAGAGGCGGCCACCTACAACAACCACACAGACCTGCATGAGTACACTGAAACTGTGACTGCTTACATCAAAAAGTGCATTGATGATGTGACAGTCACCAAGACCATCACCACACGTGCAAACCAGAAGCCGTGGATGACAGCAGAGGTTTGTGGGCTGCTAAAGACCAGAGATGATGCATTCAGATCAGGAGACAAAGCAGCCTTAAAAACAGCAAGAGCCAATCTGTCCCGTGGCATCAAGCAAGCAAAACGCTTGTATGCACAAAAAATAAATAATCACTTTAGTGACAGCAAAGACACACGGAGCCTGTGGCAAGCCATTCAGACCATCACTGATTACAAGCCTCTGCCACAGGCCTGCGATGACGACACAACCCTCCCAGACGCACTCAATGAGTTCTATGCACGGTTTGAAATGCAGAATGACACACCTGCACAAAAACTACCCACACCTCCCAACAACCAGGCACTCTGTCTGTCTCCAGCTGATGTAAGGAAGACTCTATCCAGGGTTAACCTCCTGGGGTCGGCTAACCCGCAGGCAGGAGCACGCGCATATTTTCCAGATGACAGCAAAAAGAACTTGAATTGCTCCCTCAATTTTAATTGGACACATAAAAGTAATACATCACCTGAATCTGTAGAAAGTTTACTTTTATTTGTATAGGCTCAACATATCAACAAATGTTCGTGGTTTTTGTAAATAAAGAAAATATACAGGGTGTCATTTCAGTCTTCTCAGTCTCCGTGAATATCCAGTTGAAATGCGTCACTAAAATGAACTAAAACTCAGGGAATACATGACACACAAACACCAGAGATATGTCTACAGAAAGCTTGGAATGTCTACTTTTAAATGAAGTAAGTTTAATCGAAAACACATATTCTGTTTGTAAGTAATCCGTATGAAACCAATACCATGTCCTGCTTTTCCCATCTGACCTCATTACCGCTAATTAGATCACGCCCACGCGCTGTGGCGCTACTGTTATTACAAACATCCACGTAAGAGACGCGCGAAATGAACGCCCACATCAACTCGTAAACAAAGCGGCAACGTGTTTGTGTCGGATACTTTCGTTTTTGGAAGAAAGCGCTGAGAGGAAAAAGCCTTGTATTTACTCCAGATGAGGACGCGCTGAGAGGAACAGGCTGAGCTTGTTTATCTCACAAACAGAACGGGAGCGCGGCTACAGGCAGCTGACGAGAGGATCTTATACAGTGTAAGTAATGTTTCTTATTAACATTAGATAATGTGTTGTTGAGACAAACTTGAATGCATTTACTAGTTGGACTTTTTCCAAAACTATAATTCCTGACTAAAATGTGTGAAATCGAGTGCAACATTTTGAAATATCATAGGCAACTTTTCAATGCATCTGTAAGGCGTAAGTAATGTTTTATGTTTCATAAACAAATTGACATTAAAGTAGGGCTAATGTTTAGACAATATAAAAGTAATGTATAAGAATGCTTAGACCAGTCTTTACTGTTGAATACTCTGTCTGAAAATATCTGCTCAAACGTGTACATAATGTGCTTAATAATAATTTAGTTTCTCAGATGTTGTTTTTATACTGTATAATAATAAATACAAAGCATGTGTGCATAGTGATTGCTAATGTAACAATATTGCTCCAGGCCTATCAACATGCACACTGATTTATTCATTTATTTATGTTAGTGACTAGATTCCTATATGAATATTTTTTGGGATAGAAATTATAGAACTAATGCTTTTATTTAGCAAGGAAGCTTTAAATTGCTCCTGATATTAACATGCTCACATATTCTGAGTGCGCTACACACAGGTGAGTGGGCTGGACAAACCACCTGTAGTAACGCATTCTTTCATCTCTATATGCACCAGACACTTTCCTATAAACACTACATGTACACAGAAAACACTGTGCACCTCTGAGTGTGCTACATACAGGTGAGTGGACTAGACAAACCACCTGTAGAAACACTCTTTTCTCTCTATGCACCAGACACTTTCTTGTTAACACTTATTAACGTTACAAGGACCTAATAAGGACTTACAAATGTCTACTTGTCAACGCACCACAAATCTTTTTGCACTATTTGCATCTTAACCTTTAAATACCTCTTATGCACATTATCGTGCACAGTTATTATGTAAACTACTTGTATAGTCTGTCTTAGGTTATGTGTATGTATAGTCAATTATTTATAGTATATGTATAGTTACATGTATAGTTTAAAAAATTGTTCTACGTCTAGTGTATTTATGTTCATATTTATGTTTATTTATGTAGCGCCGTGGTCCTGCGAGACACGACATTTCATTCTACTATATGTCCACACATGTAGCGGAATGACAATAAAGCTTGACTTGACTTGACTTGACTTCATTTTTGGGAGGAGTATCTCTTTAAAACACTCTTTTTCTACCAAGCAGGGTCATCACATACCTTCTCCAACTGCCTTGTCTGTTTTTCCTGGCAGGATTAAGAGATTTTGAGAAAAAGAACAGTGATTAGTGATTAAAAAAAAAAAAAAAAAAAAAAAAAAAAAACAAATGTCTGAGATATCTTTAACATAATTTTCACTCATGCAGTTTGTAGTATACAGGTGCTGGTCATATAATTAGAATATCTTCAAAAAGTTGATTTATTTCACTAATTCCATTCAAGAAATGAAACTTGTATAATGTATACATTCATTCCACACAGACTGATATATTTCAAGTGTTTATTTCTTTTAATTTTGATGATTATAACGGACAACTAATGAAAACCCCAAATTCAGTATCTCAGAAAATTAGAATATTACTTAAAACCAATACAAAGAAAGGATTTTTAGAAATCTTGGCCAACTGAAAAGTATGAACATGAAAAGTATGAGCACGTACAGCACTCAATACTTAGTTGGGGCTCCTTTTGCCTGAATTACTGCAGCAATGCGGCGTGGCATGGAGTCGATCAGTCTGTGGCACTGCTCAGGTGTTATGAGAGACCAGGTTGCTCTGATAGTGGCCTTCAGCTCTTCTGCATTGTTGGGTCTGGCACATCGCATCTTCCTCTTCAAAATACCCCATAGATTTTCTATGGGGTTAAGGTCAGGCGAGTTTGCTGGCCAATTAAGAACAGGGATACCATGGTCCTTAAACCAGGTACTGGTAGCTTTGGCACTGTGTGCAGGTGCCAAGTCCTGTTGGAAAATGAAATCTGCATCTCCATAAAGTTGGTCAGCAGCATGAAGTGCTCTAAAACGTCCTGATATACAGCTGCGTTGACCTTGGACCTCAGAAAACACAGTGGACCAACACCAGCAGATGACATGGCACCCCAAACCATTGTAAGGCTCCTCCCGCTACGGCAAGCCTAGCGGTTCAGCTGAAGGTTTCTTGCGTGTAGGTCTTTTACGGCGCTTCTGTAAAAATTACCTTGAAATATTAAAATTTAGTTTCCAAACAAAAATCTGACTCCATGAATAATTTAGTCTGACTCCAATTATGAATAATTTGTTAATTCTGGTTTGTATTCTGTAATTTGCTGATCGCGGCTATTTTTCCTGTATAATAATTTAGACATTTGAATATTCTGGAAGTCCCGTAGTCTCAATATTTCGTTCCTTAGGGACTAGGCGCCGCTTTCGATTTACACCCCGGCCGTGGCGAATTCGTCGACACAAGCTCGCCAGTTCTGACTTACTCAGAGGATGCAGAGCGATTATAATATCTTAAAGTGGGCCGCGCCTGCGTGCTCTCAACAAAAAGTATATATTTCCTCAATAACCGCGAGAGCTACATCGTGTTAAGTCAGTGACAGCTCAACATCCGGAGCCCTAGTGATGTCCCCATGGCTCATCAGTCGGTGCTTCCGGCGCGGTCTGCCCTGGACGCAGTCTTGAGGTAGCACCCTTACACATTAACCTACTAGAAAATCATTTCCAAGAAGTCCAGAATAAGTCAAAGTTAACATTTTATTAGCAGTCAGGTAAAAAGGTATCATGCCAATTACATAGCTTAACAATGAAAATCCAATTCAGAATTAAATTCAGTTCCAATTAAAATGAATACATAACATACTCCAAGATAAATCTAAGAGTGAGAGATGCATACCTGACCGCATAGAGATACACAGCAGCATGTGAGAGATTTGGAGGCAAAGCTCCGGAGACTCTCACACACAGTGTGGGGTTCTTCTGAATACAGAATCCCCCCGTAATGTGTTGTCACTTCGCTTATATACCCAGACCAAAACAAACAAATCTTCCAATCAGTTGTAAAAACATAAAGACCTTTTGGTCTGCCAGGAGATCTCATGACCCAGGGTCACACCTGGCTGGAGATTCTCACCCGACCCTAAGGGGAAAACACACCCCTCAGCAGCAAAACACAATTCTACAAAAGTGTTCAGTCTTCCTCATAATATAAGTGACTTCTGTGAAATTGAGACCATTTTACCAATCGCACGGAGACCTTTAGAATGATACCAAACATGAAAGGGAAAATTCAACATATTCACAAAATGTAACACATGTAGTATATGGACATTCTTAGTGACTTTCAGTGGAACCTTTTGGGGGAAAAGTGTGAGATGCAGGGAGGGGAGAGGAGAGGGAGGAAGGGGGTTGTAAATGAGCAATAGAGGTGGTGTTGTTTGCCCTCTTTGAAGATCTCTTCTCCAGATTAGTTTTATTGTTTTGTTGCATGGCATCTGTTTTTGTCAGGGTTCCTGGACTTTAAATTCATGAGGAAATAATTTCACATCTTACAGTCCTTCCCTGACCCCTTGGGGCAAATCCCAAGCAGTCCCTAAGGGGTCACAATTTGATGATTTCCGAATTATGTCTACTGTCAAAGTCTTTGCAGGCCAGGTAGCATTAGCTGATGAGTGCAGGAGCATGGTGGTTACCTGAAATAACAACATTAAGGGACGTTGATGAAAGCACTGCAGAATTCACATCAGTGAAACACAAGTCTCTTTGAAAGAGGACGTTCTGCGCTGCTGCAATCTTTCGGCCAGGTGCGTTTCCACCTGCACTGACAGTGGTGGTAGTCAGTCTGTAGGATTACTTGTTGTATCATGTCCATTGAGTCGATCAAGCATGAGCTGAAAGTGTCCTTGCATTCTGGGGAAGCATCTACATCAAGTGCCATCCTCCCCAGGATGTTTATCTGACCTGAAGAAGTCTTCAGTCACCTTCAGGTAGAAGGTGTATTTCGCAGAATTTGTCAGATCTCCATAGGTGAGGCAATTATTTCACTGACGATGTTCCGATGCATGCGAGACATCTGTACAACCCCTGAGTGACCATGCAATAACTGAACATTGATAACTTTGGTGATGTAATGGAATGAGAAGAGGGTTATGAGATAAACAAAACAATCCTCTCAAAAGTGCGAGTGGTAAATAAGGTCTCCATTTTTTCAGAGTCAAATATTTAGTGAAGAGGTCTCATTTGGTTGCCAGATTGTTTACTACCAATATGCAAAGTAATTTGGATTTAGGTACTTGGTCTGGATGAATAAAAGGGAAGTAGCAAAATCAATATAACTGGTATGTTTACCATGGTATGCATAATTAAAATATATCATATAATTAACACAGAAATACACAATTTCATAATCACCATCATAAAATTGCCTATATTAACCATTTTAATTGCAAATCATTAATGCAGACCTAAGGTTTTAATCAAGTCAATTAGAGAATGAGAATTCACAGAAACAGAGATTTCAAATCTGTTGTGTAGCTTTTTTCCTCTCAATTATCCTCTGTGCATTTGATATGCAGGCTAAAGTCACACTTGATAATGCAGTTTGATTGGAATTCTTGTAATTGATTGATCTTTATCTATTTAGATAAATTTGTATTATCATTAGACATATGCTGTAAACTAGTGGGCCCCCTAGTTTGCAACAATGCCAATGATTGGACATAAATATTTGTTCTAAGAGACCAGTTGCATTGCTGAATAGGTCTCATTTTACAGTTTGTAGATAGAATTTGAATCAGTTGATGTGTGACTGTAGCTGTGCAAGTCCTATGCACATTACAGTGCTTGCATACAATAAGTTCGCAAGACCATAACATTTCCCAAGACTTTAAAGTTGCAGCAATGCTTGCTATAATTGAAATTAAACTATAAAATTAATTTCTTTTGAGCTATATGTGTGAAGTAATAGATTTGAATGTTATGGGTAATTTGGACCTGGATATTCTTATGAATGCCAGGTTATGGATGTTGTGTGGTCATAGTAGTAAAAATGTGTTGTGTATGTTTGTATGTATGTATGTTTGTGTATAGGAGATGGGTGATGCCTCGTCTACCATAATCTGTATGGTGTAATTTAGTTCCAGTGCTACACTAGGAGGTCATGTAAGTACTTGCAGTGCTATGAGGTGTGAATGACCCCTTGAAGTATCTCTCCACCCATCTCCTTGTTGTGTGTGTAAGTTGGTGTAAGTGGGACCAAACATCCTTGTGGAATTTGTCCCTCAGAGATGGCAGCAGTCAGCCTGAAAGGAAAACAGACATAGAGGAAAGCAGTTTCATTTTGAGCCTTTTCGCAAATTGCCTTGAGACTGGTGGACATAGCCACACAGTTGTTGGAGATGGTTGTAATCTGGGATTCCATACCATCAAGAGCAAACTTGTTTTAGTTTACAAATACATGTATCATGATCATGATCATGCTTTAGCAAACAAAGGCCAAAATAAACAATGGTCAGATCTGGTTGTTGGTGTTTTAGCACAGTCTAAGCATGTTGCACCTTAAGTTACTGTTGCAGTTAAATTTACACAGTTTGAAGTGTTACAGGCATTATGAAATTCAGATCTGCTGAAAAAATATCTTTAAATGATACTGTTTACAGACGTGAGATCTGTGTTCAAACTTCAAAGCATTAATTTGCTGATTTTGGTGCTGTGCTGTTAGCTTAGTAATTGGCATTTTCCTATGCTTTTTATACATTGACCATTTCCATCTCTGCAGTCTGTAAAGACTTGCGAATCTCTGCTTGATTTTAACATTGCACACAACTTTAATCACATGCCAAAGTAAAAATGAGCTCTCTGATCAGATTCTGAGTTGGCGCTCCCAGTGAAGGGTGGCACAGTTTTCTAACACTTGCACCACCGTGTTTTTGGTTTTGTTGCAAGGAAAACAAAACTTGTACCTTCCCTTGTTACTGGGTTACATGTCAACAAAATCAAATTTACATCATCTTATGGCCTTGGATAGACCTGGCCTATTCAAGATATTGCCATCAGATTTATCGTTTTAGTTGGTAAATTCTGGGCATGTTAGCTTTTCTCATTGAAGATTTTGCACAGAATAGAAGATAAAGAAGTTCTTTCTTATTAGTTTGATCATTCTTCCTTTCATTTTCCTTTCTTAATGGTTCTTGCTTCTAACCACCTTCTGTTAATCTCTTTCCCAGCACTAATAGTGCTTCCAACTTCTTTCACATGCAGTATATACCTTCTTTCTACATTCTGATCATTCCTCTTACTCTACTCTTTCTTCCTCTTCTAACACAATGCTGAATAATCATGAGATTAAAGGCCATTATTGGCCATTGTAATATAATGTATTATAAGGTTGTTATAATATGAAGTATATTACATTAAAAAATAATGTAAATTAAAATACTTTTAATACTGGTCTCTGGAGGGCCTCCGGGCAACTTGTTCAGAACAACTGATTATCATCTCACTAATCTTTTTTAAGATACACCTTTGATTTGGCCCTGTGACTGCAGCAATCCTAGCATGTTCATCATGTGCACAGCAACAACCAAACTGGAATCCAGTTGTAGACTTTGTTGCTGTGAACATCCAATGCTCCGCAAGCACATACTGAAAGCATGGGTCGAATCATAGCTCAGTCCGAAGATTTTCATTAGTTAACTATATTAACATGGGAAAAGAATGTGCAATACTTCTACAGCATTTATGAATTCTAGTTCATGCCAATTTCAGCATTCACTACTGTGTTATTAAAATCACATTTGTTGACATTAGTCAGTGCACCGTGGATCACCATGAGCAAACAATGAACAACTGCATTCTCATTACCTACCATGAAGTATGAAGTGTTGTTCATCGCTTATCCACGTTAGCCAATACACTAATCAATATCAACAAATGACACCCCAGTGTGAAGTGTTGCCGATTGTTGTGACTACAATCTGGGATTGGACCAGATTCTTTTGTTTATGAGCTAAGGTGTTACTAAGTGCATCTTTTCGGAATCTATTCGAGTATTCGGAAGTTTGGGGGTTGGGCAAACCCAGAGCAAATGCAGAGCACACACATAGTTTTATGGTCTCCTATGGTTTGTCTGTCTGCTTAAAGACAAAGACTTAAAATCATACAATAGTGTTGTAATTTTGTGAAGTCTAAAATAAACTCAAGCTATATGCTATATTTATTAAGACTGAATTTTGAGCAGTGTTGTTGAGCCAAATATTGTAATATCGGGGGTGTTCCCACTTTTGAGTGAATTTCAGTACATCTAATTTAATTAATTTGCCTGTTTGACCAATTCTCTCACAGAAGAAGTTGTGGATGTCCTCTGAATGGGTTTAACCCTCAGGCCTGGTTACAAGCCTCTCAGCGACATCACAATTGCCCTCATGTGCATTCCAGTTTCAGATATCGAATTTCTAGTGTCTCTTCTTTTAACAATAATCGAAATTTCTGCATAGCAGCAGTAATATTCTGGGACTGAGACGCATTTTCCCCAGATTAGAGTTTCTAGATTTAGAGTCTTGCCCAACTTCACTTTCAGATACAAAAGATTCTAGTAAGAATTTGATAATCTTTCGAGTTAATCCAATCACAAATTTCCTTAAATTCCTTAAACAAAACTGTTTGCTTTTCCAATGTTGCAAAGTTATTGTTACGAAGCCATTAAACAATAACGAAAGGAAATTGTTAATACCAGAATTTAGATTTTAATTTTCAGCCCTCTGTTGAGTACCAGAATAAAACTTGGATGATGTTATTCCAATTTTAAGTTTTCATCTCTTACGAGAGTTGGATGTTGCTTCAAGAGACTTCATTCTTCATCTGCTCTGCCGCTATCATGTCCCTGTCAGTTCATTTCGTCTAATTCTTATGCCTCACCGGATTTCTACGGTCTCCGGTCTATATTTATGAGTATTCCGACTCATTCTACAAATATGTCTATATTGAGTGCGTCTAAGCTTTCCCTCAACATTTCTAAAAAGGCACATAAGAAATGACTTACCGCAGCAGCTGAAGAAAGGGAAGGAGAAGCTCAAACCTCTTTCCGGAGCACATTTGAATGTTGCGCTGAAAAAAACCCTCGCCTGAGACTGGGAGATCACTAGGGAACGTCACCAACTGTAAGGCTCCTCCCGCTACGGCAAGCCTAGCGGTTCAGCTGAAGGTTTCTCGCGTGTAGGTCTTTTACGGCGCTTCTGTAAAAATTACCTTGAAATATTAAAATTTAGTTTCCAAACAAAAAACTGACTCCATGAATAATTTAGTCTGACTCCAATTATGAATAATTTGTTAATTCTGGTTTGTATTCTGTAATTTGCTGATCGCGGCTATTTTTCCTGTATAATAATTTAGACATTTGAATATTCTGGAAGTCCCGTAGTCTCAATATTTCGTTCCTTAGGGACTAGGCGCCGCTTTCGATTTACACCCCGGCCGTGGCGAATTCGTCGACACAAGCTCGCCAGTTCTGACTTACTCAGAGGATGCAGAGCGATTATAATATCTTAAAGTGGGCCGCGCCTGCGTGCTCTCAACAAAAAGTATATATTTCCTCAATAACCGCGAGAGCTACATCGTGTTAAGTCAGTGACAGCTCAACATCCGGAGCCCTAGTGATGTCCCCATGGCTCATCAGTCGGTGCTTCCGGCGCGGTCTGCCCTGGATGCAGTCTTGAGGTAGCACCCTTACACATTAACCTACTAGAAAATCATTTCCAAGAAGTCCAGAATAAGTCAAAGTTAACATTTTATTAGCAGTCAGGTAAAAAGGTATCATGCCAATTACATAGCTTAACAATGAAAATCCAATTCAGAATTAAATTCAGTTCCAATTAAAATGAATACATAACATACTCCAAGATAAATCTAAGAGTGAGAGATGCATACCTGACCGCATAGAGATACACAGCAGCATGTGAGAGATTTGGAGGCAAAGCTCCGGAGACTCTCACACACAGTGTGGGGTTCTTCTGAATACAGAATCCCCCCGTAATGTGTTGTCACTTCGCTTATATACCCAGACCAAAACAAACAAATCTTCCAATCAGTTGTAAAAACAAAGACCTTTTGGTCTGCCAGGAGATCTCATGACCCAGGGTCACACCTGGCTGGAGATTCTCACCCGACCCTAAGGGGAAAACACACCCCTCAGCAGCAAAACACAATTCTACAAAAGTGTTCAGTCTTCCTCATAATATAAGTGACTTCTGTGAAATTGAGACCATTTTACCAATCGCACTAAGACCTTTAGAATGATACCAAACATGAAAGGGAAAATTCAACATATTCACAAAATGTAACACATGTAGTATATGGACATTCTTAGTGACTTTCAGTGGAACCTTTTGGGGGAAAAGTGTGAGATGCAGGGAGGGGAGAGGAGAGGGAGGAAGGGGGTTGTAAATGAGCAATAGAGGTGGTGTTGTTTGCCCTCTTTGAAGATCTCTTCTCCAGATTAGTTTTATTGTTTTGTTGCATGGCATCTGTTTTTGTCAGGGTTCCTGGACTTTAAATTCATGAGGAAATAATTTCACATCTTACACCATCACTGACTGTGGAAACTTTACACGGGACCTCAAGCAACGTGGATTCTGTGCCTCTCCTCTCTTCCTCCAGACTCTGGGACCCTGATTTCCAAAGGAAATGCAAAATTTACTTACATCAGAGAACATAACTTTGGACCACTCAGCAGCAGTCCAGTCCTTTTTGTCTTTAGCCCAGGCGAGACGCTTCTGACGCCGTCTGTTGTTCAAGAGTGGCTTGACACAAGGAATGCAACAGCTGAAACCCTGGTAGTGGTTCTTGAACCACTGACTCCAGCTGCAGCCCACTCTTTGTGAATCTCCCCCACATTTTTGAATGGATTTTGTTGTTTCACAATTCTCTTCAGGGTGCGGTTATCCCTATTGTTTGTACGCTTCTTTTCTACCACATCTTTTCCTTCCCTTCGCCTCTCTATTAATGTGCCTGGACACAGAGCTCTGTGAACAGCCAGCCTCTTTTGCAATGACCTTTTGTGTCTTGCCCTCCTTGTGCAAGGTGTCAGTGGTCATCTTTTGGACAACTGTCAAATCAGCAGTCTTCCCCATGATTGTGTAGCCTACAGAACTAGACTGAGAGACCATTTAAAAGCCTTTGCAGGTGTTTTGAGTTAATTAGCTGATTAGAGTGTAGCACCAGGTGTCTTCAACACTGAACCTTTTCACAATATTCTAATTTTCTGAGATACTGAATTTGGGGTTTTCATTGGTTGTCTGTTATAATCATCAAAACTGAAAGAAATAAACACTTGAAATATATCAGTCTGTGTGGAATGAATGTATACATGATACAAGTTTCACTTCTTGAATGGAATTAGTGAAATAAATCAACTTTTTGAAGATATTCTAATTATATGACCAGCACCTTTTACTATTAAAAAAAAATACTAACCTCATATATGTATACTGCTTTGGAATCACCATTCCTATCTCCCCAAGTGCATATTAAACCAGCAGGTACTGATCTGTAATATAATGGTAAAAACAAAAAACAAAAACAACTCTGTTAATTCATGAACAACAGCAGATACAAATCTAACTGAACATAAATAGTCTAACAATATACAAAATTGTAAGCACTTACTGTTGTGATGTGCAACATCTCTGTTGTGCAAAGTCATTTGAAAAATCTCTTTCCTAAAAAAAAGACAAGGATAGCCATTACTAACTGGACAGAGGGAAATAATTTGGTCCACAACCGTTTTTAATCCTACTTGTTTGCATTCATTTTAGACATAACCAAATGTGTTTATGTGAATATTCAGCAAGATTGGTATTTTACATAACTGTGCATTTATTTAAACATTAAAATGCCGCGAAACAGAACACATTTCTGTTCTTTAATACTGACAGGTGTCTAACCACGGGAGTGCCGAACTTTCGCGTCTTAGTTAGTTATCAGTCAAGCATGTCGTGTTTTTTGTTTTCCCATTCATCCGTGCATCACTGTAACATGTCAGTAATTCGACCGCTGAAAACTGTGCGGTTATATTTTCGTGGCACGACATAGACAGTATAACAAAATATAATATACAATGACACTTTATATTGCCTCAAGAATATACTATATGAACAATGGCTTGTTATTCACAGACTTAACTTACATTTTATGTAAGAAGGTGTACATTAGTGACTTCATTCTTAATTTACTGCTAAGTATAATCTCTGCCGATGTCTGTGACTAGCCTTTAAAAAAACAAACAAATATTCAACAAAACACATGCACTAATCCATTAACTTTGACTTTAATAAAATATCATCAAGTTCCTTAACATTAAACAGAAAAGTATATGTATAAACACTCACCAGTTCTATCGTTTTTCAGCTGAGGTCTTCAACCAAACAAGATGGCCGTTGATCAGAAAATTCTCAATCCAAACCTTGATGACGTCAGTGGTCACATGACTTTCACAGCACTCAAACAAATCATGTAACCTTCACTAGGGACATTTGAGTAACTAGTACTTTTAACACAAATTGTAAGCTTTAATAGATCTACATCAGTAAAGTAAACAAACAATTGCACTTTCATTGAACTGATTTTACCTGAATAATGACGATTTACTATTGTCTTTTAAGAGTTGGTTTACAGCAGAATTGAATTCTATTTGCATCACTAATTCACTATTTTGTTCTTTATATCTGTACAGCTGCTTGGAAACTATTTGTATTGTATAAAGTGCTATATAACTAAATGTGTCTTGACTTTACTAGTTCATTTTTTTCTGTTAATCATGTATGTTTGTTTGTTTTAAAAGACACTTATTTTAAGCAAACTATAACAATGGTCCAGACATCAAGGGGAAAACCCTGAACAGTAAATGTAATGCAAATTATCAGTAAATGTAATGCAAAAATGTAAAAATAAAAAACAACTTATCTTAGCTTTTCATATCCAATTATATATACAAACAGATATGCGTCATCATAAATATAAATTAACCATCAAATGCATGTTGAGTTATACCTACCTTGAACATAACCAAATACATTCTGTAAACGGTATAGCATAATGCGTCAGCTTAGGACAGTGTCAATGACAGACCAAATCAGAAAAAACAAAAAACAAAAAAAAAAAAACACTATGGCAGGCATAAACATGCAGCACAACATACAGACTTGTTCATTAACTAAGTCTGTTTTTCCACCTTATGATTTTGTTGAGCTCAATTTGTGTCTATTGTCACACAACTTACCTCAGTATCTCCAAATGACACTTCATATTTTCCAGTCCAGTGCAGAGTAGCTTCACTCCTGAATCCTGTAGATTATTATTGCTCATGTTCAGCTCTTTCAGACTGGTATCTGATCCAAGAACTGTAGCCAGAGCTGAACAGCTTTTGTCTGTCAAGCCACAATCATTTAGCCTATGAAGGAAATAAGATTACACAATAATTAGATTGAGTACATTTGCTAACAAATAGTTACTATATTATTTCTTCTATAGTTTTAATTACAATGAATTATACATTTGAAATTCCATGGGTTCAAGGAAAAGCATTACTGAGTGAATTCTAATTAAACACCTTAACCACTGTGATTAAGTGCTCAACATTGGATTCAATGCACAATGCCGTAAAAACATGTTGTAAAAAAACAATGCTCTTTACAGAGTGCTTCCAAAAATATGCACAGGAATGTTTTAAAGCAGCTGTCTATCAGTGAGAACCACAATAATCCAGTATTTGGTATTACTGCTACTATAAAAAGGCTGGAATTATATATTAAAATAAATCACAATCACTAGTTAGCTGATCATCTGTTGACATTTACTGCAAACATCTGAGTGGACATTTGATGGACTAACCACCATCATTTAAAATACTTTTCTTAGGGATGTAACAATTACCGGTTTGATGATAAATCATGATACAATTCCCCACGATTAGTATTACCGTTTAATATTTTATGCACAGTAGTTTTGTTTTGTGTGAAAAGACGGCGGAAAAGCTTAGATGTTTTAAAAGGGTGCTCACGGCATAGGCGCCAATCCCCACGGAAATGACACGGGACACTCTGTTCATTTTAAGCAATTAGAAATGGATTGCAGCTTTTACGACTCAATTCTCATTTTCATCCTTTATTTGAAGCAGTTTTTGGCATTATTTTAATAGCAAATACAAAGGGTGCATTATTGTAATAGGAGAGGGTGCCAGCACGAATCTCTCGGATTGCAGCGGGCTTGCTCTCCTAAATATATACAGCGATCATGGCTCTGCGCTCCCTCAGATATTACATATGCGCCCTCAAACTTTGTCATGTGTACGCGCGAATAAGTACTTTTTGTAAACAGGTATTTAGTAAATCATTTTATTTAGTGAAGTGCAACCCTAATAGAAAGAATGTGTGTATTATTTGGTAACTAATGTATTTGCAGTCTGTGCGTTTCACTTCACAATTGGGGGTTGGGCACCCACCGGCAGAAACATAAATCGGGAATTATACAAATAAAATGAATATATGAATTAATTAATTATATGAATGTACCTCTGAAGGTTCTGAATGTCTTCAGAAAAGATCCAGTAACATTTTGTTTTCATTTTCACTCCATGTAATATCTAAAGTAGTGTTCTTGATTGCAATACTGCTTTATCCACAAAGTTCACAGAAACAGTTGTAATTCAGCTTTTCCATAAGTGCCATCTAGTGTCATACAGTGTATTTAGAGACTTACATTTACATTCAGCTTGTATGCAGTTTTTGTCTGGCCAAAAAACAGACTGAATTTTCATGCCCTTGCTATAACCTAAATTTTGACCAGTTGATGAAAAACAAGCTTATGTGGAATCTACACATTTAAACAATTCAGATAAGTTATCTAGATTTATGGAGCAGATAAAATACATATTTATGTATTACATCATTTATTAATCAGTTATGATTTTGACTTAACTCTTTTCTGTATTTAAAGGCTGAAATGTGAGGTTTAACTTTTATGAAATGTTTTAAAGCTTTATTTGATCATTTACATTAGATAATTGAACATGCCATATAAGCTGTCAGTCATGTTGCCGTTTAAATTACAGACATCACTGGTACTGTTATTGTTTTACTGATTAGCTGAACCAAAAGTCATTTTATTTGTTGTCTGCTTATTTTAAATATAAAACTTGGTGATGTGATTTATGTGTCAGTACTTTTTGAACATTTCCAGCACATTTTAACAATACCATGATAATAGAGATAACTGTGATAATTTTGGTCACTATAATCATGCTAGGAAATATTCATACAGTTACATCCCTAACTTTTCTCATATGTCAAACCACAGCATCCCTGAACAAAGCACTTTCTGCTACTAACATTAATAGTTTCAAGGAGAACAAAACTCTTCATTCTCAGCTAAAGAAAAACACAAGAAATTTTTTTGTAAATAATTTTCCAGAGCAACAAGATTTTCCATGGCATGCTTATATTTTTCCACACATTTTCCAGGACTAAAATCAGTAATTATTTTTCCAGGTTTTTCAGGATGCGTGGGAACCCTAGATAAATGTATTTTTCAGATGAAAGCAAAAATTATCAACTTACAGAGCTCTTTTGGAGGTTTTGATGACAGCCAATAATCTAATGAGACACTCGTCTGATTTCTTGAATTTCTGAAGCTCAAACTCCTCCAGCTCCTCCTCTGATGTCAACAACACAAAGGCCAAAGCAGACCACTGGGCAGGTGAAAGATCAGCAGATGAGAGACTTCCTTTGCTAAGGTGAGTCTGAATGTCTTTTACCAGAGTTTGGTCGTTCAGTTCATTCAGACAGTAGAACAGATTGATGGATCTCTCTGGAGACAGATTAGCTTCAAATTTCTGCTTGATATACTCGACTATTTCCTTTTTGATTTGGTCATTTCCATCCTGCTGTGTCAACAGACCCTGTAAGAGTCGCTGATTGGACTGGAGTGACAAACCAAGGAGAAATCGAAGAAAAAGATCCAGATGTCCATTATCACTCTCTAGTGCCTTGTCCACTGCAGTCTTGAGCAAATCAATCATGGTTTCACTTTTGTTTTCCTGTTTTATAGAGTCTTGATCAAACACATATTTCTTGTTGATGGTTAGAAACAGATGTGCATAAAGGGCTGCAATAAACTCTTGAATGCTCAAGTGAACAAAGCAGTACATGGTACCAAGAATGATCCCTTTTTCCTCCTTAAAGATCTGGGTACACATGCCTGAATATACTAAGGCTTTGTCAACGTCAATACCACAGGCTTCCAGGTCTGTGTCATAGAAAATCACATTGTGTCTTTCCAGCTGATGAAATGCCAGTTTCCCCAGTGAAAGGATGGCATCTTTATCCCATGAAACATCTGGTGTATATTCTCCATCATACTTTCGTCTGCTCTGCTGGATCTGAAAGCAGAAAAAGTGTGTGTACATTTGTGTCAGAGTCTTAGGAATGTCTTCACTATTTGATTCCTGTAGTATTTTGGATTTGTCATCAGCCTTATTGTTTTTCACATCATTATTTTCTTTCTCCTGCAAAATGTTCTGGAGAACAGTGGCTGAAATCCAGCAGAAGACTGGGATGTGACACATGATAAAAAGACTCTTTGATTTTTTAACATGATCAGTGATTTCTTTGGCCAGATCCTCATCTGTGAATCTTTTTCTGAAGTACTCCTCCTTTTGTGCATCACTGAATCCTCGTATCTCTGTCAGACGGTCGATACAGTCAGGAGGAATCTTACTGGCAGCTGCTGGTCTGGTGGTGATCCAAATGAGAGCAGAAGGAAGCAGATTTCCCTTGATGAGATTTGTTAGGAGAACATCCAGTGAGGCTGGTGATGAAACATCACACCACGCATCATTACCATCAAAGTTTAGAGGAAGACGAAATTCATCCAAACCATCAAGAATGAACAGGACTTTTTGGTTCCTGCTTGTAAGGTTCAGTCCTTTTGCCTCTGGAAAAAACTGAGTTATAAGGTCCATCAAACTTAGTTTTTCTTGATCCTTTAAGTTCATCTCTCTAAATGGAAGAGGAAATATGAAGCTGATATCTTGATTTTCTTTTCCTTCAGCCCAATCCAGAACAAACTTCTGTACAGAGACTGATTTTCCGATGCCAGCAACACCTTTTGTCAGTACAGTTCTGATCTGCTTGTCTTGTTCAGGTGTTTCAAACAAATTTTTGCATTCAACCTGTATTTCTTGTGATTCATGACGTCTGGAAGCAACTTCAATCTGTCTTACCTCATGTTCAGTATTGACCTGTTCACTACAACCCTGAGTGATATAGAGATCTGTGTAGATGTTATTCAGAAGTCTAGAGTCACCTTGCTTTGCAATTCCTTCAAACACACATTGATACTTTTCCTTTAAGCTACATTTTAGCTGATGAATAAAGAACAGCTCATCTAAACACAGGGACAAAAAAGAAACATATTTTTTTTTTTTTAGCATTTCAGTTTTACTATTTTCTCCGAAACATTTATAAGTGATAATGTGGCATGATCACGAGTCTCTTACCTTCTAAAGTATCAGCAGCTTCATCTTGCTTCATCTCTCTCAGGAAGTAGAGTGTGAGATCAAGAGCTGCTTCTTTGATACTGCATCTGTTCTCATTAAAATCCTTCACAAAGTATTGTAAGTCTTCTTCTTGTAATATTTTCTTAAACTTTTCCAACTTATTCTTCAGAAATGTGATAATTTTGCTTTCAAGATCCTAAAATAAAAGAAAAATACATTTTGTGTGTTTCTAAAAGTAAACATAAATGATCAAGATAAAACAGAAAATAAAACAAATCAAATTTCTACTGAATATTCTTGCAAGTGTTGTTCAGTAAACTATTTGTTTGTTATACATGTAAACATTACTGAAATTAAGTATTGTGTTTTCCAACCTGGAAGATCCACAGGAGATTGTCTTTGAAATTCTTGTAGTTCCTGTGAGTCTGGACGTCTGAATCTAATGTCTCATATTGAACCCTATTAGTGAATAAAATGAAGTACTGCATTTTTAGGGAAACTATTTTTTTTTTTTTTAGCAAAGACAGAAAGCAATAGCTGTTTAAGTTCACACTGTTAAAGTAAAGGATCTATTTAAGCATAAATTTAGGTAAATATTAGGTGTCTCATTGAAATATTTTCCATCCTAAAAGCAAACAACACGGGGGGCGGGGGGGAGGAATTAATAATATATACCGCACTGACAATGGGTATTTTCATACAATGTGCAGCAGTTATGTTAGTGCACCAAAATTAATGGGGTTTACAAAATATATAGTAGACATAAAATTATTATTTTAAAAATATTTAAACAATATAGATTCATGATAAATATTCAATGAAATATTTTCTAGCAGTCCAAATGCAAGCAACGAGACATTAAATACCTTTCGGTAGATGATGCTTTTTTCTCACTTAAGTCCGGTGGTTCATCTTTTGACTGGTCACTCTTCACAGACACAGAGCTGGACACATGTGAGTCTGATCTTACACTAATGACACAAAGAACAGAGAGAAACAAAAGAAACAATATTACACAATGTACAAAGGTTTTATTGTTGTTTAAGATAATTAATATACAGATGAATTTGTTCTTCAATGCCTATAAATGTTTGGTTGCATGATCTACTCTATTTTCCGTGGTCAGTTTATGCCTGGTAATGGCTGCCTGTATAATTGTGTTATTGGAAAGAAGCTCCATAAAGTTCAATAAAAGTCACCATACATTGTGTTCAGTGATAGATTTTTTTAATTCCGTCAACACCTATCAGAAAAACCACAGTGACAAAATTAGTGAACATAATGCTATAATGTCATACCTTTTGGTAGATGATGTTTTTTTCTCACTGAAGTTCGGCAGCAGACCATCTTTTGACCGGTCACTCTTCACAGACACAGAGCTGGACACATGTGAGCCTGATCTTACACTAATGACACAAAGAAGAGAGAAAAACTGTAGGAGATACTTCAGTCTCATTTAAAGTGATTTTGTGAGCCAAATGGGAGTTTGTTTAGTCCAGTTTAACACAAACTAATTCACTAACTTATCAGGCCTGCTATAAAGGAATCATCTAACAGTTAAGTGAAGCACTGCTTTCTCATCCTGCACAATTTCTACTTCACTAAAAAACACACCTGGCTCGAAAACTGTGTTATAGTGCCACCATATTAAAACTTTTGAGTAAACACTCTGTTGACCCCACTGACAGAAGAGAAAATACTAAAACAAAACCAACTTGTATCCACGAATCTTGTATCTGTAGCAATGAATATAATGAACAATGAACTGTGTACAGTGAAGGAGTCTGGGAAAGAGACAAAAATCTTTTAAATTTCCCTTTAAAAATACCCACAAATTTATACTTGAAGAGTCTGATATATATTTTCAATTTTTCAATTTCACGAGTTCGCCTGCTCATCCAGTCCTAATGGGCAATAGTAAACAAACTTGGCTTGCTGTCCTTAATGGAGGCTTGAAACCGAGGCTCGGCTTGAGCGGAGAGTTTGAACCCCCCAAAAAGTGCTTACAAGTAACAGCAACCCGGGCAATCAACTGCGAGTAGTTTTTGTGATACGAGTAGAGAAAACCTTTATTGATTCTATCTCTCAAGAGAATGTGCAGAATATGTTTCCCTGTTGCCGCATTAGGGCAATATCAGGCAGTTGAAGGGCTAACAAACGAGATCGCTCCTGTAGGAGAGGGATGGGAAAGCACTGCTGCGGCAGTGACGTAAAGAAACATTTTCATTGGAGGAGAAATCTCTGCTCTTGCAAAACTGGAAGAAAAATTAATATATGAAAATTAGTCAGGGCGCTGCAAGGGTGCTGTGCAGAATCACTGCTGTGGCAGTGAGAAGTGGAATTTAGCATGACATCAGCTACAAGGGAAGTGAGAGAGGTTACTGCTGTGGAGGTGAAAAAAAGAGTTTTAGTATACCTGCTCTTAGACCAGTGGAGGAAATCACTGCTGCGGCAGTGAGAAAAGGAGGTTAGTATGACGTCTGCTGCAAGAAAGGTGGGGATGTCATTGCTGTGGAGGTGAGAAATAGTGATTTAGAATGGAAACTCCTCCAAGACCAGTGGAAGAAATACTGACCTCTACACATCTGCTGAGACCGGTGGAAGAATTCACTGCTGCGGCAGTGAGCAATAGAGTTTGATGTGATGTCTGCTGAGGCCGGTGGGAGAATTCACTGCTGCGGCAGTGAGCAATAGAGTTTGATGTGATGTCTGCTGAGGCCAGAGGGAGAATTCACTGCTGCGGCAGTGAGCAATAGAGTTTGGTGTGATGTCTGCTGAGGCCGGTGGGAGAATTCACTGCTGCGGCAGTGATTTCAGGTCAAATCAAGTGCCCCTCTACATTTTAACAGAGGTTTAAATGATAGAAATTGCCTGAAGTGGATTGCAGGATTGATAGTAAAGTAACAGAATTAATGATGCCAATTTGTCAAGGAGATGAATTTGAGTTCTGCTGTAAGTCAACTGAAGCAAAAAATAGTGACTATTCAGTTCAATTCTGATCAGTGAGGACTCAATTGCATGAAATGACTGTGCAGAGTTTTACCAAGTTTAGTTTAGCTATGAGCAGCTCTACTGTAGACAGTAAAAGCAAGTGCGGTCATAGTTGATGGGTTAGAAATCACTGATGTGGGAGTAAAATTGTAAATTTTGTAGGGGGGAATTCACTGCTGATTAAAGTACAAAACTTATTTGTTTGAACTTCTCCTAGACTGTTGGTCTGATTTTCACCAAATTTGACTCAAATCATCTTCAGACTGTGCTGACACAAAGTTATGGATTTTGTGTCAATAGACAAAACCGTTTTCGTACAGCGCCACTACACATTTGAGGCCTGATGCCAAAATGACTCTGAGGCTGTATCTTTGTAAAGCTTTGACTTAATGACACCAAACTTTGTGTGTGTCATTGTCATCTCACATAGAACACATCACATCAATCTGAAGACAGCACCACATATTGGTCAAAAGTGATAAGCCATTAAATTGTTCTACTATTGGTTGTATTTATGATTTTTCAGCCATTTCAACTGATATCATCCTAAAATGGCTTTAATCACCCATTGTTGCAGTCGGTCTGTTGCTCCTTGCCATGCTTAGTTCATCATTCTGCCTCTTTTGTGCTTGGCCCCGCAATTGCTGCTTGCAGCTATATTTATTATTATTATTATTATTATTATTATTATTATTATTATTATTATTATTATTATTATTATGGCAACTTTTGATTTAAATCAATTTGTAGATCATCCAAGTGTTGAGGGGTTAGAAGGGTGTCGGAAAAACGATTTATTTCTGATTGCTCAACACTATGAAATCTCGATTTCTAGAACACAGCGTAAGGCGGAGATCAAAGCTTGTTTAATGTCTGCTTTGACTGACAAAGGGGTATTCCTTGCTATGGAGGCTGTTACGCTGGTGGCTGAATCAGCTCTTAATGCTGTAGGGAGCTCTCCTTCACGAGTGCCTGTTGGTGACCAGGTTACTCTGGGGACTGTGCCTGGTGGAGAGGTAGGTCCACCTTTTTCAATGCCTAAATTCGAACCGGTTTCACTTTCTTCCGAGGCATCACCTGAATTTCGTTTGGATTGGCGTTTAAAGCTTCGTCTAGCCCGTTTGCAATAAGAGACTCAGGATCGTGCTCAGGCGAGACAAGATGATCAGATTGAAATGTACCGAATTGATGCTGATACAAAAGTGCGATTACGGCAGTTGGAGTTGCAAGCTGCTCAAGATCCACCTAACAAGCGATTTTTGAAACATCTATTAGTTTGGATGGTGGTTCTGAGACGGCTGCCGGTCCATTAAATTCAAACACCATTACTAGTAATTCTATTCCGGCTGGTAATGAGTCCGTAGTTGCGCCGTCTACTCATTTTGATGTGGCTAAAAATATTGCTATAGTTCCACCTTTCCGTGAGAAAGAAACTGAAGCATATTTCCAAGCCTTTGAACGTATTGCGACCGATTTGAAGTGGCCAACTGAAGTTTGGGCCTTAATGTTAGTGTAAATTAACAGGTAAGGCACAAGAAGTATGTGCATCTCTTTCGTTGGAAGACTTGTCCGTCCAGCCTCGAGGTTCCATGCTGGTGAAGACGTTGCCTTCCCCTTTTTTTCTGTTTCTACTCCTGATCCCTGTTTTCAGCCTTTCGAGTTTGATGGATTTGTGTCATTAAATGATGGTGTCAAGGGTAGAAAACCGGTACGAATCTTGCGGGACACTGGAGGATCGCAGTCCTTTGTGTTGTCAAAAATTTTAGATTTTTGTGCGGACTCTGTGTGTGAAGCCAGCACGATTGTGCAGGGCATTGAAATGGGGTTTGTAACCGTTCCTCTTCATAGGGTATGGGTGACTTCGGAATTGGCATCTGGGTGTTTTGAGGTGGCAGTTCGAGACTCTTTACCTGTAAAGAGAGTTGATTTCATCATGGGTAATGACATTGCTGGGGGTAAAGTGATGCCTGTTGTACAGGTGACTAATGCTCTGTGTATTGAGATGCATTCTGATGCACTCGCTGAAACTTTGCCCGAGGTGTTTTCAAGTAGTGCCGTTACAACCCGAGCCCAAACAAAATGTGATTCAAAGGAAAACAATAATCTCAACGATTCTATTTTTTGTGACATTTTGGGAAATGATTCATTTCCAGACTCTGGGGAGGTGGTTAAACGGAATTCTACATCCCCTGTTTGCTTTGATCTCATTACTGATATGTCAATATCATGTGAAGCCTTGATTGATGCACAGAAAAGTGACCCAACTTTAGAGAAATGTCGTGTGAGTGCTGGGAAAAGTTCATTGTTATTGCGTAATCAACATTTCTATTGGAAAGACGCTGTGTTAATGCGGAAATGGAAAAGTACATTGAGCCTTGAGCAGGCGGATGAATGGAATGTGGTGCATCAAATCGTGGTCCCCTTGAAATATCGTAAGCCTGTGTTAAGCTTGGCTCATGACCATCCTTGGTCTGGACACTGTGGAATTAATAAGACCTATAACAGGGTGCTCCAGCATTTTTTTGGCCAGGGGTAAAGTCCGATGTGGCCAAGTATTGTAAGACCTGCCATATCTGTCAGGTTGGGGGAAAGCCTAACCAGGTGGTGCCACCTGCCCCTTCTCTGTCCAATACCTGCTGTTGGCGAACTATTTGAACGCGTTCTGGTGGATTGTGTGGGTCCACTTCCTCATGCAAAGTCGGGTGTCAGTATTTGTTGACCATTATGTGCATGGCCACCAGCTTCCCAGAAGCGATTCCTTTAAGGAGTATAACGGCTAAATCTGTAACGAAAGCCCTTACAAAATTTTTCACAACTTTTGGGTTGCCAAAAACTGTCCAAACGGATCGGGGTTCAAATTTTCTATCTCGCGTATTTTGGAATTCTTTGAAAGCATTAGGAGTATCTCATATTGTGTCCAGTGCCTACCATCCAGAGACCCAAGGTGCCCTGGAACACTGGCATCAAACGTTAAAATCTGCACTTTGTAAATATTGCATTGAGACTGGGAGCGAATGGGACGATGGAGTTCCCTTTGTGTTATTCTCGGTGCGTAAAGCGCAACAGGACTCACTGGGGTTTAGCCCTTCAGAATTGGTATTTGGCCATAACGTGCGGGGCCCTTTGAAAATGTTGAAGGAGGAGTTTCTCTGTACTGGTTCTTCTGAGAAGACGAATGTTATTGATCTGGTTTCTCGTATTCGTGAACGATTGCGTAAAGCGTGTACTTTAGCGAAGGAAGCTCTTTCTCTCTCTCAGGAGAAAATGAAGCGCAGTTTTGATCAGAAGGCAGTTGTACATAATTTCTTGCCAGGAGAGAAGGTTCTGGTATTATTTCCTACTCCTGGGTCTGCTCTTACTGCGCGGTTCTCTGGTCCTTACGTGATTCAAAGTAAGGTAGGTGAGATGGATTATATAATCCATACTCCAGAACGGAGAAGAAAAACTCGGTTATGTCACGTAAATATGTTAAAACCGTATCTGAGTCGGGCAGATGCTGTAAACGGGAATACCAAAGTTTCCATATGTGACTCAGTGAATGAGCGCGTTTTGTTGCTGAATCAAGCTTTTCCCACTGATGATGTGGATGATGGGTTGAATGTGTCGATGGAAGTCTTAAGTGGGGGGTTGTCTGAAAAACTCTGAGGTTTTGTTAACCCTTTCCTCTCAACTTTCTTATTTGTCCAATGAACAGCAGCAGGACATAAGAAAATTGTTGGAGAGTTTCCCTAAGTTATTTAATGACGTTCCTCTCGGTACCTCTGTTATTTCGCATGATATCAATATCGGTGATGCATTGCCTATTAAGCAGCATGCCTATCGTTGTCCCATAAGTAAGAGAGAGGCAATTAAGCGTGAAGTGACATATCTTTTGCAAAATGGTTTTGCTATTCCGAGTAGCAGCCCCTGGAGTTCTCCCTGCGTTTTAGTGCCTAAGGCCGATGGGTCTTTTCAGTTTTGCACTGATTTTGGAAAGATTAATTCCATTACTGTGCCTGACGCTTTTCCGCTGCCACGTATTGATGATTGTATTGATAACCTTGGAGCCGCAAAATTCATTACGAAATTGGACCTCCTCAGATTATTATTGGCAAGTGCCTTTAACTAAACGTGCTTCCGAGATTTCTGGGTTTGTTACCCCCGATTCACTTCTTCAGTATACTCGGATGGCCTTTGGTTCGGTTATCTGCTGCGTCTCTTACATTAAATCTCCAAAAGTGTGAATTTGCTAAGGCTTCGGTCATCTACTTGGGAAAACAGGTGGGAAATGGTCAGGTAAGGCCAGTGGACGGAAAAATAGCCACTGTCCTGGAGTATCCCACACCTACTACGAGGCGAGAGCTGCGTAGATTTCTCGGAATGGTGGGATACTACCAGTGTTTTTGCAAGAATTTCTCAAGTGTTGTTGCTCCTTTGACTAGACTGTGTAGTCCGAAAGTTGATTTTAATTGGACTAATGACTGTCAACAGGCTTTCTTGTCTGCTAAATCTCTTCTTTGCAGTGATCCTGTTCTCTCCGATCCGGATGTGTCTCGTGCGTTCCAACTGGAGGTGGATGCCAGTGCCGTTGGAGCGGGAGCTTTTCTTCTTCAGGAGGGTGCTGATGGAGTAGCTCATCCTGTTTCATACTTCTCTACTAAGTTTAACTGTCATCAGTTAAACTATTCGACCATTGAGAAGGAAACTTTGGCGCTCTTATTGGCATTACGGCATTTTGATGTTTATGTTGGGGGCAGTGCGTTACCTGTTATGGTCTATACAGACCATAACCTGTTAGTTTTTCTTAGCAAAATGTATAATCACAATCAATGCTTGATGAGGTGGGCATTAATGGTGCAGCCGTATAATTTAGAAATTCGCCATAAAAAGGGGTCTGAAAATGTGGTGGCTGATGCTTTGTCACGAGGTTAAATTTGTTAGTATTCAGAACCAGTCCCCCCCCCCCCCTTGCACTTGACGTGAAGCCCTATGTATTCTGCTGTTGTTGTGGAGCTGCCTTCAGCGAGCTTTGTGCGAGTCTTGTTACTAATCCAGTCTCCGACAAGCTGTGTTCGTTTTGAGGTTTCTTTTCCTGTGTTGTTGATGTGTGTGTATATTTGTTTGAATTTATCTTCTTTCCCCGATGTAATTCTTTATTATGTTTGTTGTCTGTGGTTGAAAGTGACGCCTGAGCTGTTCCGACCATTAATAAATGGCTGAATTGATTTTCCAGCCTCACGTGTCCTTTTTATGTTATCGAATCCCCTCTCCAACGAGCATTTTAAAAACGGGGTTTGTAACAACTTAATTTGAAGAAATCTGCCAGAAAAGGCAGCCATGAGGAATAATCGCTTTGAAACGGAAGCATCTGATGAGCTGCTAAATTGGATTTTGCGTACATGAAGTAAGCTTGGAGCCCTTTGTGTTCACAATGCACAGGTTAAAGAACCATATTGATGGCTGAAACTGAATCATACTCGGACCAACTCCAAGATGGGCTTGGTTTACAAAGTTCTGCAATATTTTTAGTGCTGACATATGGGCCGAATCCAGTGGGACATGTTAGAAAAGGATAGAAAACACCCAGAAAGGCAGAGGTTCCACAGCAGTAGTATGGGTTGGGGCTGCTATGTGAGAGGCTGTAAAGTTCTTTGCAGAGGCAGCCTCACGCTAGGATACCTGAGAAAGAAAAGTTGTAGAAAGAAAGGAAATAGGTATGCAAAGCAGCAGCCAGAGCGGTTCTTTTTGCGGAGGCAGCCTCACGCTAGGCCACTTCTGGAAGAAAGGTTCTGGGAAGAGAAGGGAGATATATACCAAGGAGAAGCCGGAGCGGTTCCTTGTTGCGGAGGCAGCCTCATGCTATGGTACCTGTGGAAGAAAGGTTGTAAAAGGAAAACAAATAGGTATGCAAAGAAGCAGCCAGAGCGGTTCTTTTGCGGAGGCAGCCTCACGCTAGGGCACTTCTGGAAGAAAGGTTCTGAGAAGAAAAGAGAGATATATACCGAGGAGAAGGCAGAGCAGTTCCTGTTGCGGAGGCAGCCTCATGCTAGGGCACTTCTGGAAAAAAAGGTTCTAGTAAGAAAAGAGAGAGAGAGCTATACCAAGAAGCAGCCAGAGCGATTCCTTGTTGTGGAGGCAGTCTAACGCTAGGGGCCACCTTGGAGACATCTGAGGAGGAAGAAAATGGAGACGAGCGAACATGGGTGTGTTTTGGGTGAAGCAAGGTAAAATGTGAATTACCATTTTAGTTGATGGGGATGTGAAAAGGCATGATAATGGATAGTCAGGATAAACAATATTAAAATCTCAATTAGTGAAATGCACCCAGTAAATTTGATTTAGATAGAAGAGTTCACAAAAATGCCATGTACATGAATGTAAACGGTAAACCCAGTATTCTTTGTGCAATGTTTTAGATTATAACTTCACAAAACATTACATTATAAATTATAGATGTAGATTATAACTTCACAAAACACAAAATATAAGGTATAATAATTGCAATTTTAAAATGGTTCATCTCAATTCAAACGAGCCTATTCACAATATAAAGTGATGTATAGAATTTAAGCAATGTTTGAAGAGTGGGTGACGTGCTATTTGACTAAAGCGGAGATTTCTGGGATCCAGTTAGGCCGCGATGAAGATTCAAAATTAAAAACCTAATTTGAAAAACAACAGTAATCCGACCAGAGCTCGATCTATGATGCTATCATGCAGTGAGTGGGGAGAATAATCATAAAAAACAATATTATATTAAAACAATAATAAAAACAATAAATCACAAAAAAGGAAGTAGAACAATCATAAAAACAATGATCACAACAATAAAACAAAAAAAATGTAAAATGCAAAAACTGATTGATTTAGTTATTTAAAAATAATTAAAAAATTGATTTAAAATAAATTTAAGAAAATGATTATACATAGTGCAATCAGTTCGGACGAAGCACAGTGCTCATTCAGTAAATGAACAGCTAAACAGATGAGTTTTGAGTCTAGATTTAAATGTAGCTCATGTTTTAGCACATTTGATCTCTTCTGGAAGCTGATTCCAGCTGCGGGCAGCATAATAGCTAAAAGCGGATTCCCCTTGTTTTGTGTGAACCCTTGGTATTTCTAACTGACTCAATCCTAATGACCTGAGTGGTCTGTTAGGTTTATATTCAGTGAGCATATCTGGAATGTATTTGGGTCCTAGGCCATTGAGTAATTTATAAATGAGTAAAAGTACTTTAAAATCAATTCTAAAAATAACTGGAAGCCAGTGTAGGGACCTGAGGACTGGTGTGATATGCTCAGATTTTCTGGTTCTAGTCAGAATCCTGGCAGCAGCGTTCTGGATGAGCTGCAGCTGTCTAATGGTTTTCTTGGGAAGGCCAGTGAGGAGACCATTACAATAATCCACCCTGCTTGTGATAAAGGCATGAACAAGTTTCTCCAAGTCTTGACTGGAAACAAACCATCCAATTCTTGCAATGTTTTTGAGATGATAGTATGCTGATTTAGTTACTGCTTTGACATGATTACTGAAACTAAGGTCTGACTCCAGAATCACACCAAGATTCCTGACTTGGTTTTTAGTTGTTTGACCCCTAGAGTCAAGGTATGCATTCACCTTAAGAACTTCCTCTTTGCTTCCGAATGCAATGACTTCAGTTTTCTCCTTGTTTAACTGAAGGAAGTTCTGGCACATCCAACTGTTAATTTCATCAATGCATTGGCAGAGGGAATCAATGGGGCTGTAGTCATTTGGTGATAAGGCTAGGTAAATCTGGGTATCATCAGCATAGCTGTGATAGGCAATTTGGTTCTTTCTCATTATTTCTCATTATCTTAGTGGGAGCATATACAGGCTAAACAAGAGGGATCAAGTCGCATCAACGTATGACTCAGGGGTAGTGAAATATGGTGTATGTGCGTGACCGTCCGGTGACGGGTTACAGAAATACGGCGTATGTGCGTGACTGTCCGGCGACAGGAGACGAATGAAGCTCTCTGAGGAATGTTTTGGAGATTTTACAGTCTGGCCCCCGCATCCGTTGTGGGGCGGGCATCCTTTGGGGGTCAGGTTGCGTTCCAAGGATCGCTTGCATTTTTGGTCAATCTCATTCTCTATAGAAAATAAAAAATGAACCACGACAGAATAAATAAATAAACAATTTGAACAATAGTACCGGTACATATCGTAATAAACATATAAATAATAATAATAAAGACTTTAAATATTATTATTATTATTATTATTAATAATAATAATAATAATAATAATAATAATGAAATAAAATTAAAATAAATAAATAAATAAATAAATAAAATTCCCCTTACCTTTTTCAGTGAGAAAGGATCTATAATTCGAATGAGAGATGAAAAAAGATTAAACTTTCTCTCTCCCTGTTTCTCTGTGTGTTTGAGTACGTGAGGCAAATTCTCTGTCTGTCTCTCTCTGACTTTCTCTCTCTAACCCCCTTACTCTAGCTGTCTCCTCTTACAAAAAGAAGAAAGATGAACACAATAAATAAAGAATTAACAGGTTTTGAGTGAACTATATATGTGAAAGTACCTGAACATATAATCTGAGGATTGTATATAAAATGCTTTTCAATAATATGATGATAACAATTACTGAAATTAAAAATAAGACCATCAATAAAGAAAATGGATAAAATGATCTTCTACATTTACCTCTTTGTGCCAGATAGTTGTTGAGAGGTTTGCAAAAACCTAAAAACTTTTTTAAAAACTCTCTCTATTACCCCAAAGCTTTCACAACCGACTGAGTGTGCTTCTGTTTGAGTGTGCGTGTGTGTCTCACAGCCTCCCCACCACTCTTGTCATTTTCGCTCTTCTGTTACAGGATACGCTTGTTTTAAGAAATCTGTGGATTTCCATACGACGTGACCATTTGGCTCTTTCCCAAGCAATCGATAGGTGATTCGTCATTATTATGACCTCACCTCTAACCCTCTGTCACTCTCTGTTTCCCCTTGCGCTCACTTTCACCCCAGCATGCATTTGTGCGTGAGATCCCATTCTCTGTCTCTCTCTCTATCTCTATATCTCTCTCTCTCTCACTCTCTCACTCTCTCTCTCTCTAACCCCCTTACTCTAGCTCTCTCCCCACCAACACTAGGATTTAAATGCATGGTAAAAGAATTAAAGAAAATAATATTCTTAAAATTAAAAGACTTTTCACCCATCACCCGTCCGCTCAGCTGGGACACCTAAGTTTACTTCACCATATTACAAATAGATCATAATCTAATCATGACAAAACTGTATATCGTTGGAAAGGTCTAAGACTCCTAAACAGATATTTGGCCACTGTTTGTGCTACAAATTATGTAGGATAAGTAATAGTACAAAAATCTACATCATAACAGGAGTTCTGACCTTTGTCACAAAAAAGACTTTCGTCACAGGCATTTTCCCTATAATGTTTTAGAAATTGTAAGAAATTATATATCAATTGAAAAATTTATCCTTTGAAAACCATTTTAAAATCAGACATTGCATTACCATGGAAAATGTACATCAAAATCATATTACAAAATATTTTCGTTCATGAATTATAAAAATTTAAGTTTTGGATTTTTAACATATTTAACATTTTCACGCCTATGTTCAAAATGGGAGTGGCAGTTAAAGGGTTAATAAATCTATGACATTTCTTAATTGATGAAAGCATTCTTCCCGTTTTAACAATAATACAAGTAGTTTTTCATTGTAAAGATCATACCAGTTTCCTTTCAAACAAACTCCTCCTAAGCCACAGGAAAATGTTTCTTTATTTTAATTTATTTTATTTAGTTATTCGCACTTCATTAATTTAATTTTTGCCAGTTTTAGACCTTACGGTCTGTTAAATCAGCTGAAACGCACATATGTACATGTAAGTAGTTAAATATCAAGATGAATGCAAATGTTTTGTTCCACGCTGCACAATAAAAACAAGAGTGGAGTCCTCACTGATTTTCTTCCCCTGTAAGACTGGTAGTTAAAACACACGTTCACGTGCATGTAGTTAATCGTCTAAACTTAACATCACACGAAATGTAAATAGCTTGTACCCAACAGCCCAATAAACCAAAGAGGTTGTTTTAATAAACTGGTGTATGCTGTTGGAACATTCTTGTTTCATTTTAGTGAATATTGTTAGTTTAGTTACATTTGTTATTTCTTTATATTCACTCCTAGATTTTTCAATCCTCAACACAAGCGCAGACACGTACACAAACACTCCCACAAACACAAGCACAAACATACATGCAAACTCAAACACAAACATGTATGGAAACAAACATTCATGTAAAAAACAAACACAAACACACACACACACAAACTAAAACACGAACAAGTATGAAAACACAAACATACATGCAAAAATCAAACACAAAAACAGACACATGCAAACACAAACACATGCAAACTCAAACGCAAACATGAATGCTAACGAAAACATACATGCAACTAAAAACACAAACACACACATACACGCATGCAAACTAAAACACAAACACGCATGAAAACACAACATGCAAAAAAACAAACACAAAAAGACAGACACATGCAAACACAAACAAACATGCAAACATACATTCAAACTCAAACACAAACATACATACAAACTCAAACACAAAATGGTAAACAAATGCAAACGCAAACATACATTCAACTAAAACAAACACACACACACACACACACAAAAACAAACACAAACAGACAAAGACACATGCAAACACAAACATGCATGCAAACTCAAATGCAAGCACAAACACAAAGCACGCGAACTCAAACTCAAACATAAATGCAAACACAAACATAAACACAAACATGCGTGCAAAATCCACGATGATGATGGAAAACCATATGATTAAATAACAATGTAACTTTTGTTTTAACAAATAAGTTAAGTTTTGTAGATTTTTAGATCTTTCACACGTAAAGCCATGATGAGGATTAGAAGTTGTCAAATGATCCTCTGATGAGTGCAAGAGACACTTACAAACCTAAATAGACTAAAAATTTGCTGTCGTAAGCTTGTCTGCAACAAAAGAAGTCTTAAACAAGGTGCAACAAGTGACCCATTTTTACACCAGATTAGATTTTCTTTCTCATTTTAAAATGGTATTATTAACCATGCTTTTTAAATGCAACATATTTATTGTCACACTGTAATGCTTTATTTTATTAAAATACAAACAACTGTGCCTTTTATAGTTTTATTTTACTAAGATTTGATCAAATAATTGGTAGAATAAATGATCAAGTATTCAATAAGACCCATCTTATCACCCAAGCTGATGTGTCTGATGGTTTGTGATGACATTAATATCTTACTGATACAGATATGTTAAGATGTTAAGTATGTGTAAAATATTTGTAAAGTTCAATATTAGTGTTAAAACAGTTTTAAAAGCATGTTTTTGTGTAACACTGTCCTGAGACAAATGAAAATAGAATGTATGAAAGCCTCTTCTTTTAAGATATTTGTAATGCAGACTAAAAAACTTTACATTGACAACTGAGGTTATTCTCTTGAATATGTATACAGTAACCAGTGAGTTCATGAAACATTATTGTATAAATACATAACCTTGTAAATTCATCATGATTCTACCATATTAATCAATAAAAAAATACTTACTTTATATATACCATATCTGACTTTCTAATCAAAACACAAAAAAGCCTTTTTTCCTAAGTTATGTTTCTAAGTTAGTCTCTCTCTCTCTCTCTCTCTCTCTCTCTCTCTCTCTCTCTCTCTCTCACACACACACACACACACACACACACACACACGCAGCTTTTTCAGACACCCACAAACTGCCAACAACATCCTTAAGTTTGTTTTATCATTCAGCTGTAGCTGAGACCCTAATGAAATTATTTTATGCATTATTACAAGTATAGATGCTGAAATAGTTCATTAACCTGTTTAATATGAATAATATCACTTAAGACAAACAGTTTGACAAACAACGTTCTAACAAGTACAACCGTTGCAGAAAATTTATTATAACACCACAGTAGGATAAAGCTATGGATGAGCGACTGACCAACTTATCAAATGCTAAACATATTTTTACAAGTTCTTGCTTACATAGTTTAAGATGAAACTTAAAAAATATAGGCGTGAGCTAACAATCAGTAAAAATACTGGCCACACTCAACATACAGAGGGAGAGACTGAATATTCAGACAGCTAGAGCAGGACCATAATGACTTTTTCTTAAGATAAAGACAATTATTTGGTTTATTTGGTATCTCGCTTCACAACGGTTGCTCCATTACAGCACACACATCAAGTCTTTTTTAGCATACGTATCTCGTATTATTCTGCAATATAATTGTTAATCTAAATATGTTTTAACAGTTCTTTGTGTTTTTGTTTTTACAAAGTTGTTAAACTAATACCTCACTCAACCGCTGTAGACTTTCAGGTCAGGGAACTACATTACTCAGCATACACCTCGGTCTTCAAACATGGCCGCTGGGGATACATACCCCAAAACACTCATACATGGCAGTCCCCAAAATCATTGGACTTCTGATTATACGCACACTAAGATACCCTATATAAGAAGACTCACATTTCCACAATTTTGTGAAGTATACGCTCCTTCCGTGTTGTGATGTGACAAACCCCATTTTTTTGTGATCTGTGTTAGTGATGCAGAGTCCGATTCATTTCTGCGAAACGATTCATTTGGACAGTTCGGCTCAATGAACCGGTTCATCGGCTTTCTTTTCATCGGTCATTTCTTTTCTAACAACTCAGGGTCATTTTATATCAGTGAAACATTTAAATAAAGTTAACTGTGTGAACACGTATTGGTGATTATTGTCTGTTGTTCATTTAAGTGAACAATGTTCGTGATCCTTCATTGTTTGTTTAGCTTATTCTTTTTTAGTCGGTTGCAAAAGTGTTAGGCATGAAGTTTATAACAACAGGTTTCAGGTGGTTGGGTGCGTGTAAGCGGTGAAAACTTGACAGTTAATGCGACAGAGCCGAGAGTGTTACTCAAACACTCCTTTGCGTTATCTTTTAATAAAATATTGCATTGAATGTCACTTAGACAAATTCTGTAACTGTGTTTCATAAATACACTGAAATGAATGTGAAGTGTACAAACCTTTATAATATGGCCTAACGACACAACAGACTGATCCCTGGTAAGTACGCTTGATATCTTGACTTCATCCGCGCTAGTGCGCTAGGCCTCGTCACACCGTTGTGAGATATAAACCGCAAAGTTTTTCATAGCGTTACACTTTGAAACCACAACCATGTTTCCATGACTTTGTTCACTCTTTCTGCCTGAATTTGTTTACCGCAGTCTCACCATCCTTATCTTATTTTCACACCTAATTGTAATTGTCAAGCC
This sequence comes from Cirrhinus mrigala, assembly GCA_036247105.1. Classification (NCBI taxonomy): domain Eukaryota; kingdom Metazoa; phylum Chordata; class Actinopteri; order Cypriniformes; family Cyprinidae; genus Cirrhinus; species Cirrhinus mrigala. The sequence continues at coordinate 8,506,383 of CM070010.1, forward strand.
TTAACGCTTTATTTTCTAGTTTTTGCTGTCATGTTAGCGGGACTCTTTGTTCATATACGTCGATATTTCTGTGAATTTGGTTGATTTGAAGAAAATATCGCTTTTAAACTCTGTCTCCATTCGAGACATTTATGTTATATTATTAATAGTAACCTAGTTTATATCAGAGATCATAAGATCATTTCTTAATAATACTTTTCCTTCTACATCCTATTCCGTCTACTCGTTTTCCTTTTTTTTTTTTTTTTTCAACTGATTAAAAATTTCAATTTGTAAAATTGCTCATTTGTAAGTCGCTTCGGAAAAAGGCAAAAATCCAAAAATTGAACTCGGAGAAAAGATTAATGAGTTAAGTGATTCAGCCTTTTATTTCGATGAATAGATTGAAGTAGTAAAGAAAAAAATAGCCATTACAAACAAACAACAGTACTGACATTACAGGTGGTCTAGCCAGAAAAGAAAATCTCTGAAGGCCAGTAGGTTCTGGCCCAGTATGAAGTCCACGAGCGCTCCAACCATTTTACATAACATGGATTCTGTATTTTTTGAAAACAGCGACACACATAAGTCTGTGACATACGTACAAAGAGAGAGAACTTCATTAATTTCCATCTGATCACTACGTGCAGTCATCGCATCCAGAATTTCTCTGGTGGTTACACTGATTGGCTTTTTGCTGTAAATAAACTCGTTTGTTAAATCAGGCCATGAATTATTTTTCAGGCTTCTTACAATGTCCATTTCATTCTTGAGGTTTGTTTGGTATCCCCCGTACAATCATGATTCGGATCGCACGTATGCTCAATGACCGTACGCATCAGTTTGATCATTTGTTCTCGGTAATGCGCTTTAAACGTAGAGCCTATGAAGTCTAGACCAGAACTCCAGTTGTGCTCCATTAGCTTTTGCGCAGCGTCAGACATCCTTTTCAGAATTCGATCCTCTCCAAGAGATAAACTTTGTCCTCTAATCGATATAGAATGTTGTCACCGTTTCCTAGAATCAGGATTGATGGTTTTAATCCACTCCAGTTGAGGTCTTGTGCATTAACGCTTTGAATTTCAGGTTATGGGTCAGAACCCCTCAAAGCGTTATTAATTGAAAAATTGCAGCGTGGATCAGGCTCAAACAAATTGCTGAAGCTGATTCTGTCAGTCCATGTAGATAATGTTTTGATCAACAAGATGTTGCACTCGTTCCATCGCTAATGCTGTCAAAGCCGATATTGTTCACATATCTAGGAAAGTACACTGTAGGAAAGTAACTGCAGAGTTTATCCAGAACAGCCGCTCTTAGCTCCGAGGAAGTAGTGTTTCAGGTGATGGTTGTATTGGTTGGGGCTCATTTCAACGGTCAAAGCACGCCCCTGCAGGCCCCACCTGTAATGTCAGTACTGTTGTTTGTTTGTAATGGCTATTTTTTTCTTTACTACTTCAATCTATTCATCACTATATTGTCGAAATAAAAGGCTGAATCACTTAACTCATTAATCTTTTCTCAGAGTTCAATTTTTGGATTTTTGCCTTTTTCCGAAGCGACTTACAAATGAGCAATTTTACAAATTGAAATTTTTAATCAGTTGAAAAAAAAAAAAAAAAGGAAAACGAGTAGACGGAATAGGATGTAGAAGGAAAAGTATTATTAAGAAATGATCTTATGATCTCTGATATAAACTAGGTTACTATTAATAATATAACATAAATGTCTCGAATGGAGACAGAGTTTAAAAGCGATATTTTCTTCAAATCAACCAAATTCACAGAAATATCGACGTATATGAACAAAGAGTCCCGCTAACATGACAGCAAAAACTAGAAAATAAAGCGTTAAGGCTTGACAATTACAATTAGGTGTGAAAATAAGATAAGGATGGTGAGACTGCGGTAAACAAATTCAGGCAGAAAGAGTGAACAAAGTCATGGAAACATGGTTGTGGTTTCAAAGTGTAACGCTATGAAAAACTTTGCGGTTTATATCTCACAACGGTGTGACGAGGCCTAGCGCACTAGCGCGGATGAAGTCAAGATATCAAGCGTACTTACCAGGGATCAGTCTGTTGTGTCGTTAGGCCATATTATAAAGGTTTGTACACTTCACATTCATTTCAGTGTATTTATGAAACACAGTTACAGAATTTGTCTAAGTGACATTCAATGCAATATTTTATTAAAAGATAACGCAAAGGAGTGTTTGAGTAACACTCTCGGCTCTGTCGCATTAACTGTCAAGTTTTCACCGCTTACACGCACCCAACCACCTGAAACCTGTTGTTATAAACTTCATGCCTAACACTTTTGCAACCGACTAAAAAAGAATAAGCTAAACAAACAATGAAGGATCACGAACATTGTTCACTTAAATGAACAACAGACAATAATCACCAATACGTGTTCACACAGTTAACTTTATTTAAATGTTTCACTGATATAAAATGACCCTGAGTTGTTAGAAAAGAAATGACCGATGAAAAGAAAGCCGATGAACCGGTTCATTGAGCCGAACTGTCCAAATGAATCGTTTCGCAGAAATGAATCGGACTCTGCATCACTAACACAGATCACAAAAAAATGGGGTTTGTCACATCACAACACGGAAGGAGCGTATACTTCACAAAATTGTGGAAATGTGAGTCTTCTTATATAGGGTATCTTAGTGTGCGTATAATCAGAAGTCCAATGATTTTGGGGACTGCCATGTATGAGTGTTTTGGGGTATGTATCCCCAGCGGCCATGTTTGAAGACCGAGGTGTATGCTGAGTAATGTAGTTCCCTGACCTGAAAGTCTACAGCGGTTGAGTGAGGTATTAGTTTAACAACTTTGTAAAAACAAAAACACAAAGAACTGTTAAAACATATTTAGATTAACAATTATATTGCAGAATAATACGAGATACGTATGCTAAAAAAGACTTGATGTGTGTGCTGTAATGGAGCAACCGTTGTGAAGCGAGATACCAAATAAACCAAATAATTGTCTTTATCTTAAGAAAAAGTCATTATGGTCCTGCTCTAGCTGTCTGAATATTCAGTCTCTCCCTCTGTATGTTGAGTGTGGCCAGTATTTTTACTGATTGTTAGCTCACGCCTATATTTTTTAAGTTTCATCTTAAACTATGTAAGCAAGAACTTGTAAAAATATGTTTAGCATTTGATAAGTTGGTCAGTCGCTCATCCATAGCTTTATCCTACTGTGGTGTTATAATAAATTTTCTGCAACGGTTGTACTTGTTAGAACGTTGTTTGTCAAACTGTTTGTCTTAAGTGATATTATTCATATTAAACAGGTTAATGAACTATTTCAGCATCTATACTTGTAATAATGCATAAAATAATTTCATTAGGGTCTCAGCTACAGCTGAATGATAAAACAAACTTAAGGATGTTGTTGGCAGTTTGTGGGTGTCTGAAAAAGCTGCGTGTGTGTGTGTGTGTGTGTGTGTGTGTGTGTGTGTGTGTGTGTGTGAGAGAGAGAGAGAGAGAGAGAGAGAGAGAGACTAACTTAGAAACATAACTTAGGAAAAAAGGCTTTTTTGTGTTTTGATTAGAAAGTCAGATATGGTATATATAAAGTAAGTATTTTTTTATTGATTAATATGGTAGAATCATGATGAATTTACAAGGTTATGTATTTATACAATAATGTTTCATGAACTCACTGGTTACTGTATACATATTCAAGAGAATAACCTCAGTTGTCAATGTAAAGTTTTTTAGTCTGCATTACAAATATCTTAAAAGAAGAGGCTTTCATACATTCTATTTTCATTTGTCTCAGGACAGTGTTACACAAAAACATGCTTTTAAAACTGTTTTAACACTAATATTGAACTTTACAAATATTTTACACATACTTAACATCTTAACATATCTGTATCAGTAAGATATTAATGTCATCACAAACCATCAGACACATCAGCTTGGGTGATAAGATGGGTCTTATTGAATACTTGATCATTTATTCTACCAATTATTTGATCAAATCTTAGTAAAATAAAACTATAAAAGGCACAGTTGTTTGTATTTTAATAAAATAAAGCATTACAGTGTGACAATAAATATGTTGCATTTAAAAAGCATGGTTAATAATACCATTTTAAAATGAGAAAGAAAATCTAATCTGGTGTAAAAATGGGTCACTTGTTGCACCTTGTTTAAGACTTCTTTTGTTGCAGACAAGCTTACGACAGCAAATTTTTAGTCTATTTAGGTTTGTAAGTGTCTCTTGCACTCATCAGAGGATCATTTGACAACTTCTAATCCTCATCATGGCTTTACGTGTGAAAGATCTAAAAATCTACAAAACTTAACTTATTTGTTAAAACAAAAGTTACATTGTTATTTAATCATATGGTTTTCCATCATCATCGTGGATTTTGCACGCATGTTTGTGTTTATGTTTGTGTTTGCATTTATGTTTGAGTTTGAGTTCGCGTGCTTTGTGTTTGTGCTTGCATTTGAGTTTGCATGCATGTTTGTGTTTGCATGTGTCTTTGTCTTTTTGTGTTTGTTTTTGCGTGTGTGTGTTTGTTTTAGTTGAATGTATGTTTGCGTTTGCATTTATGTTTACCATTTTGTGTTTGAGTTTGTATGTATGTTTGCATGTTTGTTTGTGTTTGCATGTGTCTTTGTCTTTTTGTGTTTGTTTTTTTGCATGTTGTGTTTTCATGCGTGTTTGTGTTTTAGTTTGCATGCGTGTGTTTGTTTTTAGTTGCATGTATGTTTTCGTTTGCATTCATGTTTGCGTTTGAGTTTGCATGTGTTTGTGTTTGCATGTGTCTGTTTTTGTGTTTGATTTTTGCATGTATGTTTGTGTTTTCATACTTGTTCGTGTTTTAGTTTGTGTGTGTGTGTGTGTGTTTGTGTTTGAGTTTGCATGTTTGTTTGTTTGTTTGTTTGTTTGTTTGTTTGTGTTTGTTTTTTACATGAATGTTTGTTTCCATACATGTTTGTGTTTGAGTTTGCATGTATGTTTGTGCTTGTGTTTGTGGGAGTGTTTGTGTACGTGTCTGCGCTTGTGTTGAGGATTGAAAAATCTAGGAGTGAATATAAAGAAATAACAAATGTAACTAAACTAACAATATTCACTAAAATGAAACAAGAATGTTCCAACAGCATACACCAGTTCCCATTTTGAACATAGGCGTGAAAATGTTAAATATGTTAAAAATCCAAAACTTAAATTTTTATAATTCATGAACGAAAATATTTTGTAATATGATTTTGATGTACATTTTCCATGGTAATGCAATGTCTGATTTTAAAATGGTTTTCAAAGGATAAATTTTTCAATTGATATATAATTTCTTACAATTTCTAAAACATTATAGGGAAAATGCCTGTGACGAAAGTCTTTTTTGTGACAAAGGTCAGAACTCCTGTTATGATGTAGATTTTTGTACTATTACTTATCCTACATAATTTGTAGCACAAACAGTGGCCAAATATCTGTTTAGGAGTCTTAGACCTTTCCAACGATATACAGTTTTGTCATGATTAGATTATGATCTATTTGTAATATGGTGAAGTAAACTTAGGTGTCCCAGCTGAGCGGACGGGTGATGGGTGAAAAGTCTTTTAATTTTAAGAATATTATTTTCTTTAATTCTTTTACCATGCATTTAAATCCTAGTGTTGGTGGGGAGAGAGCTAGAGTAAGGGGGTTAGAGAGAGAGAGAGTGAGAGAGTGAGAGAGAGAGAGATATAGAGATAGAGAGAGAGACAGAGAATGGGATCTCACGCACAAATGCATGCTGGGGTGAAAGTGAGCGCAAGGGGAAACAGAGAGTGACAGAGGGTTAGAGGTGAGGTCATAATAATGACGAATCACCTATCGATTGCTTGGGAAAGAGCCAAATGGTCACGTCGTATGGAAATCCACAGATTTCTTAAAACAAGCGTATCCTGTAACAGAAGAGCGAAAATGACAAGAGTGGTGGGGAGGCTGTGAGACACACACGCACACTCAAACAGAAGCACACTCAGTCGGTTGTGAAAGCTTTGGGGTAATAGAGAGAGTTTTTAAAAAAGTTTTTAGGTTTTTGCAAACCTCTCAACAACTATCTGGCACAAAGAGGTAAATGTAGAAGATCATTTTATCCATTTTCTTTATTGATGGTCTTATTTTTAATTTCAGTAATTGTTATCATCATATTATTGAAAAGCATTTTATATACAATCCTCAGATTATATGTTCAGGTACTTTCACATATATAGTTCACTCAAAACCTGTTAATTCTTTATTTATTGTGTTCATCTTTCTTCTTTTTGTAAGAGGAGACAGCTAGAGTAAGGGGGTTAGAGAGAGAAAGTCAGAGAGAGACAGACAGAGAATTTGCCTCACGTACTCAAACACACAGAGAAACAGGGAGAGAGAAAGTTTAATCTTTTTTCATCTCTCATTCGAATTATAGATCCTTTCTCACTGAAAAAGGTAAGGGGAATTTTATTTATTTATTTATTTATTTATTTTAATTTTATTTCATTATTATTATTATTATTATTATTATTATTATTATTAATAATAATAATAATAATAATAATATTTAAAGTCTTTATTATTATTATTTATATGTTTATTACGATATGTACCGGTACTATTGTTCAAATTGTTTATTTATTTATTCTGTCGTGGTTCATTTTTTATTTTCTATAGAGAATGAGATTGACCAAAAATGCAAGCGATCCTTGGAACGCAACCTGACCCCCAAAGGATGCCCGCCCCACAACGGATGCGGGGGCCAGACTGTAAAATCTCCAAAACATTCCTCAGAGAGCTTCATTCGTCTCCTGTCGCCGGACAGTCACACACATACGCCGTATTTCTGTAACCCGTCACCGGACGGTCACGCACATACACCATATTTCACTACCCCTAAGGGTAGTAGGTTGATGTGACACCTGGTAAATCCAACAACCGGAGGTCATTAGAGGGTCACAAGGTCAACACATCCAGTTAGAAGTCACGTGGGGCCATGACACATGTAGCAGTCACAAGGGACAGCCCCCGGGTGGGGGAGGGGTAGTGGGTGAGGGGAGGGGTAGTGCGGAGGAGGGGAAATCTTTTTGTCATAAGCAACACCCTAATGACTACTGACCTGAACCAATTGAGGGCCATCCCAGAAAGCCCGACCCAGTTTTCCAGTCTCTCTAGAACAGTGGTTCTCAACCTTTTTTGGGCCCATTATCCACGTCCCTCACCGCCCCCCATCAAATAAATCGTAGTCTAAATGACCTCACTGAATATTGAAGTTGATTATTATTATTTTGTGTTTATAATGAGGACTGTTATTATGTTAACAGTAATTCAAATATATGGGGTCATTATGATTTTTACGAAATTACTTTATTTCAAGAATGCATTGAATTGATCAAAAAAGACAGTGAAGTACTTTTTTTTAAAGAGTAAATTATTTTAAAATAACATTCATTTACAGAGTTTTTAAGCATGTTGGTGGTTTTCATTGCTATAGCCTCAGTGTTGTTGAGATGCGGATATGTCGTGTTGCCCCAAATTTAAAAAGACTAAATAAAAATGACATAGTGGACATTGTTATTTTGGTGAGTAAATACCACATTTACTCATGCTTTACTTTACTTTATATTTACTACTTTACTATATTTCATAGATTTTGTGAGAATATTTCAAAGTTTACTTTAAAAAAACTAAGTACAATCCTAATTCTAGAAAAGTTGGGACATTTTGTAAAATGATAAAATCTGTAATTTGTTCATTCTATTTAACTTATTTAATTGACAAAAGTACAAAGAAAAGATTTCCAAAGTTTTCACTGACCAACTTAAATGTATTTTGTAAATATAAACACATTTATTTATAAAATATTTATTTATTTATTTATTTGAAGTATGCATCCCACTCCAAAAAAGTTGGGACAGAGGCAAAATAAAAGTGAAAAGGTTATAGAATACCCAAATAAACTGCTTTGAAACACAGCAAGCAGGTGAATTGGTAACAGGTGAGGGAATCATGTTTGGCTATAAATGGAGCTTCTCAGTCTTCGCAAGCAAAGTTGGATCATGACTTAAAATTTGTTTAAATTAACAAAATAAAACTAAGTTGGCCAGTGAAAACATTGGATTTGTATAGTCAATTAAATTTCAAATCTTCCTTTTTTGTCAGTGTGTTGTGCCAGCTATAATAATAATAAGTGTTTCTTAAGCAACTGTCAGCATAATTTCTGAAAGATCATGTGACAGTGAAAGCTGTAGTAATATACTGTAGCTTAGCATGAGAAGAGAACACATTTTAAAATATATTCAAATAAAAAGTTGTTGTTTTTTTTGTTTTGTTTTTTTTTAAATGGTAGATTTACTGTTTTTAACGTAGGCTGTTTTTTAAACAAACAAATGCAACCTTTTTTGTGAACCCCTTAACAAATCATACTGACCTTTTTAGGCTATATTTTATTTATAATATATATGCCCGTTTTGAAAGCATGCATCTTAACCCTTAAAACAGCACATATATAATTTATTTTTTTAATGTCATTAAATGGCACATGGCATTCATCACATTTTTGATTTATCATTTTAAGTATCATTATCATTAGAAGCAAAACGTGGATATAAATAAGGCTATATTGTGAGCTTTGAATAAACTCTTTAGAAATGTGGTATTCAAACCAACTGCACCCAATCAGCAAACAAAAAGTATTAATATTAATTTTTCTAAACAAGAAAAAACCTCTTTTGCTTCATCGTGTCTAAATGCTTGCTATTGTTTTGACGCAGCAGCTGCGCTACAGAAACTCAAGCAAACACTAAAGTACTGAAGTCGTTGCTAAGGAAAAGATACACAGTCTAGGAGCGGGAGTATTGGTGTAAACTAGTAGCGAACACCACTACTACTATGGGAAAATTCTACACTGGCCGCGAACAGCACGACACGTGTGTTAAAGCACATCGATCCCGTTATAATCAGTCGTTCAGTAACAACCGAGCGCGAGCGCTACAGTAAACGGATGCTATTTCTGCCTGCGGGACTCAACGCGCCTGCGCTACCGACAAGTTGAAAAATAGATATAGAAAGTGCGTTTTGATGTATCCAGTAAAGACAGCGTTAGGATGTGGCAGACCTTTTAGTTTCAGCTCATACATTTTTGGTGTAAACTAGTCTGGACCAAACGCCCCCCTTTCAAAAATATTGCTTCCAGCGCCCCCAGATGCTGTCCGACCGCCCCCGTTGAGAAACGCTACTCTAGAAGAATGTTATGATCGACAGTGTGAAACGCAGCACTAAGATCTAGTAGTATTTGCAAGAATCAGAATTCAGGCGAATATCATTTATTATCTTAACAAGCACCGTCTCTGTGCTGTGATGCGGTCAGAAACCAGATTGAAAATTGTCCAGGTATCCATTTGAGTTTAAGTAGTTGTTCAACTGATTGAAAACTACCTTTTCAATAATCTTGCCTATAAAAGGAAGATTTGTTATTGGTCTATAGTTGCTCAATATGGTGTTATCAAGATTTTTCAGAAGGGGCTTAACAACTGCAGTTTTCAGGGAGTTTGGAAAAGTCCCAGAAAGAAGTGAGGTGTTCACCACTTCTAAGAGATCTGCTTCTAAACAGTTAAACACACTTTTGAAAAAAGATGTGGGAAGTGTGTCAAGGTTGCACGTTGAGGATTTAAGGTGCTGTACTATTTCTTCCAAAGTTTTGCTATCATGGGCGACATTAGGGGGGTGCAAGGGGGGGGCAGCGCCATGTCGCCGGTTGTACTGAAGGTACTAGACGGTGCTAAATACCCTCAGACGAAAGCAAAAGCAACTGAAGATCTGGCAAAATATGCAACGAATTGTAAATAAGGCAGACGCGATGTAAATAAGGGATTCATTGTGTAGTTTAGAGAGCTTCATTTAATTATAACACAACTTGTGAGATCGCGATGAACTAAGATGAGTAGCGCTTTTACGTGATAATAAAGTGAGCGAGCTTTGCGCACTTACTAGGCTAAAATCCGTTCAGAATTTGTATGAAACGTTCGTTTTATACGGTGCAGTGTTTCGGGATGACAGCTGCATATTTATGATGGATTATATGCTGAAAGTGGCCAGCAGAAGACTAATCATAGTCCGATCAATTTTCATAGTTCGATCAATTTTGCCTTCTCACGGCTTGCCTAAATAAAATATCTATCTATATAAAACAGTTCAAGTATAAAACAATGTTAGTTTAAACGTTAAACCTAGATAAATGTGTGCTATTAGGCGCAGATCCAATCATTTGTGCGGAGAGTGGAAGCTAAAGCCGCTTTGTAGGACATGGAGGCGCCAGCGCCATCACTTGCATTTTTTTCAAACCATTTTAAATATTCCGTCATTTTTGATGATAAAAGTAAGAATAATACATCATTCCAAACTGTAAAGGGTCTATTTTTATTTGTGTGCACTCACAATATCAACAAAACGTTGCAAATGGTGCTTCTAACATGAAGAAAACAAACATGATGCACTGTCTGTGGTCTCAACAGGAGCGCTTCACAAAAATGAACCGAAACTCAGCGAATACATACATCACAGACACGATACATATATCTATAGAAAGCTTGAAATTATAACTTAACGAAATGAAGCAAATCGAAAACAAAAACTATTTCATTACTTAATTTTAAGGATGCATTTTTCTCTAAAGGCGCGTCCAAAGAGGAGATGGCGAGTCAGGATCGGCAACTTCATCCTTGCCACACTGACTCAGAAAACACTAGTTTATTAATGAATAATTCAAAAATCTCGCATTCATTGTAATAACTTTTGCCGGTGCTTTGCGGCAACCTTTTAGCCGGAACTGTTCAAGCTCTGAAGGCGCGTTCACTGCTGCTGACGGAGACACTAAACGCCTTCCGAGCCGGTCTCGAAAGTGAAAGCAAAAGTGAAGTCTCGTGTTGTTTCCACCAGTGCGGATTTTTTTTCATCACCATGGTGGATTTCTAAAATATAAAAATAAGAAGAAGCCGAAAACAGGCCCGAAGCCCGTCCCGCGTCTGAAATATGACGTGAAAATTGGCCCGAAGCCCGGGGCATAAAAAAGCCGACACCCGTCGGTCTCGGGCTGCAATGCAGGGCTCTATCGGGACATATCAACCAGTAGCCTAATTACATTGACAGTAACGGACAGTAAAATTCAGAAATGAATAGTATGCGATTTATGACAAAATAGTCCCACAACCGATCGTTCCTTTTTTGCCTAACGTGTTTCACTTTTATTAACAACAAATCAGAAAGGATACATTTCATGTGACAGGGGAAAAAGACACGGAAAAATCAGAAAAGCAGCTTGCACATTTGTTTAAAAATGAAAGGCTGTCAACTGACTCTTAAAACGGGAAGCATCGCCAGATTCAAGAGTCAAACGTTGGCAACCTCTATAAGCTATTCTTGATTGCGCTGCATTGACTGCTTTGGTGCACTGCAATACGGCAAGACATTTAGACTTTTGCTTTCCCAGAAGTGATCAGATAGTGCTACGTCCTTAATGACAATGGATGAAATCTTTAGACCCTTACTAATGAGTAAATCAAGAGTGTGTCCACGATTGTGTGTGGGTCCATGCACATGCTGAATCAGGTCAAAAGTGTTTAAAATGGTTATAATTTCTTTTGTAGTTTTGATTTCTACATTTTCTATGTGAAAATTAAAATCCCCTGCAACAGCAAAACAGTCAAACTCTGAGGAAATCATTGATAACAGTTCTGTGAACTCTTCAACAAAGGCTGGAGAGTGTTTTGGAGGCCTGTAAATAATGATAAATAGAATGCGTGGAGCACCTTTCAGCACCATCCCTAGATATTCAAAAGACAAGTACTGACCAAATGACACTTGCTTGCATTGATAGACATCTTTAAATAAAGCAGCTACACCTCCACCTCTCCTAACAGCTCTGCAGACACTCATGAAAGTAAAGTTAGGAGGGGCTGTTTCATTGAGGACTGTTGCACTGCAGCTGTCTTCAAGCCATGTTTCAATTAGAAACATAAAATCCAGGTTGTATGTGGTTATTAAGTCATTGATCAGAAATGATTTATTTTTTAGTGAGCGAATGTGTAAAAATGCTAACTTGATGCCATTACTTTTTGTCTCTAGAGCAGTCTTAGTTTGATACCTAATAGGCCACAGATTCGATGGGTCAGCTGTACGGCTTGAGAAGTCCTTACACTTTCTAGCATGTGATATAACAGAGATAGAGAAAGCTACAGGCAGGTTTTTATCTGGGCCGGAAGGAGCGACGGATAAGGTAAACAGAGCTGAATTTCTATGGGATGATATTAGACTCAAAAAGATTAATAGATGCACACACAATTATCCATATACTGCCCAACATGTTTTATTGAACTTGTTTTAACAGAATGGCTTATATTAATTTTGTCAAACAAGAACTTCGTCATGGCACCTTTTTTCTGTACTTCAATGACACGTTGTCACTTATTAATACGTTTATATTAAAGTGTGATGCGATCAAGGAAAGCCCAGCATATGGTGAAATTTAACCTTTTATTTGATACCATATGAAAGCTGGGTTCAAGCCTTTTTCAAAACTGTTTTTATCTCCAATTTTTTTATCTATTTCCGTAGATTGAACGTAACAATATGTCTATCTTAAGTTGGCTGATATAAATATGATTTTCAGGAATGGAATTTTGAGAAAAAAGGGTTTAAAGTGAGACGGCTTTCACTTTCACTTCACGGGTTTAACAAGAGCTGTCTGTCAAATCAGGTGGATTGGGGAAGGCTAAAAGGGCGGAACGAAAGTCTCAAAATTCAAATGAATCAAATCGATTCAGAAGAGATGTGAATGAATACACGCATGTCGTCTGATCCACAAATGAACATTTTAATCGTCACATGCACAAACCGTGATACTTTAATACAAACTATAACATTTGTATTCACAAATATGTCTCTGTTAGAACAAAATGCTGCACATTAATGTAATTCTTAACTCTGCAGACACCGGTTGAGATGCATTTGTTTCAGTGTAGTGAGGCAAATCGCCTACACGTTAATGAATTGCGCTGGGCCTTGTTCATTGTTATTTGTGTGTGTGGTCTTCGTGAAATGCTGTAAACTGCGAAAATGAAGTCTCAAAATCCAAATGAACTGAACAAGATTGACTCGAGCAAGACCTCAATAAATGCACGCGTATCACCTGATCCACAAATGAACATTTTAATCGCCACATGCACAAACTGTGATACTTTAATGCAAATTATAACATTTTTCACATCAGTGTAGTGACGCAAATTTGCGAATTTTTCGAATCGCGTACACGTTAATGAATTACACTGGGTCTTGTTCATTGGTAGTTGTGTGTGTGTGCGTCGTGAAATGCTGTAAACTGCGAAAATGTAGTCTCAAAATCCAAATGAACTGAACAAGATTGACTCGAGCAAGACCTCAATAAATGCACGCGTGTCACCTGATCCACAAATGCACGGATTCCTTTTTGCATGAGCAATTTATGATAAATTAATGCAGAACAGAACATTTTTATGTGCAAACATGTCTGTATTTGTACAAATCGCTGCACAATCATTTAATCCAGAATTCCACAGACTCAAATTGAAAGGCATTTTTTTTGTGGATTGTAAGATACATGCATAAAATTGATCCAGTACATGGATAATTGTGCGTGCATCTATTAATCGTTTTGAGTCTAATATCATCCCATACATTTCTGATTGTTTTCGTGGGAAATGAATGTTTGATGAGGCGAGCGTGCCTCAAACATTCAGCTGTATGCGTTCCTATTTTAAGAGAGGTAGATTTTACGGATGAAAGCGGTTTAGCTGTAATTTGGATAACGTTAGGAACTGTAGCGGCTGTAGTGCGCAGATGCTGAACTTACGGTACCCGGGCGAGAGAAGCGTGTTTGGCGTTTGCTGGAGGCGGCTGGGCAAATCTGCGGGACATCGTTGACGAGCTGTATTACCCTTGTTGAAAGCTAAAACTGGAGCCTGATTAAGCCTGACTTTGCAGAGCGTTGTTAGTAGTGACGGGTCGTTCATTTTGAATGAATCTTTAATGTGACTCGGGACAAACGAGTCGTCTCGGGGAGTGATTCGTTCAGTCGCGCATGCGCAACATCCTATTAGCTTCTGTACTGGAATTAGTTCACCTGTTTCGAGTCTTCTAAACGAGTCGTTCGTTCTTATGGGGCTGTCACGTGATGAACGAACGACTGGAACACGAGGACTCAAGAGATGAACTAATCAATTCTCTTTCCGGCTCACACTGCATAGGTTTAGCTTATGGGGCTGTCACGTGATGAACGAACGACTCAAACCCGAGGACTGGAGAGATGAGGTGTGTTCGACTTCATCTACGGCTACAGACGACGATCAACGAGAGTAGCCGAGAGCAGTCGGGGGCGGAGTTGAAAACGGAGGCGTCAAGTCGGACACTTTTTACTCTGGTTAGTGAAGCTCTCGCGGTGTTTGCATGCTCTATCGCAGAAGAAGTGAATTAAATGCAATATTTATCAAATACACCGACTTTTCAAAAGCGTTTTCATGAGCAACAGAAACACGTTTCATATACTGCTTTATACAGCGCCATCTGAACAAGAATAATGATCAACATAAATATATAATATTTAAATACTAATAAAGTGGGGTTATATATGCTTTAATCAGTGTTTTATGATAGATCTGACTCAATATAACATTGCGACTACAGTAAAAACACTTTTTTATTTTAAAAACACAGATTTGTCAGCATTATGGGATGTTAAAATAAACCCAAACACACGTGATCGTTGTCATGCGGTGAATCTGGCCAATCGTGAAACAGCCATGTGACCAGCAGCCGCTCTGAAAAAACTGCACCGGCTGAGTCAGTCGCTGTTCTCGAATCGCTATCGCGGTACTTTGATGCCACACGTGACAGTCACGAGGCGTCGGCGCCGTCTCAAGTCGGACAAAATTTCTAACCGGCATGCACTGCTTCAAGTTAGAATTTGATCGAGCTGTGCAGCGTTGCGTTAAGTCGAACACACCTATGAACTAATCAATTCTCTTTCCGGCTCACACTGCATAGGTTTAGCTTATGGGGCTGTCACGTGATGAACGAACGAATCAAACCCGAGGACTCGAGAGATGAACTAATCAACTCTTTTTCCGGCTCAGACTGCGTTGGTTAAGCTTATTGGGCTGTCACGTGATGAACGAACGACTAAAACCCGAAAACTTGTCGGATAAGAGGCGAGGTGAGCGAATCATAGACTAAAGACTCAGGTAAACAATGAATGAATCTTTTCTGTTTCTTATAGCATTACAGTTTTGTTTCGTTTGAAGTGTGATCAACGTTTGTGTAAGCAGTAGATGTGTTAGGGAGGTAAAACGTAACATTTTAATTATATTTTGTTAAAATGAACGAAATGACTCGAAAAAAGATTAGTTCATTTTGCTGAACAAGACTGAAATGTCCGAGTCGGTAAAATTATCCGAACTTCCCAGTTGTTAGTTGGAGAAGTGCGGGAGTTCGTCGGGCTGGGATTCACGGACAGGGCGGGGTCGTATGCCGGAAGAACGGAGGCTGGGACTGTGCAATGAGAGTTGCTTATATAGGCTTGTAATGATGATTGACAGGACTGAATGATTAGGCTCCTCCCGAACCTACGTTTGGAACTTCATTTAAATTTTATCTAGTTTGCCCATTATTGACATTTAATACCCACTAAATATGCAACCCCAAACGTGTAATGCAATCAAATTTTATGATACATTTTGGACGATCTGTTGATGTCATTTCTACAGGTTCTGATAGGTTAACAGTACAGATAATTCTAGCAACATACAAACATGGTGTTCTTTTTTTTTTTTCTCAACAGAAAGTGTTTAAAATGATTCTCTGAAAACAGACTCAGTCTTACCTCTGTTTCTGTGAGAGACTCATCTCAGACTGAGAGTCCTTTCCTTGCTCTTCTGAGAAACTGCAGATAAACTGTCAGTGATCAGCATTGGGTTGTGAAAACAATCTGCTGTTCAGTTTGACCTGAAGATGATGATCGTTAATGAGATGAATAAATATGTTGAATTAGCAGCAACAGCAACAAAAACACTGTATAAAACAAAGTGAGTTACAAACAAATGCACTGCCATGTAGAATAACCAAATTATCTTATTGAGAAATGTCTGGTTTAAAAATACTTCCGATTTCGCATCACAAAAACAACAGCATCAAACAGAAGCCAAAATACGGGAAAACCTGCAGAAACACATTTGTTTTCAATAACCCCCTTTTGAAAAACTTACCTACAGTCTTGTCCACTAAGAAGAAACGCTAATTTTTCTGTCCTTTAGGCCTATAGATTGTCAGCAATTTCTTCTCAAATCTCTCAATAGTACAGACGGATCGGGTTAAATATGCAAAAACAATGTCTGCGAGTGTTAAAATGAGTAGGGTCTGTGCTAAAGTTGTATCAATAAAAATGTTTCGTAGGACATAAATCCAATGAGCGACGCTTTTTCTTGCTATTTGCGTGTTTCCGTTGTTATTTTCGTTTTCGTCTTCTTCGTGTGTTTTACTGGAGGGTTTTGAACGAGCTGAACAGTTACTGCCACCTGCTGTACTGGAGTGTGGATATTCTACCTAATACATTTAAACACTGTATTATTATTTTCCCTGTTCCTGGACTGTTGTCTACGATGCTGTTTATTGCGAATGTCACACGTAATGAGATTTGAATGTATTTCTTAATTTCAGTTCTTTATATTCATATTAGGGTGTAGTATTAATACTTGTTCTTCAATTTCTGCTTCTTTATGTATATAGGCTTCATGTCCAACTGGTTTTTGATTCCATCATTATTTTGCCCGGCTGAGGGTTGCCATTAATTGAACCATTGCATATAATAGAGAATCTTCCCACATATAAGACAATAAAGTATAAAAAAAAATTAAAAAAAAGAATACTTATATAGTATTTATAAAGTACATATTAATGCCTTATTCTGCATGGCCATATTCTACATCCCTTAACCATAATCTATACCCAAATGTAATTACCACAAACTACAAACAACTACCTTTCTACCACTAAGCAGCAAACTGGGGGTTTATTGAGGGAAAATTCTTAATGTTTAATGTGTTCCCTGATCTAAGTGTTACCAAAAGGAACACGAATCACAAACCACAACTTCCTCATGTGTATATGCTTCTGCACTGGACATGATCAGTAAGAAAACAAAGTTCACAGTGTTTAGTCTTGATACTTTTACAACTGTAAACTCAAATTCTCCTCCTAACACTACTAAAAATAATAATACAGCACAAGAACTGAAATACACTGAGTGTAGGAGACGATTTTACAGACAGAGGAAGGTCAATCCAAAGCCTTGGAGCTGCAACAGAAAAGGCCCGATCACCTTTGCATTTTAAGTAAAATCGAGGAACTACAAAGTGCAATTGATTATTTGAATGCAGAGACCTGTTAGATTGATGCAGACTGATTAAATCAGAAACACACTCTTTGAAAACATATAGCAGCACTTTGTAATAAATTCTGTATTGTACAGGTCGCCATTGTGAGATGATAAACACAGAAGTAATGTGCTCTCTCTTCTTAGTACCCGTTAAAAGCTGAGCAGCTGAATTCTGAACAAGCTGCAGACGAGAGAGAGAGACCTGATTCACACACAGATACAATACATTACAATAATACAAACGTGATAACACAAAGACATGCACAACTTTTTTTTATTTGTATTTATTTATTTAACAGCAGCAGTAGTTTGCCAATCTTATTTAAGCTTATTAAACCATGTAAAATACCATTAGAAACCCTCAAAAGAGCTGAGCTGATCGGCTGAAATGTTATGGCCTTTGGGATGCGAAACGCTCCAGCGACCTTTCAAAGGTTGATGCAGAAGGTATTTTCTGGTGTGGCAAATTGCGAGGCATATCTTGATGATGTTGTTATTTATTCTAGTTCGTGGAGTGATCACATGAACTCGTGAACCTAAAAAAATGTGAATTCGGGAAAGCCGTGGTCACTTACCTGGGTAAGCAGGTTGGCCAGGGTCAGGTGCGTCCTGTTGATGCCAAAGTGGAGGCAATTATGAATTTTTCCATTCCCAGGTCAAAAAGAGAGCTGCGCCGCTTTCTGGGTATGGTTGGATACTACCGTGCGTTCTGTAAAAATTTCTCCTCTGTTGTATGCCCTTTGACAGATTTATTAAGTGTGTCCAAAGCTTTCGTTTGGAGTCGTGAGTGCGATAATGCCTTTAATGCTGCCAAGGACCTCTTGTGTAGTGCCCCAGTTCTCTCCGCCCCTGATTTTTCCAGACCATTTAAGCTTGAGGTGGATGCTAGTGCGTTAGGGGCAGGTGCGGTCTTACTACAAGAAGCCGAAGCAGGAATTGACCACCCTGTGTTCTCAAAAAAGTTTTCTAAAACACAGCAGCGTTACAGCACCATCGAAAAAGAGGCCTTAGCGTTACTCCTTGCCCTTCAGCAATTTGAGGTCTATGTCGGTGGTAGTTCCCTACCAGTAATAGTTTATACAGACCACAACCCCTTAGTCTTCCTCCTACGCATGGCCAACTCAAATCAAAGGCTAATGCGATGGTCTCTAGTGGTCCAAAGTTTTAACCTTGACATACGCCACAAGAAGGGTACTGAAAACATTTTGGCTGATGCTGGTCGTGATTTTAAAAAAAAAAAAAAAAAAAAAAAAAAAATGTGTGTTTATGTTTGTTGTTGTCAAAATGGGATTCTGACTTTTATGGGTGGGGATGTTATGTTGAGACGTATGTGCTCTATGCATAGCTCTCGTTCTTGCATGCATGCTCTCTTTCTCTCGCTCTCTCTCTCTGTCTTTCTCTCAGGTGGCCCCGCCCTAATTGAACGTGCCGGTAAGTGCCCCGTGGTTGGGTGAACCTGGAACTGCGCGTCTTTTAAAAATGAGGCTTCGCAGAGCTGGAGTGTGGGCTGTTGTTGGTGTTGCTATTTGGAAACTGTGTTGTAAAGAAAAGATAAAATATTGTATAGGGACATTTGTGTAAATATTGTGAATATTGTTGTACAGTTTTCGTCACTTTACCCACCTAGTGTTTCCGTTGTACAGTTTTCCACCGATTGTCTTTTTTTTTCTTTCTTTCTTTTTAAGTGGCTGTGTTTTTGCCCGTTGCTGTAAATATTGTAAATACACCCTTTTTCGCACAGAAGCTGTAGGAGTTGGGTGCCTTTTTCTTTTGTAAAATTCCTTTTCTCCTGTTTTTCAAATAGTCAGGGAGTTAGTTTAGTCCCTGTATTTTTGTTTGACTTTTTCTTTTAGGGTATTAAGTCTCTTTGGGAAAGTTAGTTTCAATTTTTGTTTGTTATTTTGGCCTTGGCCCAACCCTGAAGTTCATTAGCTTCTTATTTTGGCAAAAAAATAAAAAATAAAAAAAAGAACGACAGATCAAAGGTTTCGGTGTAATGACCATTATTTATGTTACTCCTAGACCTGGGATGTAACATTGACACAAACTGCCTGCGATTGCTGACTGTTGTCTGAAGTTAATGTTTATTAATATTTAATGTATTTGAGGTGAACTCCTGGAGATCGCTGGCAAGTATAATGTAACCTCACCAAAAAAAAAAAATAAATAAAAATAAAAAAAGTATATTTTTGACACCAAAGCACTGGCAGTTTTTTCAAGCTATTTTATATAGACAGAAAATGTTTTTATTTGACACAAACTGCCTGCGATTGCTATTATTAAAATAACAGTGATTTTTTAACATTAACGCAATTCAGTGACTGAGTAACAGCACACTCTACTTTCAACCTGAAGCAATCAATTTAATCATTAACCAGTTAACTAGGTGAAGGCCTCAGCTAAACCTGTAGTGCGCTCTTCCTATTCTCCAGCAGAGGGGGTTGTAGTAACAACATCCATCCCATCACACTAAGTGACCCTTGTTTAGTATTCCTCATGTTAACATTATTATTAGGAAAACAGCCCAATATGTAAATCACATACGGTCATGATCGTATGTCTGTCGTAATATCTAGACATTAAGTGTTTCTCTAGGTTTGTTATGAATGGATCAGAAGTGTAGTAGAAGAGAGACAGGCATATTAGGAAGGATAATATGAGTGAGAGATGAGCAGTGAATCAGCTTCATTTACTGTAACTGAACACGAGCACACAAATGCAGTAAACCATCCAGTAATCACACATCTATTCTAACACAACTAAACAGGGAAATGTTCCACAGACCATCTTTAACTAACACTAGTGATGTTACCTTCAACAAGGATGCTCCAAAGCTTGTATCAAAAAAAAATGACACATTTCACATTGAAGTACTGCATCAGAGCTTGATTCATTTTAAGAAAAGCAAGTGATTATGACGTCCGAAGCTTCATTCACCTGAAAACCATGCGCTTGCTTCAGTATCTGGTTCAAACGAAGCGAAGCCCAGTGCCGTTTCCTTTACATTATAGTACATTTTAATGTGTTAGCATTGTTTATGAATTAATTTTTTAATTGTAATTTATATACTGAGCTCAAAAATTAACTTTGAAGAAAAAGTCTAAGGACTGAGGCAGAGTTCAAATAAACATATCATAGATTTCATTTATGAATTTATGTTTTATTTATTTTACTTAATTTAGTGCTAGTACACCAACATAAATAATTGACTTTGACAATGACCATTATTTATATACAATAAAATAAAACAGAGAATCATTTGTAGAACCAGATGTGAAACCAGCGGCTGCAATGGAACAGCACTTTGGATTTTTACTAGATGGCCACAACATGAACCTTTTTCCGATACAATTGTGTTGAAAGTTTCGCTAGTTCAGAACGCTTCACTCAGGTTCACCTCACCTGCCACCATGCTGCTGGATCCGGTTAAGAAACCAGAATGATTGTGGAATGAGCCTTTATATCTGTGCTGCAGTGTATCATGTGAAATGGGAGAAACCAAGTTTGGGGTGTTTTAAAAGTTAGGCTCAGTTACTTCCCATAACACCCGATGTACTCAGGGCATCGTCAGAAGAATGGCATCTACGCTAATATTAGTCTGTTTCTTTCTTATTCCGAGGTCAGCTTAACAACCAGATCCAGTCCGTATCCAGCCCAGACAGTGGATCAGCACCTAGAGATGACCTCTAAAGCCCTGAATGTCAGCGGAGACCACATCGACTAGATGAGCCCCAGAGACGGATCCCCAGTGAAGACCTCGTCACCTAGACGGCTGTCGGCACAAGACCACGGGAACCTGGTCAGTCCTCTGTGTCTGAGCCTGGTTTCTCCCAAGGTTTTCTCCCAAGGTTTTTTCCTCCATTCTGTCACCGATGGAGTTTTGGTTCCTTGCCGCTGTCGCCTCTGGCTTGCTTAGTTGGGGACACTTTCTCTTCACAAGATATTGTATTTTATTTAATTGTATTTGATTAACTACCTTTACCTGAAAATTGAGTGTTTGCTGTTGCCCTTGGCATTGTTGATGTACTGTTTCCTACTTAATACTGTACAGCCGCCTTGTCACAACTCTGTATTGTTAAAGGCGGTATATAAATAAAGGTGACTTGACTTATTTGGTTAGTTTAATTCCTGGTTACTGCCTGCTTGTAAATATTGTGCCAGTTTGTATAAATGCAGTTAATCGGGTGTGTAAAAATATATAAGAAAGTACATTATGAGTACTAATAGAAGTAAGTGACCAATAAATGAAGTAATTAGAGAGAGAGAAAGAGAGAGAGATTTAATTAGGAGGATTTATTTTTGTTTTCTCTGTCTTCCGTCTGGGCTTTACACTCCCAGTAAATGGCAGGAATGCACATACAGCTGCATTGCCAGCTGTCATTAAAAAGTCAAGACAAAGCAGCTTCAGTTGTGCTCTAGCTAGAAGAAGAGGAAGTTGAAAACAGTTGTGATGATGTGAAATGAAGCCCTCTGAAACACTGAATCAACTGAAGATTCACAGAATGATTCACTGTTACATTTTTGTTTTATTTTATTTATTAATCACTTCTATGACTACTCACAATATAGCCTACATTCAAATTTATTTCTATATACTTGATTAAACTCTTTTATACTCTTGGGCACAATGTTTACAGGCAGGCAGTATCCAGGAATTAAATAAACCAAATAACCAAGCCTAGGGTTCATAATATATAAACTTCTTCTTTTTGTTTAATCGTGGGTAGCACCAACGTTAAGGTGCATTATAATATATAAACTTCATATTATAATAACTTTATTAACAGCCATTTGTTAATATTTCTGCATTGTAAAGGAATTATTCAGAATAAATGCATCAAATATGGTAAAAGTATGGTAAGTTTAAACGTGCATGCTTGTAAATCTCATTGGTTCCTTCAAATCAAGCAGGCACGCTTTTGATTCTGTTAAATCTATTTCAAGCACACACGTAAATAAAAAAATAAATAAAACCCAGTAAAGACAGTGATGATGCGGTCAGGACCGTGACGCCGGCTTCCTTTGAAATATGTTCGCCTGATGCGCCCGCGCCCGCTCCGTCTCCCGCAGTCCAGATGTTAAGAAAATAATAATTATTATTGATTACTGATTTGAATCAGAGATTGCGGAGAGCCACGTCCAGAAGTCCAGCCGGCTTCGTTTGAAATAGGCTGTGTTTGATAAATGCGCCTGATGCGCCCTCGCCCGCCCCAGTGGTGGTAAAATAATGATTATTATTGATTACTAATTTGAATCAGTATACGTTATAACGAAAAAATGAAAAGAAGCTGTTTTGTTACGATCCGAAATTTCTTAAAAGCGGGGAACCCCTGTAAACGTTTCAGTCCAAGCAGCCAATGCGTTCAAACAGTTCAAAGCGTCTGTAATACAGAGAAAAACAGAGTCACGTCCAGATGTCAGTTATATAGCACATCTCTAAAAATCCTGCTGTTGTCATTTAGTGTAGCCTATACATATCACTATTTTCACTGTAAATAGCATCTATGGCGGGTGCAAATCTGGCCGCGGACCAAATACTGCTCGTTGTTGAATTTCAAACAATATAAGTGGCCCAACGGTCATAATATACAAATCATGAAGTTTCACGATGTCAACACAAGGTGACAGCCAGATCATGTATCAGTAAAACCCGAGTGACAACAATTTGCTAACTCACGTGCTACTGTCATGACTTAAGCGCACAGCAGAAAAGCGCTGCACGGACCGTTATATTCTTAGCTCTGCCTAAAGACAGCGCAGCGCGAACTCAGAGCAAACGCGTTTACTCGTAGGTCTCGATCAGACGACCACTAAACAGCACTGTGAGAAGCAGAGCTCTCCGATACAAACCGCAGATCCTGCGGTGATTTCAACTAGTTTTAAGGCAGTCAACAACACTGACGCGGAAAACAGCAGAAACGCTGCGACAGCAAGAATCCTTTTAAATGCACAAATTGATAGCTATTTACAATGGATTTACTTAAACCTACCCCTTATTAATACATTATAATTAATAAATATTCTAAAACACTCGTTAAGCAGTTGATTCCCAGTTTTCCGATGTGACGTGATGAGAAAAGGAAGAAAAGCGAATTCAGCAAATATCAGGTTCGAACCCCTGTAGAGCGCACCATGCGCCAAACCTGTGTGCATCGCTCTACAAACTACGCCACTGGAGACGCTGCTAGACTCTCTTCGACCAGATGAAATGAACATGACACAAGTGTGTTCATTCTCGAAACGTAACGACTTTTTTTTCTCGCAAATAAACGACTTTTTTCTCGAAATTTAACGACTTTTTTCTCGCAAATTAAGGACTTTTTTCTCAAAATTTAACGACTTTAATCTCGAAATTTAACGACTTTTTTCTCGCAAATTAAGGACTTTTTTCTCAAAATTTAACGACTTTTTTCTCGAAATTTAACGACTTTTTTCTCGCAAATAAACAACTTTTTTCTGGAAATTTAACGACTTTTTTCTCGAAATGTAACGACTTTTTTTCTCGCAAATTAAGGAGTTTAATCTCAACATTTAATCTCGACTTTTTTTCTCGCAATTTAACGACTTTAATCTCGAGATGGTTTTATTTTTTTTTTATTGCGTGGCCCTAATCCTCTTCCGCAGCTGGCAGTTTTTTCAAGCTATTTTATATAGACAGAAAGTGTTTTTATTTGACACAAACTGACACTGACACAAATATATATATATATATATCTATGAACTTGAGGGTGTCAAAAAACAGAGACTCCATGCTTACTTCACAGACATGAAAAATGTATCTATAGAAAGTGAAATGTCTACTTTTAAATAAACCAGTTAAAATGGAAAACAAATATTTTCAGATTGTGTAATCCATTCAATCAAACGTGCACATCCACTGTAGAGATGACAAGTGTTATCGACTTTATCACTGCAGCCAAAAATACAGAAAACACATATTAATGAATTATTATAATGTTAATGCAGTCTTCTTTGCGGTTTTCTTTACCTGACACATTCATAATTATTACTTCTGCCAGTGTTCTGTGGCAAGCTTTGTGTGCGCTTGAGCGCTGATGGGCTATAGGCAATTAAAGGTTCATTATTATAAATTATATAGTTTATTAATATGCAATTAGTCGACTAATCTGTTAAAAATAAATGACTACTAGTTGACCAGAAAATTTTAGTCATGGGCAGGCCAAATGGTTACATATAGTGCATGCATGAATGAATAGAAAAATTAGATTACCTCTCAACAAATAGAAAACAGAAAATAGAAATCTTATCTAACAATAGAAGTCTTTACTATCAATTCCAGTTTAACACATACTTGTTGGATAAAAGTAAAAAAATTAAAAAAAAAAAAAAAAAAAAAAAATTTTAGCCATGAAAGTATCCTGAAAAAAGTATCATAGGTTCCAAAAAAAAAAAAAAAAAAAAAAAATTCTATTCTATTCTAAAATTGATAATAAATCAGCATATTACAATGATTTATAAAGGATCATGTGAGACTGGCGTAATGAAAAGAGATTACGAAAAATGAAAATTCAGAAATAAATTACATTTTAAAGTATATTAAAATAGACAAAAAATATATATATATTTTAAATTGCAATAATATTTCACAACATTACTTTTTTTTTCAATTAATTTTCTGTATTTTTGATCAGTTAAATGCAGCTTTGATTAACAGAAGAGACTTATTTAATAAAAAACATAAAAAAAATCTTTTAACATATCTACATGTAAAATGCAAGTATACAAATGTTTAGAATGCAACCATTACCTTTGAATGAACTCCAAATCTCCGTCTGTCTCCTCCTGGTAAGGTTACTCCGGAGTGGATATATGCTGCGAACAGGCCAGACAGGAAGATGGGCTGGATTAACTCATTCTTTAAACCAAAGTTAGCAAAAAGCATTACAATCAAACAATAAGCGAATTAGCAAGTTATCAAAGGTACTCGCACGTCTCGCTGCTTACGTTAACCGCTTTAACAGCACCGTTCAGAGTTTACATGACATACACTGATCCTCCGTGAGCGGGATGACCGCGAGTTGCGAGACTTAAGTAACGTCACGCGTTTCATTTCGGCGCCCCTGTTAACAGATGACTGCTTGTGCAAATTTTATTAACATCATAAAATAATCACGAGAAAGTGTGCTGAATAACACGACGTTCCCGTGAATCACAACTGTTGTCAGTGAAGCGTGTAATTATTATGTACGAACCCAGAGATTTTCCGCCTATAGCCGCTATGAGGCCGGGGAATGTGTGAAATCCTCCCGCGACCGCGCTCCTTAAACCCGGCACAAGTCTCTCTCGCGCCCCGCGGACGGAGGATTCGTTCATCTGCGGTTACCGCGAATGTACCTTAATACAGTACTGCAGTTACCAAACATGAAGAATTCAAAGTGAAATAAATCACTTACCGCAGTTGTGAATCGTACTTATTGCTGCTCCCGAATGTCGACCGTTGAAGAAAATCCCGCCTCTGTAGATTTAAAATTTACAGCAATATGATGTACGTTTGCGTCAAACCACCACGTGATCCACGTGATCAGATTATGCTTTAAGCATTTCTTGCTAAAGATATTGTTTTTTTTCTCCTAGTGTTTTTTAATTGCAGGTGATTGTTATCTATTATATAAAGACTGTGTTTGTTTAATTTATATTTTGTGTAAAAGTCTATCTAATACCGAAACACTGGTTAAAAATAAAACAGCTGACTATATTTGGTCATACAACTATGGTGAATGTATTTCTTCAGACAATAATTTAATCTGATTTGAGTTCTATGCTGATTTTTTGAGTGCTAGCTTTATTTTATGCTATACTTTATACTACAATTTATTTTAGACTCTTCTCAGATATATTATCATTAACAACTAGAATAATTTAAGATGTATCATCTAGCCTGCCTGATTATGATACTAAACTTACCTTGAATTGATCCTTGTCAGTAAGTGAAACAAACTGATTAATTTGTAATTAGGTCAAATGGACACCAGCTTGGTCAGGCTGGGAGACCAACTAAAACCAGCTACTTCCAGCTTAACCAGCTAAAACCAGCCTGACCAGGCTGGGAACCCAGCTAAAACCAGCTACTTCCAGCTTAACCAGCTAAAACCAGCCTGGCCAGGCTGGGAGACCAGCTAAAACCAGCTACTTCCAGCTAAAACCAGCTACTTCCAGCTTAACCAGCTAAAACCAGCTACTTCCAGCTAAAACCAGCTATTTCCAGCTTAACCAGCTAAAACCAGCTACTTCCAGCTAAAACCAGCTACTTCCAGCTTAAACCAGCTAAAACCAGCTACTTCCAGCTTAAACCAGCTAAAACCAACCTGGCCAGGCTTGGAGACCAGCTAAGACCAGCTACTTCCAGCTTAAACCAGCTACTTCCAGCTACTTCCAGCTTAACCAGCTAAAACCAGCCTGACCAGGCTGGGAACCCAGCTAAAACCAGCTACTTCCAGCTTAACCAGCTAAAACCAGCCTGGCCAGGCTGGGAGACCAGCTAAAACCAGCTACTTCCAGCTAAAACCAGCTACTTCCAGCTTAAACCAGCTAAAACCAACCTGGCCAGGCTTGGAGACCAGCTAAGACCAGCTACTTCCAGCTTAAACCAGCTACTTCCAGCTACTTCCAGCTATTTCCATCTTAAACCAGCTAAAACCAGGCTGGGAGACCAGCTAAAACCAGCCTGGCCGGGAGACCAGCTTGACCAGCTTGGCCAGGCTGGGAGACCAGCTAAAACCAGCTACTTCCAGCTTAAACCAGCTAAAACCAGCCAACCAGCTGGTTTTAGCTGTTTTTTTCAGCAGGGTGAGGTCACCTTAACCACCAGATCCAGTCCGAACCCAGCCCAGACGGTGGATCAGCACCTAGAGACGACCTCCACAGCCCTGAATGTCAGCGGAGACCACATCGACTAGATGAGCCCCAGAGACGGATCCACAGTGAAGACCTCGTCACCTAGACGGCTGTCGGCACAAGACCACGGGAACTTTGGCCAGAGGAGAACTGGCCCCCCGACTGAGCCTGGTTTCTCCCAAGGTTTTTTTTCTCCATTTGTCACTGATGGAGTTTTGGTTCCTTGCCGCTGTCGCCTCTGGCTTGCTTAGTTGGGGACAATTTCTCTTCACAAGATATTGTATTTTATTTTATTGTTTTTGATTAACTACCTTTACCTGAAAATTGAGTGTTTACTGTTGCCCTTGGCATTGTTGATGTACTGTTTCCTACTTAATACTGTACAGCCGTCTTTTTGTATTGTTAAAGGCGGTATATAAATAAAGGTGACTTGACTTATTTGGTTAGTTTAATTCCTGGTTACTGCCTGCTTGTAAATATTGTGCCAGTTTGTATAAATGCAGTTAATCGGGTGTGTAAAAATATATAAGAAAGTACATTATGAGTACTAATAGAAGTAAGTGACCAATAAAAGAAGTAATTAGAGAGAGAGAAAGAGAGAGAGATTTAATTAGGAGGATTTATTTTTGTTTTCTCTGTCTTCCGTCTGGGCTTTACACTCCCAGTAAATGGCAGGAATGCACATACAGCTGCATTGCCAGCTGTCATTAAAAAGTCAAGACAAAGCAGCTTCAGTTGTGCTCTAGCTAGAAGAAAATGAAGTTGAAAACAGTTGTGATGATGTGAAATGAAGCCCTCTGAAACACTGAATCAACTGAAGATTCACAGAATGATTCACTGTTACATTTTATTTTTTTTTTTTAATTTTATTTACTAATCACTTCTATGACTACTCACAATATAGCCTACATTCAAATTTATTTCTATATACTTGATTAAACACTTTTATACTCTTGGGCACAATGTTTACAGGCAGGCAGTATCCAGGAATTAAATAAACCAAATAACCAAGCCTAGGGTTCATAATATATAAACTTATTTTTGTTTAATTGTGGGTAGCACCAACGTTAAGGTGCATTATAATATATAAACTTCATATTATAATAACTTTATTAACAGCCATTTGTTAATATTTCTGCATTGTAAAGGAATAGATTAAGGAAAAGGAAAGGACGTGACCCATCTGCATTTAACCCATCCAAGTGCACCCCCCCCCCCGATCAGTAACCTGTATTGAATCCAAAATTTGGTCATAATTTAGCAAAACAAGGAATTTGCAAGCAATTTCACTTTTGACCAATGGTGTTACAGGCTACATGACAGAAGGGGTTCAAAAATACACATGAAAAAAGTAGAGAGCTACAGATATTAAATTTCTCCACTGATACTGATAGCCGATTATTCAGAATGAAGCATCAAATATGGTAAAAGTATGGTAAGTTTAAACGTGTGTGCTTGTAAATCTCATTGGTTCCTTTAAATCAAGCAGGCACGGTTTTGATTCTGTTAAATCTATTTCACATGAGGGTGAGTAAATAATGACATTTTTCATTTTTCAGTGTACCTTAACAGTAACCATGAATCTAACAAAGATGAACAGAACTAAAAGTCAATACTTTTGTTGTTCTTAGGCTGCATTTAGACGTGGCATTAACATTCAATCACTGTGCCTGTGTCTGTATCACATTGGCAGTGTGGGATTGTTGTGATTTATTGATTGATCACAGCCTGGCTACATAATCTAAACACACCAAATTTAAGTTTCCCAACATTAATCTGGTTTGATCAGAAAGAGAAATGTTATATTGTTTTGACGCATTTTACGATTGTAAGGAGAGTGCAGAAAAGCATATCAAAAGTTTATGTTGAATGCCTTTTTTATTAAAGAAATGCAAAATCCATCACTTTAATAAGCATTAGAATTAAACAAGGGTAAGTATCTTTACAAATTAAAAGTTGTTGTTTAATTTTAGTTTAGTTTAGTATTAAGGCATATTTCAAGAGTTGATTATTTAAAAATAACTGTTCATGTTAAATGAGTCATCATCTAGGTTTAAATCCAATGATTATAGTGTGCAGTGAATACATTTTAGAATTTGGAGATTTATAATAAACGTACTGAAACAGAAACATTATTAAAATTCATAGTGTATTTTGATTATTCCTCTGCCAGTAACTTGAGCAGCATGCAGTTTTTCATTTAGATCTTATGAATGTGTCCACACTGACAGTGCAGATAATCACCTCCTTTAGATCATTTTGCACAGTTAAAATTAAAGAAATGGTTCACCCTAAAAGGAAAATTATGTTATTTGCTCATATTCAAGTTGTTCCAAACCTATGAATTTCTTTGCTCTGCTAAATATATATATATATATACATTTTGAAGAATGTGCACCAACCATTTGCTGATCCTTGTTGACTTGCATAGTATTTTCCCCTTTATTATGGAAGTCAGTTGGGACCAGCAACATTTCTGTTTACCACCATTCTTCAAAATCTCATCTTTTGTATTCAACAGAAGAACAAAACTAGTACAGTTTTGTAGCAACAAGAGGGTGAGTAAATGATGGCACATTTTTCATTTTTGGGTGAACTATACCTTTTAAGATACACTAGAAAGAAGAGTATTTTTTTGTTTGTTTGTTTTCTGGGGGTAACAGTGCACAGATAGGTAAGTTGAATATCACTGCTATCTTGACACATGACTAATCACAGTGAATGTTTACAGGACCTGATTGAACCAGCAGTGGAGAGTCATGAAGGAGAATCGATGATGGAGATTGATAGTAGAGGTAAGTGTAACGGTTCAGTGCTAAATGTTTTAAGCATGTATCCTGAATGATGCCAGACAATGACTGTTTAGTGATGTGACTTAATAGAGTGTCCTTAATTGGTGGTGGTGATTGGTGATGTTGCAAATGACTCTAGAGAGTGAGTGTTGTAAGTGTGACACATATGTGGGTCCATGAAGTCTTTAAGTGTGTTCCACTAGAAGGGGTGCTGCACATACAGATCGCTGTATGACATCGAAGTACAGCAAAAGCGTTTCGAACACATACAGAGACGTTTGCTAATCGCTGCTGTGGTACTTTGATGTCATACACCGGTCTGTATGTGCAGTGCCACTTCAAGTCGAACGCTACTAGGGCATTTATTACACAGAGCCATAGTTCATCGTCAGGCTACACAATATCGCGTTCATCATCGTCAGTGAACCACGGCTCTGTGTAGTAAATGCTGCTCCATCTGACAGCACGTGATGCAGATTTACGACTAATCACAGAACCAGCATTACTGATGAGATGCGCATGATATTCACATCCGATTTTTTGCACAACCCTAAATAGTTGTTTAAACTGAAACTTATCATGTGCAATGGATAAAGAGTATAATAATTTAATACATAATACATTAAAAATCTAAAATTATAAGAAACATTACTAAAAGCCTTATGATTTTGTCTCTAGCTAATATGAGATATAAAAAAAATATAAACAATACAGCCAGTTATGTATATATGTTTTAATCATCCCTTATCTTAAAAAGGGTTTAAAGGATGAAATGTGAAGTTTAGCTTTTTTTCTAAAACAGTTTAATGTTATAATAATCACCCTACCCCACACCACCCCAATTTGTCTGTTAAAAATCCTGACATGAAGAGCCTGTTCATTTGGGGCAAGAAAAACTTGAGGGAGTGGCTTTATTGTGTCAGAGATGTGTCCGATTTGAGATCCCTTAGCCAGAACAAAACCTTCTTGTTCTGGATAACAGATCTAAAACTGAAATTGGACCAGTTAGCTGTGAGTGAAGTGTCACGTGTCTGACACAGTAAAGTCACTCTTTCAGTTTCTCTTACTTCAAATTAACGGTCACTACACGTCAAGATTTTTACAGACAAATTGGGGTGGGGTAGGGCGATGTGTATTGTAACATTAAACTATTTTATACAATGCTAAACTTAAATATAAACAATTAAATTTATACAACAAATATAACTGCCTTAATTGTTTAGAATTTTATAAGGCATAATGTATTTTTAGAAGCATTTTGTAGTTTAAAGGAGAAGCTCACTTCCAGAAAAAAAAATTACAGATGATGTACTCACCCCCTTGTCATCCGAGATGTTCATGTCTTTCTTTCTTCAGTCGTAAAAAATGTTTTTTGAGGAAAAAATTTCAGCATTTTTCTCCATATAATTGACTGATATGGTGCCCCGATTTTGAACTTCCAAAATGCAGTTTAAATGCAGCTTCAAACGATCCCAGCTGAGGAAGAAGGGTCAGTTATTTTCATAAAAATAATACAATTTATATACTTTTTAATGTCAAACACTCATCTTGTCTTGCTCCGCCTGAACGGTTTTATTCCGGTTCATGACAGTTAGGGTATGTCGAAAAACTCCCATCTCATGTTCTCCCTCAACTTCAAAATCGTCCTATATCGCTGTTTTACCTTTTTTGTTAAGGGTGTTTGATTTTCTTTGCATGTTCACTTTGCAAAGACTAAGTTGGTTCTTCTGCAGTGATGTAGGATGATTCTGAAATGATTTTTGAAGTTGAGGGAGAAAATATGGTTGGAGTTGTGTCTGTTTGTGTCTGATTAGGGAGACCTATAAAATGTGCAGGGCACATAAAATTAGCTTCACCAGAAGTTTACGAGCTTATCATCATGCAGAAGTTCTAAAGACGCTCTGTGCATATGGTCAATTCCTGGAAGGCCAGGAATCTGCAAAGTTTAGCTCCAACCAGCTCCAACTCACACGTGCCTGGAATTTCTAGTATTGCTTGTAATTGCTTGATTAAGGTTGGAGCAAAGTTGTGCAGAGCTGTGGCCCTCTAGGAATAGACTTTGTGACCACTAGCCTTGGGCAGAAGAGAGGATTTCAGTGAGGATCTGCCGCTGTTTCTCATGGTCTCCTGCATCACCGTGTAGATTACAGAACACAACACACTCAGTGAATTTATCTGTGTTTGTTCCAGAGGGGCAGAACCAGGCGATCTCCACCACTCCATCCATCAGGACTCTGGTTCTGCTGCTGTCTGGGCAGTTCCTGTGGAAGAACGTGTCGTGTTTCTCATTGATCAGACTGTTCATCAGCTGAGACTTGGATGAAGACACAGAGACAAACCTGAAGAAAAACACCATTGGAGTTTGTGTCCTGTAGATCGGCTGGGTTTGACTGATGATTTCATTGTTGGTGTTTCTGATCTTCCAGCTCTTGTTGATTTGTCTGAATCTCCAGAGAGGAAATTCAATCTGTTGTGTGAATGGATCAGGAACAAGCAGAGGCAGAGCGAACTGACACTGGGACAGTTTAGTGACCATCAGCTGCTTCAGGAAAACATCAGCACAATGAAACACAGACATCTGGACATCCATTGGGTGAATTCGCTCAGATTGACACGTTGCTTTGTTAAACAAAGACAATTCATGAAAAATATCACCCTCATCTTCAGATGAGTCACTGCCTCTTTGCTGTGTTTGATCCTGTTCATTGGTCTGTTCAGTTTTAATGTATCTCGCTCTGTAGTTCATCATCAGTAGTTTCTGTATGAAAGTCTGAATCAGCTGTTCTTCAGCACAAGACTCATGACTGTAATGAATGTTCAGTTATCTGAAGAACATCTGCAGCTCTCAGTTTGTTGAGGTGTTTGTCTTCAAGATGAAGTCTGTGAAATAGATTTTGTATTTTTCTGCTCTGACTTCTGCTGGTTCAGTTTCCTCCCTGTGTAAAAAAAACAATGAGTTAAAACTTTAGTACAATTATATATTATAATCATTACAAGCAGTACAGGTCTGTTTAAAATAATTTAAGTATGAAATTATTAATGCAATAATTTCATATGAATATAATAATAAATATAACAATACTGTGAAGCTTCAACACAAACCAGGTGTCGTCTATCATTCATCTTCTCAATGTCCTCAAGTGTCTGCAGAAGATCATGAGGAGAGCTGCTCGTCTGAAGACTGAAGTGTCTGTTTGCACATTTCTGAATGATTTTCTGCAGGATGTCATTGGTTTCAGTGGGCTCTCGTGTGCTGAGCACCATGGTGTGTTGATAAACGCGCTCAGAGAAAGAGAGCAGCACCTTCTCCACACGCTCTTGATCTTCTGCTGAACACGGCTCATGTTTGAGGAGCAGAACGATCACATGAGGTCCTGGATCAGACAGATGGACACACTCTCTCACTGTCTGTGTGATCTGATGATCTGAGATGTTGGTCTGGAGCAGCTGAGGACTGTTGATGACGATCACGTGTCTGTCCTTCAGTCTTCCTGCGACTCTCTCTACAACATCTGGAGGAGCTTCACTGTCAAACGCTGCTCGTCCTAATATGAAGTTTCCCACCAGACTGTTTTCTGACACGCTCCAACCCAGAAGAACAATCCTCACTGCAAACAGTCAAATCAGACATTCAGTGTCCACAATCCTCACATCACACAATAACACACAGCACATGTGATGTGTAACATGTTATGATGCAGGATCTTGATCTTAATCAACATCACAGATCAAAATAACCAGAATCCACCAGCAGGAAATACATTTACCACACATAACTTCATTTATTTATGTAGATAAAGACTTACTCTGAGGAGGTTGTTCTTTGCTCCATCTTCTCCTGCGAGGAGGATTGTGGACGACAATCACTGTATGAAACAAAACTCTTAGATTATATTTGAACATTTGAACAAATTATTAAAACAGCAAAACTGGTCTAAGTGAAAGTCTGAGATGCTTAGAAATCACATCAGAATAAATATGTTTGGAGTTTGTTGAGGAGATGAAAATAAGTTTGATCATTTTTGCTAAATACGCAAAAAGAAATGGAATTCCTTAAATTTTAAAGTGAAAGAATTGTAATCTAACATATCACCACTCTCATCCATTACATCCATCACTGACCAAATATTTCATAAAACAGGGATTTGTTATTCCAGACAGGAGTATTGTGAGGTGTAAAATTGTGTGTGTGCCAATTTCCAACATAATAAGACGTGTTGGTGAATGCTGATAACTTCACAGGAAGTTTGGGTAAATCAAAGTCACATGTGAGAAGAAAGTGAATACCAGCCAATTTACAAAACAAAGCTGAAGGCACTGACCGTGTTAACTGATGAACAACTTCCGGTTTCAGGTCCTCCGAACCAGATGTGATGAAGCGAACGCAGCAGATTCACCGAATCTGAAAGAACAAACTGACGAAACCCTCAAAAGAGCTGATCTGTACTATGACTGAAATGTTATTTGATATATCGCCCATGTGTACATGTATGTTTATATTAATGCTGCATTATTTCATTTGTTTCAGCTGTATGCATTAGAAATCATTTTAAACTGTAATACACAAGATTTAGTATAATAAAACTTTACATTTGTTAAACAACGCTAAACTGCTTACATTTACTATCACACGTGTGTATAAACACACTGAATTCATAAAAGCTGTTGGTTTTGAAGTGTTTTCATTTATGAATTACTGTTAGAAATATAAGCAGAGCTGATCATACAGCAGTAAATCTTATTCTATTTAAAATCAGTGTAGTATTTCAACAAGAAGTGAATTCACTGACAAATCTGCAGCAGATTTCTCTGATTTACAGGATCATTTCTGAAACACTTTCTGAAAGTTTTTATTGTACATTTGGTGATTGTTT
Organism: Cirrhinus mrigala; assembly: GCA_036247105.1. Classification (NCBI taxonomy): domain Eukaryota; kingdom Metazoa; phylum Chordata; class Actinopteri; order Cypriniformes; family Cyprinidae; genus Cirrhinus; species Cirrhinus mrigala. Next base: position 8,541,339 of record CM070010.1, read on the forward strand.
CTGTATTTTTACTGATGAATCCTCATAAAGATCAGGTGCTGAAACCTCGAAACCTTCAACATCAACATCAACATCACTGCTGATACAGAAGACTTTAGTTTGAGATCCTCACTGCCTTTGTTCTTCCTGTTCACAAACACTTTAACACTTCTGCAGTGATTTCATTTACAGTTTCTGGTATTTGTAAGTCATTCACTTAATTAAAAATATTTAAAGTCAAAATATCTGTTGTTTGACAGTTTTATAAGATGTAAGTGTTAAATAAGAACCTGTATGTTCCTTGTTTTCTTTCTCTTGTCTGTAGAACAAGAAATATTTCTGAAGAATGTTGGAAACTAATCAAAGACACTGAGACTTTTCTCAAACTATTCTAATACTTAAAACAGGCAAGTGAACTTTTCAAACAAAGTAGTTGTTTTTAGCTGTATATGTAACATTTTATTTATATTCAAATATAAATGTGGTGAAAAAGACAAATGAATTTGACTATCTAGAGGAGACTGAAAGACACAAATGCTGTTAACTGGTGAAAATGTTTAGTTGGTCTGAACTAATGAAGGAGAGACTCCATCCACAGAACAAACACAATATACTGGATATCTGTACATTAACAACACACACACATAACTAACCTAATATAAAATAAAATAAAATAACAATGTGTATAAAATATGATGTAACAAATGTTTTATGTAACATGGAAATTTCACATTATAGACTTGTTTTATCATTTCTTTTCATACATTTAAGTGCTGCATTTAGGATTAGAAACATTTGAATCATTATGGATGATTTTAATACAAATATTATTAAACTGAAGAGCCAGACAGACTCATCTGAGCTTCTTCCTCCTCTGTTCCAGCTTTAAATTAAACAAAATGATCACTTGAATACTAAAGCAACATTAATCATTCAATATCACATGTTTCTAACACACATGCTGCATTATTTGATTGTAAAGTCTGAGTCTCTTCACCTGTATGGATCACATTCACACATTTATCACACATTTCTTTCTCCTCATAGACACAGTAGTGAAGCTCTTCTGTGGATCCTCACCTGATGTTTACTGCTCCTCTCAAGACCACTTCAAATTATGATATACAGCATTTATCATCTTTCGGTGATTAAACAAATCACCAAATTCTTGCAATTGAATTGAACTACCAGACACTATAAGGTGGAACAGAAGAGAAGATAATCAGAGTTCAGTGGCACAAACTACAAATTAGTTACTATATTTCATCACTTTTTTGTGTGTGTGCGTGTAAAAAGTTACATTAAAATCCTGTAATCAGATTAATTACTGACTCTACCTGATTTGAATACATATTTATAAAACAGTATTTGTGTTTTAAATATAATACATTTAGAACATGAATTCCAATCCGTGTCTCTATTGAGTCAAAATAAAGTTGAACACATACTAATGAGTTTACACCAAATATAATAAATGACTAGGAACAAATACAAATGTGATTTTGCCTTAAAACAAAAACCTTTCAGTGAAATGTTCCACTAGTTAAAGCTGTTTGTCCTCTAGTTTAAACATGTTTGTATTGGTCTCAGTAAATAACTGAAATTATTGCACAGCTCCTGGAATACTCAATTCTGATTGGTCAGTCGTGACATTCTGAGGTGTGTTATTCCCTGATAACAACCGTTGTCATTAGCAACACAGAATAACACACAGTCATATGGGTATTTGAGTCCGGCGTTTCTTTTACTTCTCTCGTATCACACCACCGCGCTCTCACTCGATTCATTCAAACACAACTGCTATTAGCTTGTGTCTCAGTTACTGACTGGATTTACCGTCAATCCAAACCGGAGGAGATTCCTGTTAATAGTAGACTTGTGGATACATTGTTAGAAGTGTGTCTTGTTGTTAAAGTTGTTGTTAACTGATGAGAAGTGTTTAACTGAATCCAAATACCCTCATTCACTATTCCCTACATTAGACCACTAATACAGTTCAGTTGAAGGAGTGAATGAAAACGAGTGAGTGAATTCAGACACTGAGTCACTGGAAGGACTGACGCGTTTGCATAGTTTGTGCTGCTGTTTAATAATCATTTGAAACTGGCAGCTCCAGTATGAAAGGATTTATCTTGAACTCTGTCATGGAAATTCTGTATAAACCTAATTAAACAATTTAATAATCAATTTACAATTCATTTATATCTGTATTGTATTATGCTGTACTCTGTGGTTGAGCATTTTGTAAAATGAATGGATGGATGATTCATCTTCTGGTGAGACACAGCAATTCATTCAGCATGTGACTCTCACAGTGCATTATGGGTATTCTCTATCCATTGAGCATACATCAGTTGTACACTTGTTATTGCTGTGCATTGTGGGATTGAATGAGTGCACTCGATAATGTCCACTACGGTTTTGGACACCACAGAAAATGTCTGTCAACTCAAAAAGTGCCCTATTTAAGCGTATGGGGGTGATTTCTGACACAGGGTTTGTCTTTTTAAAAGGTTTTCTTCTCAAATAACATTGTATGTCCTCATCTTTATTTATGCGGTGAAAAGATGTGTAATTAATGACACAACCCCAGATAGCACACGTACGTTCTGTTAAGGATCACTTCATCTGAAAAACATCTGCTGTGTACAAACAGTTTTATATACATTCATACAGTGACTGTACATTATGTCTTCAATGTCCGTCTTGTCTGAACTTCCAGGCTCACAGTAGTTTGTTAGGAACTGTTTTTCTTTGAGGAAGCTTTGCATTTAAAGAGCTAAACAATGTTCATATCAAATCAATAATTTGTGTTTAATTATTGACTTATGGGGCAAGAAACAATATAATAAGTGGGATGATGCACATCCAGCCGGTTGTTATCACAGAATAAACCCCTTCAGGATGATACAAGTCCTGATCAACCTGTCGGGTTTATTCTGTGATAACAACTGGATGTCCTGGAGAGCTGGATGTACATTATACCCAGGGTGAGATTTGTGGAAAAACCAGAGGGGGGATGTTTTGAAATGCTTTCATTCATGAAAAATCATTGTTTCTCCAATAAACATGAGCATATTACGACAAGCCTTGTCAGAATGAAGCATGTTTCCCAGGTTTACACCGTTGAGCTGTTGCAGTTCTACCAGGGAGGAATTCACCCCGACAAATCACACCCTGATTAAACCTTACATAAGTAATGTGATGTATTGATTGTTAAAGTTAAAAACACAAGAGACAGAGACATTGATCATGTGATGCTGGACGGCTGTGAGCTGAAGCTGGAATCTGCACTGATTTTACCAACGTTTTCCTACAATCTGACCAAATCTATTTCAAACTGTAATGATTCACTATTACTGATGTCATTAATAAAGCAGGTGTTGTTGTATAAAGCTCTGACAGTGTGCTTTTGTTCTCTTTCCTCCTTTGTGTTCAACATTTTTATCAACTTTACATTTCATTCTGACACAAACCCTTTGAAATAAAGCTTGATGATAATTTGATAAACTCTTTTCACAAATATTTGAAAGTATATATTTGTTCACATATTAGAGGTAAATGAATCTCTTTAATATCAGAAAGTGAAGTTTACTCACCTCAATTTACAGTTTGAGTCTCGTAGCACATCAATGAGCCGCTGCTTTGAGTCTCCAATCTTATTATATCTCAGATCAAGCTCTTTTAGAAACTGCAGTGCTTTTGTGTTTGTCAAAGACTGAGTTAAAGAAGAAACATCTGTAATTCCACAGTCAGAAAGACTAGAAAGAGACAAACAGAGGAAGATCATCTTACAAACAAATCATTAAGGTGAAGAATTTTTCACAAATATAATGTGAACTCAGACTCATCATGAGATTTTGAGTATAAAGTGTTTTGGTTTAAACTGTTGAAGTGATTTTAATCATTTTGATTCTTGTATGTGAATGTTACTGACCTCAATCTCTCCAGTTTACAGTGTGAATCCTTCAGTACGTCACATAAGTGATTCACTCCTGTGTTTTTTATTTGATTCCTGCTCAGGTTCAGTTCTCTCAGGTGTGATGGGTTTGATTTCAGAGCTGAAGTCAGGATGAGACACTGTTTATCTGTAATTCTGCATCTACACAGACTGAAAACAGAAAGAGAAAAGACAATGAATCAGATCTATGTAAAGTTTATGTGTGAATAAATACATCATAAGTAAATGTCATACAGTCAATAAATAAATTAGTTCTGCTTATTTCGTTTTACTAAATAATGTTTTTACAATAGAATTTATTTTGTTTAAATCAAAATTGCTTAGTTGGGTCAACACAATTTAGCTGGTTTACATTAAATGAATCTACACTAGTTTGGGTTCAGCTCAACTACATTTGTCAAATAAAATCTTGTGGGAACAAATAAATATACAGTACTGTAAATTTATTTATTTATTCACTGAGGCCTAATTATTATTATTATATTAAACAAGCAGTTTCACTCATAATTATACACAATAATGAATATGAAAAAAAACTGGTGTGTGTGTAGAATGAACAATGAAATTGTTACAGAATGCTCAAAAACATGTTACTTTAGCTCATTTTAATTAAAATGAAAAAGAGGCAAAATAATTTGAGTGTAAAGTCACAAACACACACAAAACACTTAAAATAAACTGAACAGTAAACTAATCTCACTGTCACTGCTGTACAGTATAATGGTACTAACTGTAGTTTCTCCAGCTTGAATTGTGTGTTCATCAGTAGATCACTGAGGTTTTTCACTCCAGAGTCTCCTAGTTTATTCCAGCTCAGGTTCAGTTCTCTCAGGTGTGATGGGTTTGATTTCAGAGCTGAAGTCACAGCAGAACAACCTTCATCTGTCATATAACAGCTGCTTAACCTGCAATGAGAGAAAGAGAGAAGACAGAAGAAAACTGTTTAAGTCAAAAGTGAAAATGTCTTCATAAAATGAAACAGAGGAAGAGTGTCTGAATACCTGCTTTGGATATACTTTGGATAATTTTTTCACAATTTGGTCATCAAAACAAAACAAAAATAAAATAAAATAAAATAAAATAAAGTTGTTAATTTAATAAAATAATTTACACTTCTCATAGGTTTATGTACAATTTTCCCTGATAGAAATACAAAGAAATTTTACACTGATTGATGACTTTGAATAAACATGAGCGCTGCACGTTTGAAATGAATGTATCTTTGAAGGGAAGCATCTCTCTTCAGAAAAATGTCAATGGCATTTTCATTTGATCTCATAAGGTAGCATTCATGAGCACAGGCTGCTTTAAAGTGGGAAACTGACACCTCTTACTGGCAGATAATGAATATGTATTTGAAGCCTAAATACAAATAAAAGGTGAATTTTAATTTATTTGTACCATTTTTTAAAAATATTATATGGTTTTACAGAAGGAGGTTTCATAGACTTGGCAAATTCATTTTTCAGAAGTTTGTATAGACATCTGTTGTGGGTGTTTTTTTCAATAATTCTGAGGCTTTTTGAAAATGCTGCTCATATTGATATCAGAATTATATCATAGTGAAATTAAGAAATATATTGTGATATATACGAGCAGTTTCTGATCTAATTTCAAAATCTGAAGCAAAAACAGAAAAAAAAAAAAAACTTTATCTTTGTGAAATTATGCTACATAAAAAATATCTGCAGGAAACAAAAACAGACTGAAAGCACAAATTCACTCTCTGACAGCAGGTGGTGCTAATGGAACAACAGTGATACAGAATTTCCCTGGTTACTGTAGGAAACAAAGCAGCACCAGAACAGAAATAAAACAAAAGAACTGACTGATAATTGTGTGTTTGGAGCAGAAACTGTCCAGTTACAATTTATGTCAGTTCAAACGTTTTCTGCTACTAGCATTATTTGTTTTGGGCTTGGCTGAAGGAGAATACAAATCCATTTTTTTTTTTTTTTTTATAATAATTTTCCAGGACAACTACAAGATTTTCCAGGACATTTTCTATTTTCTGTCATTTTCCATGTGTTTTCCAAGACTGGAAAGTTAGTCATCAGTTTTTCAGGATTTCCAGGACGCGTGGGAACCCTGTTTATATTGAACCAACTTCATTTCAAGTCAATGCTCTCAGTATCAGTTTCATGTACAGGGCTGGATTTACCTCATACTGTGACATAGGCAAAGTACATTTTTGCTGCTGGCCGGAAACCTCCTATGACCTAAACTGCTACTTTTTCAGAAATTAAAAAAAAAAAATAAAAAAAAAAAACAGCATGTCTTTTATTTAATAATAAGCACTGTGTCAAAGCTGGTTTGTGGCTTCATTGTATACAGATACATTTATATGTGGGAGGAATAATGAGGTTTGACTGACACTTTGAGGAGCCAATAGAGTTACGAGGTTCAGCGGCGTCACTTACTGATCCAGGATCAGTGATCCTTAGCAGTTATTTTTCTGATTTGAGCTTGAGCCTCAGAAATGCTTTGGAAAATGGAGCTTTTGTTGACGCTACTGTGTTACTTGATCAAAAAAGAGCTTTGCTACTGAAAAGCTTTTTAATTTAGAAAACATTGATGCTATTTTAAAATGAATCTGGTAACACTTTTTATGTAGCCTGTATTTATAATACATTATAAGGGTATTCTTAAGGCATTATAATGAATAGGGGCTTCATAGAAAGTGTTACCATGAATCCTAAGCTACTTTAATACAGTATTATTCATTCAGTCATTTTTCACCATGTCATGCATCACTGCAATCTCTAGAATAAGCTATAACAATTTAAACTCAAATGAATGTTTAACATGTTTCATTTATTTGACAAATAATTTTGCACCTTTATAGATCATGTTAGTTGATCTATAATGAGCGATCAGCAAAGTAGCCTAATAGTGAAATCTATTAACTATGCATAAAAACCTGTCTTTTTACTTAAGTACCAGATATAGGTGTCATGCCATAAAATATGTTTAATACGACTGACTTTATATGTAATGTGAATTTAATAAAACATTATAAGTTACTAATTAGCCTATAACACTTTCAGCGATGACTCATCTGAACGCCTCTGATTGGCCATTGCATTCATAAGCTCAACAGAATCATGTGTGATTGGTTATAATACGCAGTGCTGTAAAAACACGTATATCTCTGGTTCAGCACCAGCTAGTGAACGCAGATTTGTATTTAGCAGCTGGTGATGTTTTTCTTTTTTCTTTTTTTTTTTTTTGTTTCCAGGACAAACTGCACATTGCACCCAAAATTGTTTGACGTGACATTATTCCAAATTTAGGGGGGCCAAGCTTGTTGACACAGGGGCATATCCAGTTTTCTACTCTGACTGACTGAGGTCTGTCCAACAGGAAGTTCAGCACCAGTTTCTGAGGGAGAGTGTCGGTCTGAGGGTGAAGAGAGTCTCTGTTATTGCTGAGTTGTAATCAATAAAAAGCATTCGCACATGTGTGTCGTTACCCTCCAAATGTGTGAGTGCTGTGTGGATGGCAGTGTTGACAGCATCATCAGTGGACCGATTTTGTCGATATGCAAATTTTAATGAGTCTAAGGTGGCTGGAATGGTGCTTTTCACAAAGGACTTGACTAGCAAACCCTGACTGCCCATCCAGGATGTCATCTCGGCCTTCCATGGGTTTCAGAGCCATCGCCAATGACGCCGTGAGTGACGTGTCCAAAATACCCTCTGAGTCCAGAATCCTATGCTTTTGTCTGATGATTGGTGCCTCAAACTGAGCGTTGAACTCAATCAGCTCATCTGGGAGTGCGGTCTTGGTACTCATGGCTCCCTGGCTTTTCTGCTGGTTCTCTGTGTCATGTTAGGAACACGACTTCAAATGTGCCCTCCATTTTGCCGGCAAATGAAGGATACACCAGAAGGATCCTTCGTAGCCAACCATATCCCAGAATTCATGGTGTGCTGGTGACGACGGGACTTTTCTTCAAACAAAATAGAGGGTGATGTTTCTGTGGCGGCCGACGAATACACTTACTGTACTGTGTTTGAATGTACTCAAATAACTAGTGAAACAAATGTTAAAAGAAAGTGGATAGCTTTTCACTTGCATTTCTATTTTATTTTATTAGTGCTATCATACAAAATAGTCCACAATTGTTTTAGGCAAACTTGATGATCCAGAAATATGATTTCTGGAGTATTTTGTACACAAGTCTTGCTGTGTCATGTTTTCTAACCAAGATTTCAGCCCTATCTTAATAGTTTTCAAAAGTCTTTATTTGTCTCTTCTTTTAGAACAGTTCTGGAGAAAATGGAGCTGCTGGGAAACTTAAAAAAGAAATGAATGAAGTTGTTCTGTACATCACTTTTGACATTGACAAGTTATTTGTAAATGAAGCAAAGTAATTTCTGTGCATTGTTTTATTTTTGCATTACAACACTATACATGTTGAAACATGTATAAAAAAATGAATTCATTAATTAATTGTAATTTCTAAATCACAGAAATTCCTTTTCGTATTCCTTGGTCTTTTTGTGTTCCTCAAAGTCACCTGATCAAACACGGTGGAGTAAGCGTGTAGCACGGCCTGCACCTCACAGCTGGGGATCACACCTCACTCGGGACAATCCCCCAGCTCCTTGATAAGGAGGTGCAACTGTACTTAATCTCTACACAATCTCAGGATTGGATGGACCAATATTTCCTTTCTTTTTTCTCTTTTTAAGAAGAAAGAGGACAAGAAAATAATGTTTTTTTTTTATTTTTTATATGCATAAGACTGCATGATGTATTTTTTAGGATAACAAATACAAAAAAAATAAAAATAAAAATAAAAATAAAAATAAAAAAAACAAAATAAAATAAAATAAAACAAAATATTAAAAATAACAGACTCGGTGTTCAAGTGTCAGACTTTCGGACCTGTTTTTCCTTGTTTTACCCCCATCTTTGCTCCTGAGTTTCCTTATTTGGTCATTTTCCTGTTCTTGTTTAGTTTGATTGCTTTATCCTATGCACCTGTGTTCCTAATTACCCCTTGTCATCCCTGTCATGTGCCATGACGTAGCTGAACCGGATTTGAAATATCTTGATTTGTAATAACCGAGGCTACTGGGCATGCATAAATTATTTTGATCCATTTGCTAAATTCTGAGCCGAATCCAAATTTTGTTAGAGCTGCAATCATATATTTCCATTCGAACTGGTCAAAGGCTTGTTGCGTTGAGCATCTAGTAAAATTACATGTCTTTGAGTTTTTCTTGTTGTAAATTATGTTAAACAGCTGTCTCAAATTAAAATATATATGTCTATTGGGCATAAAACCAGTCTGGTTTTGATGAACAATTGAACATTGTACTTTCTCATTCTATTAGCTAGAATTTTACTTATAATCTTTGATTCGACAGGAATAAGAGAAATCGGACGATAGGGCAACATTTGCAACTTATCCCGTCCAGGCTTTGGAATTAACACTGTACTTGCTAGATACATTGTTGGTGGAAGTTTACTAACTGTGATTACTAACTGTGATTTTATTTCATTCACTTCCCCCAAAGTAATCTCTTCATCCAAACTTTGTTTTGCTTCAGAACTAAGAATGGGACGGTCCAAATCAGGTAATCTTCTATTACCTTTTGGTTTGTTTCACTTTTTGATTCATAGACTTTTTTTTGGTGAAAGTCAGCAAATTTCCTTAGGGTCAATGAGAATCTTCCCATGATCTGATTTTATTTTATATATTGCACGTGTTGCCCGAGAATGCTTCAATTTTTGGGGGTTGTTGCCAATTTCAAACTGTCTTTGTTTGATATGCATAAGTTGTCTTGAAACAATCTTAGAAAGTATAGCATTATATTCGCTTTGCAGCGCAAATATTTTTTTAAGAGTGGACTCACAGTTAATCTATATTCAGTCTCTAAATTTGTTACTTGTGTGTCAGTTTCAATCAGTTTAGCCCTGTTCTGCCTTCTTTTGGCTGGCTGATATGCAGCAGTATCACCGCTGATAACTGCCTTCATTGTCTCCCAAAGTACTGAATCAGATACATCTCCTTTATCATTGTTTTCTAAAAACAATGTAAATTTGTTAAATATGTAATGGAGTTAAAATAAATGTTTGTTAAATTCATGCATAAATTGGGAAAACTTGCCATTGGTTGTTGCACTGCTCCAGTTGCGTTCATTATATTAGTGGGCGGTGCTGTGTAATCGGCAGCAGTCCCATGAAGCTTCGTTGCTGGTAAGCTGATCGCTCTTGTCTTATTAATTGAGTTTGGATTGTTTTCAAGCACAAAGCTGAATTATGCTACACATATGATTATTATGTTTGTCTGTCAGCTCTTACACTGTAAAAAACAATTTGTTGAGTCAACTTAAAATAATTTGTAACCTGGCTGCCTTAAAATTTTAAGTTCAGTCAACTCAAACAAAGTGTATTCAACTCGAAATGTTAAATTATACTAAGTGACAACTTAAATATTTGAGTTGAATCAACTTTTTTATCAACAATTTTAAGGCAGCTGGGTTACTTACCCATCTGTTAAGTTTAGCAAACACAAATATCTAAGTTGTTACTTAGTACAACTTAACACTTCAAGTTGACTAAACTTATTTTAGTTGACTGAACTTAAAATTTTAGGGCAGCAGGGTAACAAATTATTTTAAGCTGACTCAACAAATTGTGTTTTTTATTTTTTACACTGTAGTCCTGTTACTAGTCTATGATGTGTTAATTGTGGCGAAAAAACGAAGAGCGCATGGTGCTTACAATCACAGTTCAGGAAGAATCGGAGTCGAGGCAGGCAGAGAGCAATCAGAAAAAGATTAACAGTCCAAGGTCAAACATGGGTTGGCTTAAACACAGGGAACAATCCTCAGTAATGAAAGCCGGGGCACATCAAGACTTCGCAGGGAGCCATGTGTGTGATCAGATTATATAGTGTGAGTGTAATGGGATGCAGGTGTGTAGGTGTGGTCAGTCCCAGGTATGAGGGATGATGGGAACTGAAGTCCGAATAGGAACAGTCAATATTCCGGGGAAGGTTCCCTCTGGTGGTGCGGAGGAGGCGGTACAGGAGCCTCCTCTGTAACATCACTAAAGTGATGAGTAATGAATTTATCTCCCCAAGATACAACCAAATACCTGCCATTTCTATCCTTAATTGTTTGTTTATGTATAAAGGGAACAGACTTATCAATAATAATTGCTACACCTCTAGCTTTGGTAGAAAAGTTTGATTGGTAGACTTGAGACATCCATGGGACTTTAATACTAAAGTTGGCTGTAGTTTTAATATGCGTTTCTTGGTGGAAAACTATTTCTGCACCTGATATCTTGAGATCTGCAAAAACGTTTCCTCTTTTGATTGGACTATTAATTCCACGCATATTCCATCTTAACAAAATCAATGTGCTGCCACCATGAACATTCACTCTGTTACTCGGTTCATAAAATAACACATGCTCTGGCTGATGTCTTTAAATAAGAGCTGTCAAGTGAACCTTCCCATTTAAAAATGTAACCTTTGTGTGAACATGAACAATATGAACCTTTTGAATTAGAACATAGTCCCATTCCTACCCCTCCTGCCCCCAGTTATTGCATCCCATGCAACGACTATAGATGCTCTCCACCCCAAAATTTGCATCTATCAGCTCACCCTTGATGCCACTTGGCATTCTTCTATTTAAAAAGTTCACTGCTTATCTCACAAAATACAACAGAAATGATACCTTACAGTCCTTTCAGTTTATCAAATAGGTTGCTATATGGACTTGTTCATGTCTTCTGATCGCCTTGTCAAACACTGTGACTTCTCCATTTCTCCAGTTTTCCACCACATTCCGTAGATATGATTCGGCCTTCTCAGGTGAATCAACAACCTTTGTTTCATTGTTCTTCACAGTCACAGTGAACTTGAAGGGAAAACAAAATCAACCTGTCATTTCTTTCAGATGTTGTCAAACCTCTGTCTCTGTCTCAAGACGTCGGCAGCCAGATCTGGGAAGATGTGTACCGCTTTGCCATTATATTCCAGGGGTTTTGATCTTGCCAGGCACAGAATGTATTCACTTGATAATGATATACTTGGACAATAAATGCCGTCTCTTGGATCTGAATTGGACTGTCAAAGTTCCCTTCGCCCAGTACTTGGTCCAGACATTTTGTCACGAACTCAGTAGTATTACCCTTCCCAGCACCTTCCTTTATTCCAACAATTCTAATGTTTTATCGTCGAGATTTCAACTACATGTCGCAGGTCTTTTCCCTTAGCTTTTCAAACTTGGTCTCCAAGTATGCACACCGTTTCTCCAGCGACTCGATGCGGCTATCGTTCAGCTCTGATAAAGTACATCAAATTTTCTGTCAATTCTCTTCCTCTTCAGTGCTATTTATTGCTAAGGCAGAACAAACCATAGAGAAGTCCTGGTCCGAAATTCTAAGTATTTTAAAGTGCTTGTAATTTAGATCCGATTTGACTGACTTAACTAACCTGAGAATAATAAAGATCAGGTGAAGGTGTTTAAATATACACCGTAAAACACAATGAAGAATCATAATGTCAAAAAAAAAGATAGCATAGATATCACAGGTTTGCGTACATCGTACTTTGAGATTATATACACAGAGAAAAAGCACAGTGATGTGGCTAAATATCTTTGAATAATAAAAAAAAAAAAAGTTTTTTCCTTTGTTATTTATAAGCCTGTGATAAAATGAGAGTAAAATTCACCAAGAAAAAGATAAAATCATCAAAGAGATTTAAGCCACTATTGCTTTTGGATGAAAAGAATTGCATTTAAAATAAAGAAATATTTTTTTGTATTAAATAATATATTTAGGGTTAAACTGTGGGTCACATTAGAAGGGTTAAAAGATGAAAACTTACATCAACCCAAAATGTATTAGTTATACTACAATAACAAAATAAATGTGAAGCTGATTCATCAACAAGACCACAAAATGAGCAAGTTTCAACACTATCAACACATTGACAGATAGATGAATTAAACCAGTTGTTCACATCTTTTACGTTGTTGTGCTTGTTATAACATGATAACGTCAACGTGGCAGATGACCTATTTTCCAAACCTACATTTTTTTCATCCTCATTCATTCTTTTTTTTCCTCAGGGGTCTGCTGAACATTATCTCTAGGTGCTGTTTGAACTTGCACTGCTTCGGGCAGACTGGCTGCGCGCCAGTTCACTGAAGGCGTTGGAACTCCAGCAACATCCATCCATGTTCATATAGTCTGTTTACACTGATACCACATCACGTTTGGGTTGTTATTATGTGGCGTATGAAGATTACCTGGATGCTGGTAAACTTTATAGTTAAACATGTGAGTTTACTAAAACTACACATCTCTTAAGCAGCAGGCACATTACTGAACACCCGGGTTATTGCATAAGGTTTGCCTAACCCAATCAGAACAAACCACATGCTGTCTCTGAGGTCTGATTTGCATAACAGCACAATACAACAATGCTACAAAAGGACATTCCTGTAACTCATATTTACTTTGCCCATGATGTCATGTCATTTGAAAAACAGGTTTCATTTCAGTTTCTGGACTGTTCTTCCAGATGCAAGTACAGAACAAGTCACAAGCGTCCTCAGTTTTCATGGTAAGTTAATAAATACACAACAGTAAGTTCGAAAACATATTACAATAGTTTTTGTGCTCATTAATAAAACTCAAAGGCAATTGTTTACTCTTTACAAAGTAATTATAACTGTTTATCACAAATCAGATGACTTTCTGTATCTTCAGGTGTTTTCCTGCTTGTCCTGCAGGAGTGAATGGGTGAAGGGTGATGGCGTCTGTTTCAGAACATCTTCTGGCTGCTCTGGATGATCTAGACACAGAAAAACTGAAGAGGTTTAAATGGCACTTAAAGAATCATAAAGGCTTTTCAGCTGCTGATCTGGAGAAGGCAGACGCTCCTGACACAGTGGATCTGATGACGAAGCGCTTCGGACCAGAAGAAGCTGTGAAGATCACAGTGAACATCCTAAAGAAGATGAACCACAACCATCTGGCTGAAGAGTTAGAGAACAAACACAAGCAAGGTAACAGGTTAAAATGAAAATTGTTAACTGTGTCTTAAAAATAAAATTAAATAGTTCTAAACAAGGCTCATATATCAAATATATGAATCAAGAGATCAACCATATATTTCATATAGGAAATACTACATTTTCTATAATTGGTGTTTGACAGAGTGAATGTTTCCAGAATAAATGTTCTGTTGGCTTTGAGCTGATTCCTCTTTGTTTTGCTGATGTGTTTGTGTGGTTTAATGTCTCTGTATTTTCATTCTGATCTGTTTCTCTCTCACAGATCAGGTTGAGGGCAGTATTGAGGATCCTGCACTTGCGGAAGCTGAACTAAAATCAAACGGGGGTAAATATTGATCACTGTCTGTACCGAGAAACCAAAAATTTGGGTTTATTCTTATTTTAATCATATGGACACCTTGTGTAGATGCCAGAGAAAATAACAAACAGCAATTACAGGGCAAAACACTGATATAGGATATTATTCCATGCTCTGTCTGAATACTGGATTTTGATTGGCTGGCAGGTATGCCGTAAAACTGTTTAATGCACAGGTAGTTCCAAGTCAGTTTAATCACAGTTCTATATTAATGCGCTGCTTTAATTAATGCACACAAACGCACACACACACACACACAGAGAGAGAGGTCGGAGATCACATTACGCTGCGCAAATACATAAACGTGTTGCAATTTTTATTAATAAAATAGCCTAGATCGCTGTTTTTGAATGAATTAGTTGTTTGCAGAGAGAGACACGCAGCAGGCAGGTAACAAGCACACACAACTGTCATCTCTCTTTCTCTCGATCAATCAATCGATAATTAATTGAAATAAATGCTAGCTTCGCTTCACATCGGGCAGTTCCATGCCTCCACGTCATGCATTTAAAATCCTTTAATGCGCGACACACCGTTGATTATTCCTTATTTACACAACAGTTCTTTCTGGTCCTTGAATCTGATTGGCTGATAAGAATGCAATACTATAGTCCAGCAGAACTCCAACAGCCGTTTCACTGTTTGTAACTGCATCACTATGCTTGTGGTACTTCTTACAGCGAAGTACTTATGTAGGTTAGGTACTTACCGTTTTAAGAGGTTTTCAGACGAGAATGTACTTGTTTATGGTTCAAATATGCAGTTTGTTAATAAAGATAACATCTATTTGAAAATTTGCATCAGCATTTTCGGACATGTAGGCTCCAGATGGTCAGCAGCCATTCTGTACTCATCACTGAGAGAAGCCTCACCTTGGCCAGATCTTCTGGAATATACTACTGGCTCTGATGTCTCTGTAGTGGTTAAACATGAGATATAATTCATTATGGTTAAATTTAATGGTAGTCCTTGGTCTCATTAATCTATTATTTGTTCCAGAGCAAGTAGTTTTGGCAAAATCTGAATAATGAATGATGAAAAATGAATTGCCTAGCAACTTTTATGATTGCTGTTGTTGTTATTTATTAGATATTATTATTATTATTATTCAAAAAATATATAAATATTTTATATGAGTAATATTAGTATTTAATAAGTGTCTAGTATTGAAAAACTGTGCATGTGTTCGTGATGGTGATTTTAGTTGCATTGTTCCGCCATTAGATGGAGACAAGACTGTTTTTAAAAGTCAGCAGTAAAGACTTTTATATATTAAAAAAAATAAACACTGTTACAAACGGAAGTTATTTTGACTTTAAACAACAGCTTGATGCAGTTAACAAATGCAGTGAGCAGCGCTGTCATCAGAAATCACCCTTAACAGATGAAAGATGATTAACGTTATGACGTTATGATATAACGATATACATTAAGATAAGGCTTTAATCAGCTGATATTCAAACTAATGTTTTAACTAATGTTTTTGAATATGAGATTGAGCTGAAGAATGAATGCTGTATCAGATGCAGGTAATCACGATCGTTCAGTCCATCTCTCTCTCTCATAATACTCTATATAATATAGTGAGCTTTTACTACAGTAATACAATAAGCTTTCAATGAAGCAATTCAACATTCCTTCGTTACTAGTTCTAAAGTGACGTTTTCGAATTATAATGCAGATTTGGGCATATTATATGACATAATAACAAGTTGTTTAAGAAAACATAATTAATATGACACATAATACAATTGTTTACAGAATTAATTTAGTGGTACAGATTAGTGATAGAATCACTTTGTACGATGAAGAGAGCAAATAAGTCATTATTCACTCTCAGATCAATTCAAATCTTTGATCAGCTCATGTATACACAACCCAAATCGAGAATCACACTGTTCATGTCTGTTGATTTCCACAGTCACATCCACCAACATTGTTCCCAGGACCAGGAACGACTTCCTACAATGTAAGTCAGTAAGAAAACAAGCAGAAAAACTCACTGAGTGTGTTCATGTTCTTCCTGTAGAAGGTGAAAAAAGAGTTTTATAATTGATGATGTAAATGATGATTTGCACAGGATATCTGCTCATCTGTACTGAGACACTGATGATACACTGAACATGAAGAGTTCAGCTACAAGAAAACATAAACAGATTCATAATTCCTGATTCTGATGTGTTTTATCTCCATCAGATTCCCATCAGCTCACTCTGGATCTGAACACAGTGAATAAACTCCTCCATCTGTCTGAGAACAACAGAGTGATTACATTCATTGAAACAGGCCGGTTGTATCCTGATCATCCAGACAGATTTGATGTGTATGAGCAGGTGTTGTGTAGAGAGAGTGTGTGTGGACGCTGTTACTGGGAGATTGAGTGGAGTGGATGTGTGTATATATCAGTGTCATATAAGAGCATCAGCAGGAAGGGACAGGGAATTGAGTGTGTCTTTGGACGTAATGATCAGTCCTGGTGTTTGTTCTGCTCTCGCTACAG
Source organism: Cirrhinus mrigala (assembly GCA_036247105.1). Taxonomy (NCBI): domain Eukaryota; kingdom Metazoa; phylum Chordata; class Actinopteri; order Cypriniformes; family Cyprinidae; genus Cirrhinus; species Cirrhinus mrigala. The sequence goes on from CM070010.1 coordinate 8,558,192, forward strand.
TTACTCATTCAAACACAATAACATAGAGACTGAACTCCCTGTGAAGTCCATCATCAGTAGAATAGGAGTGTTTGTGGATCACAGTGCAGGAACTCTGTCCTTCTACAGCGTCTCTGACACAATGAGTCTCATCCACACAGAACAGACCACATTCACTCAGACGCTCTATCCTGGGTTTACTGTTTATAAAGGATCAGTGAAACTGTGTTGAACCAGAATAGATTATAGAGTCTCTTCTTTTCTTTTCAATTACATTAATACTGCAGCTGAACTTCAGTCACTGAAATAACATGTCAGAATTAATGTGTATAATAAATCCTCATATAGACAAACATCCTACTCATTACAGGAAGAGTATCCATTGAAACCAATCTGTAAGAAGCAAGAAATTGTACAAACACCTTCAGGAAACCAATAATGAGCAGTTTCACAAAATTGTAACTTTCACATGCAATGGGAAACACATAAAATAAATACATAAACTGAAAGACTGTCTGGGTTATGTGTAGTTTTGTTTGTCTGTTCATATTTCTGTTCATCAGGTTTCCTATTGACCTTAAATACTGCCGGTTATTTTTTCCTTAGGTGGTGATTATTCTCACCTGTCCCATTTAGTTTGCTACCTTGTTTGCTGTTCTGTATTTACCAGTGCGAATATATATATAGAACATGTCCCTATACCAGAGTAGTGATATCATATATGTCCTTATGTAAGGCAATACACTGATCAGACATGACATTATGACCACCTCCCTAATATCGTGTTGGACACCCTGTTGCTGCCAGAACAGCCCTGACCCGTTGGGCCATGGACTCCACTAGACCCCTGTTGGTGTGCTGTGGTATCTGGCACCAAGATGTTAGCAGCAGATCGTTTAAGTGCTGTAAGTTGCGAGGTGGGGCCTCCATGGATCGAACTTGTTTGTTCAGGACATCCCACAGATACTCAATTGGACTGAGATCTGGGGAATTTGGAGGCCAAGTCAACACCTTAACCTTGTTGTTGTGCTCCTCAAACCATTCCTGAACCATTTTTGCTTTGTGGCAGGGTGCATTATCCTGCTGAAAAAGGCCACATTCACCAGGAACTACCATTTTCATGAAAGTGTGTACATAGTCTGCAACAATGCTTAGGTAGGTGGTATGTGTCAAAGTAACACCCACATGGATGGCAGGACCCAAGGTTTCCCAGCAAAACATTGCCCAAAGCATCACACTGGCTCTGCCGGCTTGCCATCTTTCTATAGTGCATCCTGCTGCTGTGTGTTCCCCATGTAAAGCCGGGCCCACACTACAGGATTTTTAAAATCCTAACCAATTATGAAATCTGGTTGCAGCGCACACATAAAGAGAATCTTTGCAGATTATCTTCCCTCAAATTTTAACATGCACACACTACAAGATTTAAAAGGGGTCCTATTATGCTTTTTCACTTTTTGAACTGTAGTCAGTGTGTGGTGTGTATGTTTGGGCATAAAAAAGATCTACAAAGTTACAAATCTCAAAGTCCACTCCAAAATCCTTTTTCAAGAACTACAACGAACGGCTCCTTTGGACTACACCGTTTGTTTTCCGTATGTAATGATGTCACAATGTGGTCTATTAGAATATCATTAAAACAAATCCCGCCTACAGAAATTTGAATGGTTGGGGGGTGGGTAGGGATGAGATGGGGAATTAGCCCAACTTTAGCAATGCAGCGCAGAGAGCCGCTTCATCAAGCCACAGCGTGGCGGGTATAAACACAAGCATTGACTAGAGTGGCCGCTTCAGAACTGTAACGCGCCACAGACGTGTGCAGTACAGGGGGTCGAAACACATGCCGAGGCCGCTATCTACTCCAGTTGCCGCGTCGGAGCCGTAACGTGCCACAGACGTATGCAGTGTGTGGTCAGAGATTTATTCATACATACAATGTGGATAGCTTCACTTATAACACGAGCGTTTTTTAAAATGCATAACCTTGCACTAGAATAGGCTAGGCTAATCAGTAATGATGTTCTTTGATAATGTTGTGCTGCTTTTAGCCTTATGCTGGAGCTGGTTTCAGGCAACGAAACTAAGTATGTAAAATAATTAAATTAGCATGCTAATATCATGTATTGGCGATCTCGCAGGTTGACGATAGGATCCAACACTACTGTAGCATATAATGTACCCCCCTTCCATGCATCCTAGGTGTATATGACTTTCTTCTTTCAGACAAACGCAATCGAAGTTATATTAAAAATTGGCAGTAGTGAACCACGTCTAAGCTGTTCACTAATCGCAGTGCAGCTAACCAATCATAACACATTTCCTTTTTTCATAAAACCCGGAACTAATCGAGCCATTTGCATTTCTTCCCACGCTGGGGAGAAAGGTGTTGTAATAATGTAAATTATGTGAAAAATAATGCGTTTTTCGAACCACCAAGCATGAGAGCATGTTCTAGTACACCCCCAAAACAAAATCAAGACTTTGCAAAAGAGCATAAGACCCCTTTAAAAATCGTGGCGCATAACACACTGCAAAATATTATTAAGATTATCATGCCAGAGGGATTGCCTCACGTGATCTCACGCAGCAGATTCTTATTGATGTTTATGCAACTAATGTTTACATACAGCTAGTGTGCTAGCAGCTTTCTACACTCACCTGGTGTGTTCAAAACTGAGACGATTTCACCCCAGCGCTTCTCTTTGTCCTTACAGTTGTTTTATGTTTTCTACACATTATACAGATATTGGGCCTCATTTATCAATCTAATTTAGAAATGAGCGCAGATCTGAACACACAAATCAACTTATGACAGAGTTCACGTGTGATTCATGAAACATTTGTATGCCGCCAATCCCGCTGTACGAATGACCGTACTTTCATAAATGTGGCAGCTGAAAACTGAGGCAGGACCGGCAGAGCAGGGTGAGCTAGGGTCCACCACAGCAGGGAAGATGAGACTGAAGATGCCCACAGTGGAGCAGAAGACCACCAGAGCAGGACAGAAGACACCCACGGCAGAGCAGGCGGAGCAGGAGCCCATCAGGGCAACGAGACTGAGCAGGAGCCCACCAGGGCGGAGCAGACACCCACAGCATGGACTGAGACCTGGGAAAAACAGGGACAGAAGAGGCAGACAGAGCAACAAAGAGAGAGGCAGGGAAAACAGTGGGCCTATTAACAGTCTCCGTAAGCTTTATAGACAGGGCTAAAAGTTCATAAACTGCCACAATCGTCGTGACAGTACGGGCAGAGACTTCAATGATGGCCTCCATAGCCGTAACAGGACGGGCAGAGGGTTCATTGACGGCCTCCATAGCTGTTACATGACAGGCAAAGAGTTCATATATGGCCTCCATGGCCAGAACAGGACAGACAGGGCATTCACAGCTGACGTCCTTGGCTGTGGCAGGCAGGGCTGAAAGGTCATAGGTAGCTTCCATCGCCAGAACAGAAAAAGCAGGGGGTTCATACATGGCCTCTGTGGCCAGTTCAGGACAGGGTGAAAGTTCATAAACGGTTTCCGTGGCCGGTTCAGGACCAGCCGGAGGTTCGCAGACGGCCTCCAGAGTCATGACAGGACAGGCTGAGAGTTCATAAGTGGACGACGCCCCCTTAGGAGGTTCTGCAGTAGGAGCTGCCACCTCCAGGGGCACTGGCGCAGACTCGTGGACAGACGAGGCCTCTGGAGCACAGTGTGCAGCCCACATGCACCAAATGGCCATTAGGGGAAGAGCAGCAGCAGGTGGCAGGATCTCTATAATGATTGGGCTTGAAGGCGCTGGTTTAGGAATACCAGTAGCACGTGAAGACACCAGCGGAGGATCCCTCACACTGGATACCTGACTGGAACTACGAAGGACTGACCTTGACGATCTGGGTGCAGCAGACAGGACGTGACGTGAATCTAGATGATCAGACGTGACATGGCGAGACTCTGGACAATCTGAAGAGACGTGATGAGGCTCTGGGAGGTCAGGCGAGACGTGACGAGGCTCTGGACGATCAGACGTGGCATGACGAGGCTGTGGATGATCAGCTGAGACGTAACTTGACTCATGAAGCTCAGCTGTGACTTGGCTTGACACAGAAATGGCAGCAGTGACATGACGGAGCATTGTTTTCGCCACCATCTTGCGAGCACGCACCGGCGCAGCCGCCATTTCATGAGCGTGTTTAATCACTGGAGTACCGATCAACATAGCAGACTGTCCTGGGGTTCGTAGCTGACTAAACTTTGCGGCCACCATTACCACCTTGTCGCGTTCCTCCTCCGCGACACCCACAGTGAATGGCGAGCCCACACACAACAAAGCAAAGTCCAAAAACTGACTAAAGGAGGAACTTGGTGCCTTGCAAACGAGTCTCGACTTCAGTGGCTGGTTAATGCCACTGCAAAAAAAGTCTATTAACATACAGTCCGGAAGATCAGAATCATTAGCTATAGCTAAATATTCTCTTGTGTAGTCCTCAAGTGATCGTTTGCCTTGCTTGAGGGCTACTAACAATCTTGCTGTGTTCATACCTGGCCAACGTCCGGGTGAAAAACTGCTGGATCCTTTTGCGGCCGAGTATTCTGTTACAGAGGGAATGAGGCAAGGAGCAGGCGGATCCAAACGCAAAGGTTTATTGACTTTAGACAGATACATGGTCGTAAACAGGCTGGGTCGGACTCAGGCAAACAGGTATACAGACAGCAAGAGTATTCCGTGACACAGGCGAGGGTCGATCAACGGCGAACGTAATCTAAGGGGCGAAGCAAATGGGTAATCTAAACAGGCAGGTGTGAGTCCGTAAGAGGGGCGAACAGAATCTGAAACGAAAAGGCAAAAGGTAAATCCACAACGGGCAAGAATCCAATAATGCTAGGGTCAAGACACAAATGACAAAACTATATCACAAGGAATAACTAGAACTAGGATGTGGCACCATAACACAGCTAACACAAGACAAGTGCTAAACGCTGTACAATAGTCCGGGCTTATATACAGTGTCTGATTGGGTGCGTGTAATCAGCGCAATGGATGATGGGGAACGTAGTCCGGGGTGTGGTGCAACAGTCTGTGTAACGTGAATGGCAAGGCGACCTCTGGTGGCGAGCAGACTGGCATTCAGGACCAGATTCGTGACAATTGCAGAACAAGAATGAAAAATGAGTAGCTATAAAATTTTACACTGCTCAAAAAAATAAAGGGAACACTAAAATAACACATCCTAGATCTGAATGAATGAAATATTCTTATTAAATACTTTGTTCTTTACATAGTTGAATGTGCTGACAACAAAATCACACAAAAATTATCAATGAAAATCTAATTTATTAACCCATGGAGGTCTGGATTTGGAGTCACACTCAAAATTGAAGTGGAAAAACACACTACAGGCTGATCCAACTTTGATGTAATGTCCTTAAAACAAGTCAAAATGAGGCTCAGTAGTGTGGTCTTTCCTGCCACAACATAATTGCATTCACTTTCACTTTGACACTTGTGTATATGCTATAGTGAAAAAAAGAATGTACATTTATTGGAATTAGTTCATATTTTTATTTACATTCAACTGATAAAAGTCACACTTGAAAGAGTTGATGATTGTTAAAAATGTATTTCCAATTTTAAATGTTCTAAATAAAATGAAATTATCAGCACGATAAAAACAGTTGGCAGCAGGAGCATTCTTTGTGTGGAATATGTAATGAAATGAGCTTGATTGCCTGGTTGGAGTGAAACTTTCTTGACCTCTGATTATGAGAGTATCATTTTTCAAATGTAACAGCTCAACCTAATCAGACCCTACAATGCAAAAGAATCATAAGCAATAAACAAATATCCTACCAGAACATCGGACATTATACCCTTACCAAAACTGACCATGGTTTTACTACAAATAAAAAACGTGGTTACACTTTTACTGTAATAAAACCATGGTTAATTTTGGTAAGGGACAATATATTCAGTATTCCAGTATTATACACAGTACTTCAATAATTAAACCTCAATATGACTTTCTTTTCTCTCGGTTTGATCTCCCGCGCTCCTTAGTAGCAACAGATAAATACGATTGAATTAAAAAACAAAACTCCTAACTTTATATCATTAAGATTTAATAGGAAGCCGCTAACAGACGCTCACATCCACACTGGCGCAAGTAACGCCTTCACTTCCAGGTCAAGAACCTGTCAATCAAAAACTCATTAGCCAATGAGAAAACACCACAGCTAGTCCCGCTCCCACGAGAGATTTTTGCCAGAATGGTGAACAAAATTTTTAGAAGATCAGCGAATGAAAGAGGAGAAAACAGACGCTAAACTTGCAGTGTGTTAAAAACGAAGTCAAAGATTTTGTATGCAATTTATTTTTTTTCCCAGTTTCAAAGACATTTTATTCAGAGTCAGGTTATATTTTCATAAGTTTCTTAAAATTGTGCATTCATTTTTACTGGCACAAAGGAAATTCCATACGATACAAGCTTCGATGCAAATACAGTCATTGCTTTGTCTCCCAGTAACATGTGTCTGTCAACAACAATTAAATAATTAATCAAATTGAAAAATAGAGTGTGAAGGAAAATAATATATTATGACTACATTTTAATAAGCTATCGCAGTTAACATATCGATCTCTATATATACGCCTTGCCGCCACCATGTTTCGTATAAGTATGGTCACCACTGATTGGCCAGCGCCCATTACTCCAGCCTGCGGTTATCCCTACTTGCAGAATCTGGGCTCAAGATTTGAATGTACTTCTTTCTTCACATACTCTTTTCTCCCTACTATATAGCAGGTAAGTAGAATGCAAATTAAGTATACGTTCGTCCAAATCTCATGAGAATTGGTGCACTCACCTAGATCAAATCTATAGTTTGCAATGCAGAGGCAGATTAAAACGCAACATACATCGAGTGTTCTCTTCTGCATTTGAAACCAATTCGAACACATCGTGTTTTTGTTTTTAGGCGGAATCTTATTGATCTATCTTATAGATCTATTGATATATAAGTGTTTACGGAAGTCTATGCAAGTGTAACAGCTTTGTTTTTCAGCTGCTCTGTGACGGGCATAAAAAAATCGGACGCAGCCGAGGTTAGTGCTGTTATGTGTGTGTGTCCGCTCAGAAAAGCGCACGTGACGGGAGTCACGTGACGCTTGGAGGCTAGATGGCTGCTTAAAGTGGAGCTCCGTGCCGCTTTAATAGAATCATCCTGATAAGTTATCATAATACAGTCAACTCTAATAGCGATTTGTATCCTGATTGAGTAAAATGTCGAAGCAGTCGAAAAGCGCGAACTTGGGAGATATTAAGAGACATTTGAGATCGCAGGCTTCTGAGCAGCCTCCGGAGGGCGAGACTGTCTCTCCACAGCCAGGTCCAGAGAATGAGATGTCACAAGATATAGCGAATATTTACACTATGTTGAAGAAAATCTCAGATGATATGGGAGGCATTGAAGATATTCGCCGAACTACAACTTCTGTGGAGAGCAAATTATTCGCTTTGATCACGCGAATCGATGATGTCGAAAAACGTGTGGAGTTTCTCAAAGAGACGGAGAACGAGCGGCAAAGGAATCCGTCCGCAAGCAAATGTGAACTTGATCAGTTAAAAGACAAAGTAGAGGACATGGAGAATCGGAATCGACGAAATAATCTACGCGTTATAGGAGTTTCGAAGGGAAAGGAAGGCGGAAACATGATGAGGTACATGGGGGATCTGATCTCTCCAGTTTTTGACACATCGGGTCGGCAGATGGAGATAGAACGAGCCCACAGAGTTTTCGGCTCAAGACCCAATCCTGAGGACAGACCTAGGCCTATACTGGTGAGGTTTCTGAGATCAGGGGATCGTGATGCGGTTCTGCGTGCTGCGAGGGAGAAGGGAGAGATCCAGTACGAGGGGAATCGGATACAGATTTTCCCGGACTTTGCAAGAGCGACACAACTTAAGCGAGAGAAGTTCAGAGAATGCCGAAGAGCTCGAGGGGTGAAATTTGCAATGATGTATCCAGCGACCCTAAGGGTCGAGACTAGCGAGGGATATAAACGCTTCGTTTGCCCAAAAGAAGCCTTGAAGTATGTCACTGAAATGGGACAGTAATGGGACTGATCCTTAATGTGTGATCTGAGGTTTCATAGTAGCTCTGATTTCACTGATATGTTTTGAGCCGTTATAAACGGTATTTTGTTTTGTGGTCATATGTTTTGACCGGAGATTGAGCATATTGCGGCGATGGTGGGAAACTGGTGTGCCTTTCACCTGCATGCGAGTCTTGGACCGTCAAGTTTTTGTTGTTGAAAGGACATTTCTTGATAATGACTTGATAATTTTGCGCTTTGTTCTTGTTCAAACGCAGTTTATTTTGTTAAAATTGGGGTTGGTGTGTCAGTGGCAAATGTGTGCATGTACGATTATAATTGCTACTTTTTATATATATTTTCTGAAAGCTGGTACTGCATCTATCTAGAGTGTTGCGTCTCACCACATGGAATGTGAAGGGGTTAGGACATCCAATTAAAAGGCGTAAAGTTATGTCTAAACTAAGGGTGGAGAAATATGATGTAGTGTTTCTCCAAGAAACTCATCTCTTACAGAAGGAAGCAGAGAAGTTACTGGGGGGTTGGGTCGGTAAGGTATTTTATAATGTGGGTACAAGTAATAGTAGGGGGTGATTACACTGGTTAATAAGCAGTTACAATTTAAATGTATAAAGCAAATTAAAGACAAAGAAGGGAGAATTCTTATTATACTAGCAGAAATGCATGGGCAGAATATAATATTAGCCAATGTTTATGCACCAAATACGGATGATTCTACTTTTTTCGTTAATTTAGGGGATATGTTACTTGCAACTGGGCAGTGTGATATTATTTTAGGTGGGGATTTGAACCTGGTGCTTGACCGGAGCATTTTAATGAAGAGTACAATGCCCAAAGCTCATGTGAAATTAAAAAATATGTGTAAAGCTTTTGGGTTAGTAGATATTTGGAGGATTTTGAATCCAGATGGGAGAGAGTACACATTCTATTCTGCTCCGCATAAGCTATATTCTAGAATTGATTACTTTTTGGTATCAAAGGCTCTCGTTTCTTGTTCTACTTGCTCTTTTGGCACCATTATTATATCAGATCATGCTTGGGTTAGTATGGAAATTAGCCCATGTCAGGTTAGTCAACGTTGTTACAGATGGAGATTTAATTCTTCACTTTTACAAAGACCAGAGTTTAAGGAGGCATTAAAAAATCAAATCAAAATTTACGAAGAGACAAATTTGGCAACTGCGCCCTCTGCAGGAATTGCTTGGGAGGCTTTGAAAGCTGTGTTAAGGGGTTATATTATTCAGTATGCTTCATAATCTAAAAAATGTAATAATAGAGACCTGGCTAATTTGGAAAAGAAAATTAAAGAGAGTGAAATAGAGATGATGAAAAAAAACACACATGAAGGCCTGAGATATTTAACTCAGTTAAAATATAAGTACAACGATATATTATCCAAGAAGGTGGAGTTTGGGTTATTTAGGGCAAGACAGAAATATTTTGAATCTGGCAACAAAGCAGGCAAGTTTCTTGCAAACTGCATTAAACAAAAAGAAATATCATTGTTAATTCCCTCTATTAAATCTGCTGAAGGAATAATTGTTACCAAGTTTGAGGATATTAATGAGGTTTTTAGGAAATTTATGTGGATTTATATACATCTACTTGTAATGCAGGGGTTAGTGATATAAGGGATTTTTTGGATTCATTGAATTTACCCAAGCTGACAGAGGAACAGAAAAGTGGACTTGACTGTAGAATTGTAGAAGTAATCAGGGGCCTGATGTATAAACGTTGCGTACGCACAAAATGGGCATAGAAATATGCGTACGCATTTTTCCACGCACATATCGGGATTTATAAAAAATAAACTTGGCGTAAATAAGTGCGCACCGTAAGGATGCTCTTGACCGTGCGTACGCACTCTTTTAGACGAGTATGTGTTTTGGCGACACAAACTGGCCCAAATAGCAATAACTATTTAAAATGAAAAACTTCTAAATTATCCTATTACATTACCCAATAAATCAAATTGCATCAACCTGAATTATCATTATCAGCATTCTTAACCAGGTGCAAATACTTTGAATTTACTATTTTTTTTTTAATGAATGGGCTATAAAAAGGTATGTGCGTATATAACATATCATCATAATGGATGCTCTAGCGCTGTTAGAAGACCTTGCTAATGACGCTCTACGGAGGGAGCGTGTTTTCAGAGACCGTGAAGATTTCCTTGCTCATGATGATGATTGGCTCATGAGCCGATTTCGATTCCCAAGAGCCATCCTCTTGGAATTGTGTTCTGAATTACGGCCAGTATTGGAAAGACCCTCGCGGAGAAACTACGCGCTGTGTGTTCCTGTACAAGTATTGACCACATTAGGCCACTTGGCCACTGGTACTTTCCAGCGAGAGTTGGCAGACCGATCGGGTATGTCGCAGTCATCCCTGAGCCGTGTCATGCCATATGTATGGGATGCCATAGTGGGGATGGCACCCCGATACATCCGTTTTCCTTACACGCAAGCTGAACAGGCCAACATCAAAATGCAATTTGCAACAATCGCCGGTTTTCCCAATGTAATCGGTGCTATTGACTGCACTCATGTTGCAATAAAGGCACCATCTGAGAATGAATTTGCTTTTGTTAACCGAAAACATTTTCATTCTTTGAACGTGCAGATCATATGTGATGCGCATATGTCTCTGACAAATGTAGTTGCGAGATGGCCTGGGTCAACTCATGATTCCTACATTTTGTCCAACAGCAGTGTAGGGAACAGACTGCAAACAGGAGCTGTGCGTGATGGATGGCTTCTTGGTAAGTCGGCAGGAATGCGCATGTAATTGTAATTGAGTAAAGATGCAAATGTGTTTAAAGCATACCTTTTAAAATGTTTTTTTCTTTTAGGTATAATTATAATCTCCAATGATAAACAAACCCACACTTATTTTAATATTTTTTTAAAGCAAAATTTCACATTAATCAATGCAAATTTTCAGGAAACAAAACATGTTTTATAGCATTTAAAAATTAAGTGAAATGTTATATTGAATCAGTATTGCCCTGGAAAAAAAAAAAGCTATCTGTAGGCTATTTTACAAGCATGTACTTTCTTTACAGTATTCTTATAATATTGTTTATAATTGTTACCTCTGCCTAGCACTTGAAATGTTATATTAATTGTCCCATTGTATTTACATTCATTGTTTTGTTATATTTTCTTAAAAAAAAATTGTAAATGTTTTACCTCTCAGGAGACAGTGGTTATCCCCTTAGAACATGGCTGCTAACTCCACTAACTAGACCCCAAACTGAACAAGAACGGCGTTATAACGAGAAGCATTGCCGGACGCGTTCAGTGGTCGAACGCACTATTGGTCTGCTAAAAGGACGCTGGAGGTGCTTGGATACGTCTGGTGGCACAGTATTGTACAGCCCTACAAAGGTTTGCCGCATTGTGGTGGCTTGCGCAGTGTTGCACAACATTGCTCAAAAGAATGGTATACCTGTTCCATCGAACGCCCATACTGAAGATAATGAACCCGACCCTGGCCCTCCTAATGCAGTGCATAATGCTATGGCAATACAGCGGCGTATAAATGTAATAAATGGAATGTAAAAAGGCAAGTGAATTCAAACTTTTTATTTTTTCACAAGTTCTTTAAGTGAACCACTTATTTCTGACAAAATAGTTTTTATTTCTTTCAGTTCGGAACACACCGCATTAACAGCATGAACCATGTGACGTTGGGTCTGCATGACTTCTTCCGTCAGTACACGCCTTGAGTTACCAGCGCTCGGTGGTGGCACAAAGGATGATGATGATGATGATGATGATGATGATGATGCACTGGATTGCGCACAAGATGGGGTTGCTTGGGCATTTGATGATGGCGGCACACTGGACGTTGGTGGAGGCACACAAGATGCCGGTGGTGGCACACAGGACGGTGGTGGAGGCACACAAGATGCCGGTGGTGGCACACAGGACGGTGGTGGAGGCACACAAGATGCCGGTGGTGGCACACAGGATGGTGGTGGAGGCACACAGGATGGCGGCGGCTGTGGCACGTAGGATCTAAGCCTACATCCCTTGTCTACCCCACTTGGACCTGAAGGCATTCCAGGATTAACTTTTCCTTTAATCATTAAAAAACGTTTAATTAAATAAAGGTTGTATTGCATATCTGTAAATGTGTGAAATAAAATGTGCACTTGATGCCTTGCTTTTGTCTTTTTAAGTTACATTTTTTGCATATGAATAAACAGGAAAATCGACTATTTTAATAAACATATATTTTAAGGGCAGCTGCATCTATTGCTAGATTTGTCACTTGGATATTTTAGGACTTTCCACTTCCACGGAATTTTAATTGGTTGATTTGAATTATCCACAATAAAAAAGCAGAATTTTAAACAGACAAAAAATTATATAATGTGTAGATAAATCAATTACTTACCATCGTCACCGCAAATCACATCCGTATCACCTTGGAATTCTGGAAGAACTCCACTTAATCCTGTTTCCCCTATAATCGCACCCACCCTTGCATCAAAGGCTGAGAGGTCAGTGATTCCTTGACCACCACCAGTTGTTACGACACTGCGCCTGTGTGCACATATTCTTTTTTTTACGACTACTTTTAAGTCAGACCATTTTTTTTTTGTCTCTTGGACTGTGCGAGGCACCGAGGTAACAGCATTGACTGCTTCTGTTACTTGCTCCCATTCTAATATCTTTCTTTTATTTGAAATGCCCGCAGAGAGCCCACCAAATAAAACTTTTTTTCGGCCCTCCACCTCAGACAGCAGTACCTCCATCTCGCAGTCGGTGAAGTTTCTTTTTTTTGCTTTTCGTTTCTGTTCTTCCATTTTTAGCCAAACAGATCAATGACAATTATCGGTCGTATTAATATGCAGGGAGATCATACATATTCAAAATAGGCGGTCTTAACCTCCAAATATGGTTATTTCGGGAGGAGATTGGGGTAAGCTATAAGCACGTGCACCTGCGCACAATATTCAGATAATTGTGATTTATAAAGTGAACCTTGCGCAGGTTCTGGCGTACGTACGGTTTTATAAATCGGAAAACTTTTGTGCGTACGCAAATTCTGCCTTATGTGCGTACGCACACTTTAAGGATGAAATCTACGCAAAGTTTTATACATGAGGCCCCAGGTCCTTACCCTCCTCAAAGTCACCAGGGCCAGATGGCTTTACTGCGTAAGTAGTAAACTACTACTAGTTTTTTTAAATGCTATGCACGTGAGGTATCTCCCCTGCTGTTGAATTTGTATAACGAGGCAATGGAGAAAGAAGAGCTACCATCTACATTGACACAGGCATTAATTACTCTTATCCTTAAAAAGGACAAGGACCCGGCTGATTGTGAGAGTTATCGTCCAATCTCTTTAATTCCTGTGGATGTTAAAATACTGTCTAAATTTTTAGCAAACAGGCTGGACAGGGTTATTACCTCTTTAGTGCATGAGGATCAGGTGGGTTTTATACATGGTAGAAATGGGGCAGATAATATTAGGAGACTTATTAATATTATGTGGTCAGTGGCAGACACCGATGGTCCAGTGGCAGCAATTTCACTGGATGCTGAAAAAGCTTTTGACTGCGTTGAGTGGGAGTATTTATTTGAGACGTTAAAAAATTTTGGGTTTGGGAAGGTTTTTCTAAAATGGATACGATTACTGTATACACAACCCCAAGCTGCAGTACAGACAAATGGACAAATTTCTTCTTATTTTACACTGGCAAGAGGGACCCGTCAAGGATCTCCACTATCTCCGTTGCTGTTTTGCTTGGCTTTAGAACCTCTGGCAGCAGCTATAAGAGCAAGTACAAATTTTCCTGGGGTATCTGTGGAGGGAACAGTCCATAAATTGATGCTATATGTAGATGACATATTGTTGTTTGTCTCTGAGCCTCAAAAGTCAGTGCCATGTTTGTTGGAGATTATTAATTCATTTTCTAGGCTTTCTGGTTATAAAGTTAACTGGTCAAAGTCTGAAGCTCTTCCTTTGACAGCTTATTGCCCTGTGTCATTTTTCCATCCCGCTTCCTTTCAGTGGCCCAAACAAGGTATAAGATACCTTGGTATTCTCTTCCCTCATAAACTTAAAGATTTAGTAAGAGTGAATTTAGAACCATTATTACAAAAAATTTCAAATGATGTAGGGAGGTGGTCATCACTAAATTTGTCTCTTTGGGGCAAGGTGAATGTTCTTAAAATGAACTGCCTTCCAAAGGTTAATTATCTACTTCAGTCAATCCCACTAGAGATTCCTCTGCAATATTTTAAACAATTTGATAAGTTAACCAAGTCATTTCTTTGGAATAATAAGCGCCCACGGTTGCATATGAGTAAGCTGCAACAGCCGGTTGACAAAGGAGGATTGGGGCTTCCCAAACTTTTGTTTTATTATTACGCCTTCAGCTTAAGACATTTAGCTCATTGGTCCCTTCCCCCGGAGAGGGCCCCACCTTGGTTTAATGTTGAACGAGCTATCCTACCTCCCCTTCCACCACTACAATGCTTGTCCATTAAATTACCTCAAAAAGTGCAGTCTCACCCAATAATATCACATCTCCAATCAATTTGGAAGAGAATAGCAAAAGTATTTAAGTTTAATCCCTTCTTGAACACAACTTCAAGTATTTGGTTGAATCCCAAATTGTGTATAGGAAAGTCAACTTTTTTCTGGAAGGAATGGATAAAGAAGGGTATTTTGAAGTTAGGGGATGTTTATGAGAATGACACTTTGAAATCATTTAGCCAATTAACCCAAACTTTTGGCCTTAATAAAATGCAATTTTGGAGATATTTACAGTTAAGACATCTATTATGTGGGATTTTTAGGACTGGTTGCCAAGCTCCAGGACAGGATAAAATTTTGTCTATAATTCTAACAGCATATGGTAAAGGACACGAAGTTTCAGTTTATTACAAATGGCTAATGGACAAAGTAGGTTGTAGTTTCCATTCTGCACTTAAAATGGTATGGAATAAGGATTTAAATTGTACATTTAGTGATGAACATTGGACTAAAATCTGTCGAAATTTTAAAGTAATGTCAAGAGATCTTGGAGTAAGACTTATACAGTTCAAAATATTAAACCGTTTTTATTGGACCCCGAGTAGGCTTTTCAGGCTTGGTCTGAAAGACTCTGCTGAATGCTGGAGATGTGAGAGTGAAGACGGAGACCTGATGCATGCTCTGTGGTCCTGTTCTAAAATACAAGAATTTTGGATTAAGGTTCATAATTATATTCAAGATGTGTCAGGATGCTGCTTTTCATTCTGTCCTAATATTTACATCTTAGGAGACCCAGTTTTATTAAGTGCTGATGTTGAGATGGCTGAGTGGATTCAAACAGTTATTATGATAGGGAGACAAATTATTACGAGGGGATGGCGGTCAGCGGGTTCACCATCTTTTCAGGAATGGGTTGCGGAACTGGGGAAGGTGGCCGCATATGAAAAAATGTCATATAGATTACTCGAAAAAAGGTTTACGAGAGAAGGTGGGGTAGATATTTGGCATTCCTTGAGGTTCTTTAAAATCTCTGTGGTGAGATGCATTGTAAGAATGTAAATGATTTATTCTGTTATAATTTGTGCTATCTTTCTCTCTTTTTTATTTTAAATTTATTAGAGATATTGTGTTTGTTAGATCTTCAATAGCAATTTACAAATAATTGTACCTGACACGTTGTTTGGGTGGGCTAGGGGGAGGGGTATACGAAACATTTGATTATCTGCAAATTGAATATAATGTTTGCCCATTGAAGAAAAATAAAAAGTATGAATCGTAAAAAAAGAAAAGCGCACGTGACGAGTTTAAAGTGACACGGTTTTAAAACGCATGCAGATGTTTGATTTGTTGTTGAAGTGACTCGACCTGTCTCAAAGATTACGGAGATGCAGAACCCCGCTCAGCTTAAACATTGCGACGGCTTTTACAGACCAGTGCTCATTATGAAATGAAGCTTGTGGAATATTAGTGGCTTTGCAGTATTTTGAACATTTTTAACTAGTCGTTCTGGAGTTATTGGAGTTATTGCTGCTATCGCTGAATGTGTGAGGACTATCAAAAACAAAACAAAACAAAAATGTAGCTACTTAACAAGAGCTTAATTTGTTTTTTCCGTATTGTTATGATTTAGCCAGGATGTTCTTAGTTTAAAAACATCCTAACATCTTACAAACATCCTATATTTTTATGCTAAGTAAATACTGCTTCATAAAGCAGTCTTGATCTGACGTTTACGTGGATTCTAGACCTTCAGGATCAGTCATTGAGACATTGTGTATGACAGTAGTTTTTAAATAGAACTAAAAGGCAGTAATTTCTTTGTTTCAAAGTAATTGTAACTGTTTGAAATAAAGCAGATGACTTTTCCTGCTTGTCCTGCAGGAGTGAATGGGTGAAGGGTGATGGCGTCTGTTTCAGAACATCTTCTGGCCGCTCTGGATGATCTAGAAACAGATAAACTGAAGAGGTTTAAATGGCACTTAAAGAATCATAGAGGCTTTTCAGCTGCTGATCTGGAGAAGGCAGATGCTCCTGACACAGTGGATCTGATGATGAAGCGTTTCAGACCAGAAGAAGCTGTGAAGATCACAGTGGACATCCTAAAGAAGATGAACCAAAACCATCTGGCTGAACAGTTAGAGAACAAACACAAGCAAGGTAACAGGTTAAAATGATATAATAATAAAAAATAAATAACATTTCTATATTCATAAAAATCATATATCAGATATGATATTTTAGTTTGACAGAGTGAATGTTTTCAGAATAAATGTACTTGAAAAAACTGCTCACTACGCTTGCCTAACTCAGGTTCGGATTCATTGAACGGCTACAGGATGTCCGGTCAGAACATTAAGTCTCACACCAGGAACGTACTTCAGGGTGATTTATTGTGCAAAGATGTGTGTGGTTCTGTAAATATAAAACAGTATACAAATATAAATAAATGAATAAATAAATAATAACAGATCTTTACAGCAGTGCTTGAATATTCAGAAGTAACAGTATAAATGAATGCTATATTAGAGAACTTAACATGAAGTAAACAATATAAAAATACTATAAATACAAAACGAATTGACGTTATATACAACGAATGCACTACCGCAATCTGCGTAGCTCACGTGCCTAGCGCAAGTGTCTAACTGGGCATGTAAACAAGCCCAGACATGTTCCCTGAGGTCCGTTTCAAGTCTATGTAAAGCCTAATATATAGTATGACATTAAATACTTAACAAACAAATAACATAGGAGAATCCTAACATTTTGTCCACAGGATAACGTGCTAGTATGATAACAATGTAAACATTTAGGCGGAATGCCGCTATAGCGGTCATTCATCTCTCTTATGAACTTATCACACAAGAAAATATGTAAATGCACTTACGATTAGTTGCACGCACACATATATCCACACAATCCTAAAACGGGTGCACTTCTAACCACTTTAACTTATCAACTGTTGACTATAAACACGTCCACACAACCATCCTTAATACAGTCTTGTTTTCCACAGCGCGGAAAGTTTTTGGAACAGTCCAAATCACGTATACAGGCGGGAGGGTTCGGACTAGTTCACTTTCGAGGGGTGGCCTTTCTTACAGCCGCCCCCAAATTCACACAGTGAATTTGAACAACAAGAAAGGCCCTGCTCGGTATCGGAATGTCACTCAGGCAATGGAGGTAGGCTGATGATCTTTGTCACTGGCCTTAGGTAAGTTCTGTCCTTCACCTTGATCTCAGCTGATCTGACTCGATTATCCTTTCCAGGAAAAACTTGAACAATCCTTCCAATAGGCCAGAGTGCACGAGGTAGTTGTTGGTCTACAATCATAACAGTCTCACCTATCTGTAGGTTGTCTGTTTCTGACATCCATTTCTGTCTGGTTTGAAGGCTAGGCAGATAGTTGCGGATGAATTGCTTCCAAAAGTGATCGGCCAATAGCTGACTGTGCCTCCATCTTCGTCGACTCAGAAGCTCAGAAACCTGGTATGTCACTTGTGGAAGTGAGGCATCCCGCCGCCCCATCAACAGGATGTTGGGTGTAACTGGGTCTGGGTCAGCAATGTCTGAAGATGTGTAACCAAGGGGTTTGGCATTGAGAATCCCCTCAATTTCAATGAGAACAGTCCGCAATACTTCTTCAGTGACTGTCTGTGCTCCGAGGGTCACTTGCAGGGCTGTTTTCAGGGACCGAATTTCCCGCTCCCAGCATCCACCGAAATGTGGGGCATTAGGTGGATTGAACACAAACTTGATTTGCTGGCTTGCGAGTTGAGCTTGGAGCTCAGGCTGAAGAGCAGTGTAGGCATCTCGAAGTTCCCTTTCTCCACCTTTGAAATTTGTTCCCTGATCTGATAGGATTTCAAAAGGTTTTCCCCGTCGAGCAATGAAGCGACGAAGGGCCATCAGGAAGGAATCACTGTCCAGACTTGCGAGGAGATCGATATGCACTGCACGGGTGGTCATACACTTGAAGATGATCCCCCAACGCTTCTCATTTCGGCGTCCTACCTTTATGAGATAGGGACCAAAGCAATCTATCCCAGTTGAATAGAAAACTGGCTGGTGAATTCTCAACCGGGCTGGTGGGAGGTCTGCCATTCTGGGGGGATGTGGCTTGGCCCGCCATTTCTGGCATTCTGTGCACTGGCGCTGATGATGTCTGACAGCTGCTCGTCCTCTTAATATCCAGTATTTTCTCCTGAGTTCCGAAAACACCCTCTCTGGTCCAGGGTGATGCAGACGATCATCATAGTCTTTGATGATGAGCTTGGTGAGTGGGTGATGTGGATCAAGGATGATGGGGTGGATGCTGTCTTCTCCTAGTGAACTGATTTGTCTGAGACGACCACCAACACGAATGAGATTGGTGCTAATGTCCAGTTCAGGGGCTAGACACAGAAGCCGACTATTGGCTGGCAGGGTTTTACAAGATTTCAAGTGAAACACCTCATCTGGGAATGATTCCGCCTGGATCTGATGGAGGGCTGTGAGTTCAGCTTCTTTATAATCTTCGGCAGTTGCAATGGAGGGAGGGCTTTCAGCTGATGGTTGGAGAAGAGCATTTAGGTAGTCTGTGAAAGTGTGAAACGGTTGAGGATCTGGCAGTGACAGAGCAGAGGTTAACAGTCCACAGAATGTTGACTTTTTCAGCTCACTGTCTTGGTTTACATGGGCTAATGGTGGCATCTCAGGCCAGCTGTCTGGTCTTTGTCTGAGGAATGCTGGGCCTTGGTTCCATCTGCTTTCTTTGTGGAGATCAGAAGGAGACTTCCCTCTTGTGATGGCGTCCGCTGGGTTGTCACTCGACTGTACATAACGCCAGGTGTCAGATTCGGTTAGGTCCTGTATTTCTGCCACTCTGGTCCCCACAAACACCTTAAAGTGACAGGAATCTGATAAAAGCCAGCTTAGCACTGTGGTGGAATCAGACCACAGCGTGACGCCAGTAAGTGGTAACGTTAGCTCTGTCTTCAGGACTTCAGCAAGCTGTGCACCTGTGAGTGCTGCACACAGCTCAAGACGCGGAATGCTCTGTTGTTTCTTGGGGGCGACGCGGGACCTAGCTGTTACAAAGGCAATCTCCACATTACCTTGAGGGTTCTCTGTTCTTAAGTATGCCACAGATCCATAGGCCTTTTCTGAGGCATCACAAAAGATGTGAAGCTGCCTACTACTAGAGGAGCAGTCGAATTCTTTGCTACAGTAACACCTGGGTAGAGTTATGTGCTGCAGATCTTCCAATTCGCTCTCCCAGTGTTTCCAAGAGTTTAGTAGGTCCTCTGGCAGCCGTGGGTCATCCCAATCCCTCCGTTTGTCCCACAATCTCTGTACTATCACCTTGGCTCGAGTGGTAAATGGTACAATGTAACCAAGGGGATCATACTGGCTAGCAAGAATCTGGTAGATGCTTCGCATTGTTGGCATTTGACAGTCTGGTTTACGCCGCTTGTATGAAAGGGTGTCTGATTGGCAATTCCAGTGCAGGCCAAGAGTTGATTCCTGGGCTTCTTGGTGGCCTTCGCTAAGCCAGAGGATGCTGCTCTGAGACTGAATGTCAGTTGGCAGATGGCTGATAACTGAAGGGTCATTGCTAGCCCACTGTCGTAGGTCGAAGCCACCAGATGCTAGGAGGCTGCGAAGTTTGTCAACTAGATTCTTGGCTGTGTCACGGGAATCAAAACTCTGAAGACAATTGTCCACATAGAATGACTTCTCCACTGAAACTCGTGTGTCCTCTTCAGGCTGGCTGTGATCTAGAACGTGCTTCTGTAAGGCAAACGAGGCACAACACGGACTGCAAGTGGTCCCGAAAGGCAGTACCTGCCATTCATAGACATCTGGGATTCTGTCTCTTTGCATGTCTCTCCAGATATATCTCAGCAGTGGTTTATCTTGTGGCAAGAGGCGTACCTGATGGAACATGCCGCGGATGTCACTGCTGATGGCAACAGAGTGCTCCCGGAAACGCAGAAGGACTGCCAGGAGAGATGGACCAAGTGTTGGACCAGGTAACAGGAGCTCGTTCAGATTGTGCCCTTGGTATGAGAATGAACAGTTAAAGACCACCCTATTCTTCCCATTATGCTGCACCATGTGGTGCGGGATGTACCAGGCTTCTCTGGTTCTGTCCACCTGTTCCTGACTGAGCTTGACAACATACCCAGCTTGCACTAACTTGGTCAGCTCCTCTTGGTATGCTGCAGCCAACTCTGGGTCTCTTTCCAGCCGTTTCTCGATTCCCCTTAGCTGGGGTAAGACAGCTTCTTTGGGTGCATAGAGACGAGGCATGTTCTTGACGCGTAACAGAGGAGTAGCATATCGCTGGACACCATCAATCTCCACTCTCACTGTGTTTTCTTGCAGAAGCTGAATGGTCTCTTTGTCTCGGCGTGACCTGGTGATTACCTTTTCGCTCTGGTAAGGTAGAACGTCCATTTGCCACAATCTCTCCACGTTTGCGTAAAGGTCATTGACAGGCCGCAGTGAGGTGAAGAGGCATTGTTTGGGAGAAAGATGATTGCTCAATTCTTGAGCTGGACCCTGCAATGTCCATCCCAGACGTGTTCTTACTGCTGCTGGTCCACCAGGGGGGCCCAGTCGAACTGGTTCTATGGGTGTTATGAGGTGGGGGCAATCAGAGCCAATAAGAAGAACAGGATGTACCTTGTCCAGCTGTTGTAGAGGCAACCCGGCAAGATGCTTGAATTTCCGTTGCAGAACACTAACGGGGTGTGTATGTTCTGCCAGACCGAGTGCTTTGGCTGTGAATGCGTTACGGATCTTGTAGGCTTTGCTGGGGTTAACAGTTGGGGACACGGTAAAGGTCACGGCCGCCCCGTGAATGACCTGGGTATCCTGTCTCACTGTGCGGAGTACAAGGTCCTCTGGCTGCCCCGCAAGTCTTAGTTTCCGCACTGCATCATGCAGAATGATGGTCCGCTCTGATCCATCATCTAATACAGCGTAGGCCTCCACTGCCTCGTTGCCGTTCCGGATCAGCACCTTAGTCACTTTGAGCAGCACTTTACTGCCAGAGGTTGGGCGATCCACATACAAAACTGCACTGGAAGGAGCTGCATTCTGCTGAGATGGTTTAGCCTGGTCATTGACGTCATGCAGTACCAAAAGGTGCTTTCTGTTGCAGGTTGGGCAGAGAGTCTTTAGCGTGCAGTTAGCTGCTTGATGTCCACGACCACAACGCCAGCAACGATTCTTTGTCTTAATCCAGTCTATCTTCTGATCTCTGCTGAGGAGCTTGAAGTTGTCACAGCCATTCAGATAATGTTTATTGTTGTCACAGTATGGACAATAAGCTCTCACCTTCTCTTCTCTGACAGAAGCTGGTTTGGACATGGCTGACGACGTTGGCGTGGATGGTGACTTCTCAGTACCAAGTAGAATGGTTGTCGGTTTCCGCAGCTGCCTAAACTCTCTCTTTATCTCTCTGCCACGCACTGAAGATTCCTGCCTCGGATGGCAAGTATACTGGTGACTGTCTTCCTGTACTTGAAGCTCATATTCCAGCCAATCAGCAAAGTCCAGCAAAGTGGGAATGGTAACTTGTAAAGGGTGGGTGTACCGCTTGAAACTCGATCTGAGATCATGTGGCAGTTTACTTAGGAGCCGAGACACATGTGATCCACATTCCAACTCTACAGTACCTTTGTGGCCCAGCTGCTGCAACATACTGACAAGTGAGCGCACCTGTAGTCCAAACATCCTGAATGCTTTCACATCTCCGCTGCGTATGTTAGCACCATCCATCAGCTCCGCGATTCGTTGTAGGGCTAATTGGTGGGGTTGACCATACATCTTATTAAGGGCTTTCATGGTGTTAGAGAAGGGAAACCTGGAATTGCTGTAAGAGTCTGCCACCAAGAGGGCCTCCTCCAGTTTCAGATGGTCTGTGAGGATTTGAAACTTGAATCGTTCTGTGACATCGTCTGGCAGCATGTTCTCTAAAGCAATTCTCAGTCTTAAAAACTCCCTAGGGTCGGGAGACGTCAGGCAAGGGATGGTAGGGGCTGGACCTCTGTAGATTTTCTCCTGTGTAGATGAGGGTAAGAGATGATCTGAACTGTATTCTGTATAGGCTGGCCTCCTCTGGTCCTGTGTTGGGACCATAAACTCAGGCAGCTGACGTGGCAGGGAATACGGGGAACGATCTGGATACTTTAACTGCGGCAAGTTGCTATACTGTGCAGAAAAATGGGGTCTCTCATGTGAGGAAGAAGAAATGTTCATGTTTCTCAGATCTTCAGTTAGCTCTGAGCTTTCCTCTGTCACAGCTGGGCATGGCTGTCTCTTAGTGACAGGGGGTGGCAGCCTGGAGCGAGGAGCTGGTATCGGGCGGTACAGCTGTGGAGTCTGAATGTTGACTGCTCGTGAGTAAGAATGTGGTGATGGCATTGGTGGAGTGACTGGCTTAGGTGGAGATTTCCGCTCCGATTTCAAGTTTTGAAGCTCTTGATAAAGTGCAGCATTCTGTTGACGCATCTGTTGGACTGCTGAGATGATCTCAGGGAGCTGGCTGGCTTGTCGTTGCAAGGCTGCATTCTCCCGCTTCATCTCCTCCATCATGGCTGTAAGCTCTGGCAACTGTTCTACTTGCCTTTGCAATGCAGCATTCTCCTCTCTCAGCCTTTCAGTGATGCTGTCCCATTGGTCGGTCAATATCCATTGAGAATGATCTGATGCTTGGCTCAATGGTGAAGTGGATCTGGAATGACCTGTTGTACTTGCTGGCTCATCCTCCAGTTCTCCCTGGCTGGTAAGTGACCGTGATTGCTGTCGATGAGACCCAGGTCCACTGAGCTCAAAGTCTTCTAAGTAGGCAGGAGGGTTAACTCGTCTCCTTGGTCGCACAGCAGGGGCTTCTCTCTCTGGGTGAGACATGTCTGTAGCAATCCACACATCCGGCTCGAAGGACCATGAAAAAACTGCTCACTACGCTTGCCTAACTCAGGTTCGGATTCATTGAACGGCTACAGGATGTCCGGTCAGAACATTAAGTCTCACACCAGGAACGTACTTCAGGGTGATTTATTGTGCAAAGATGTGTGTGGTTCTGTAAATATAAAACAGTATACAAATATAAATAAATGAATAAATAAATAATAACAGATCTTTACAGCAGTGCTTGAATATTCAGAAGTAACAGTATAAATGAATGCTATATTAGAGAACTTAACATGAAGTAAACAATATAAAAATACTATAAATACAAAACGAATTGACGTTATATACAACGAATGCACTACCGCAATCTGCGTAACTCACGTGCCTAGCGCAAGTGTCTAACTGGGCATGTAAACAAGCCCAGACATGTTCCCTGAGGTCCGTTTCAAGTCTACGTAAAGCCTAATATATAGTATGACATTAAATACTTAACAAACAAATAACATAGGAGAATCCTAACATTTTGTCCACAGGATAACGTGCTAGTATGATAACAATGTAAACATTTAGGCGGAATGCCGCTATAGCGGTCATTCATCTCTCTTATGAACTTATCACACAAGAAAATATGTAAATGCACTTACGATTAGTTGCACGCACACATATATCCACACAATCCTAAAACGGGTGCACTTCTAACCACTTTAACTTATCAACTGTTGACTATAAACACGTCCACACATCCATCCTTAATACAGTCTTGTTTTCCACAGCGCGGAAAGTTTTTGGAACAGTCCAAATCACGTATACAGGCAGGAGGGTTCGGACTAGTTCGAGGGGTGGCCTTTCTTACAGTACTGTTGGTTTGAGCTGATTCCTCTTTGTTTTGCTGATGTGTTTGTGTGGTTTAATGTCTCTATATTTTCATTTTGATCTGTTTCTCTCACACAGATCAGGTTGAGGACAGTATTGAGGATCCTGCACTTGCTGGAGCTGAACTAAAATCAAATGGGGGTAAATTTTGATCACTGTCTGTACCGGGAAACCACAAATTTGGATTTGTTCTTATTTTAATCATATGGACTCCTTGTGTAGATGCCAGTGGAAATATAGCAAGCAGCAATTGCAGAACAAAACACTGATATAGGATATTATATATTACATAACAAGTTGTTTAAAAAAACATAATTAATATGCCATATAATACAATTGTTTAAAGAAATAAATTTAGTGGTACAATTTAGTGTTAAAATCATATTGTATGATGAAGAGAGCAAATAAGTGATTATTCACTCTCAGATCAATTCAATTCTTTGATCAGTTCATGTACACACAACCCAGATTGTAGGAAGGTGACACACCAGTAACATTAAACCTAAAATGGTTATTGTGTTACGATGTTTTGGGTCTGTAAACAGCAGACATTTTTCACTGTATATGCTTTTCTGCAAAGATCTCAGACAGAGGTAAAGTCCTGGAGATTCATCTGCTCTCAGAAACGAGTCCATCATCATCTCATATCATGGAGAACATCATATTAGAAATGTGTTAGGAATGGATGCAGGATCATGAGAATCACACTGTTCATGTCTGTTGATTTCCACAGTCACATCCACCAACATTGTTCCCAGGACCAGGAACGACTTCCTACAATGTAAGTCAGTAAGAAAACAAACAGAAAAACTCACTGAGTGTGTTCATGTTCTTCCTGTAGAAGGTGAAAGAAGAGTTTTATAATTGATGACATAAATGATTTGCACAGGATATCTAGTAAACCCCATATGTAATATGACATAAATTGATCTATAGCAAGAGAGTTATTCCCATATATGTCATCATTACCACATACATTCATCTCTTGATATATGCAGATGTAAGTTTATAACAGTGTTGCTCTACAGGCTGTTGAATGCTTGAATCTTACATTGTAAGGGCAGTGTATGTCAAATTATAAACTTCTGATTTCTTGTAGCTTTCATATACTATTAAGCCCCAAATTATTCATATCCAGGTCAAATTTTGAGTTAAAGTGAGTTTTTATTTGGTGAATGGGTATCTTTTGACATGTAGCCAAAGACTGTAAGACACTGTATTAGAGATTAAGAAAATCATTATTATCATTATTCACAGGAAATTAAATCTTCGGCACTATTCTAACTGCTCCTGGTAACTTCTAGCATGTTCTATAGCATTCTACTCAACGATAGATTCAGAACAGCTGATACACCTGTATGATCGTCAGTCTCTGAGGTTAGTGAAGACCTCCATTGTGGATCCTCACAAGAAAGGGAAGCACTAGAAAGGTAGTTCAAAAAGTTTACCAGAGAACACTATGTAAAGCAGCATTAGAAAGTTGAAGCAGTTTCACACTGTTAAAAATCTAAAAGAATGTGGTAGGAACCAAACATGACCTCTGCGCTGGCAAGACTGGAGGTGTGGGAGGCTAAGAAAAATCCAAGGATCACCAGCAAAGCCATAATCTGAGTAATGCTGGTACCCAGATTTCAAGGCAAACACTCAAGCGAAAAACTTGGGATACAGTCAAGGGCATAAATGTTATCTAACAAAGGGGGTTTCAGTTCACACACAGGTTTATCGCCGTGTCAGTGGGGTGATGAGCTACAGTATAAAAGAAGCTAAGCTTGGTAACCTTATATTCACTCAAAGAAAAATACATTGGATGTCATCATTTTTGGTCATGACTAATTTATTATTGACCCAGCATCATCTGTATTAAAGAGAAAGAATCACTTCTCCATGTTTAAAGTGAATAAAATAGCTTTAACAGCCTGAATTACTTACACATAACTACTGAAGAGTTTTGCTCTCTCCCATCGGACTCCTGTGTGTGTTGGTAAAGGGGGAAAGCAGGCAGTGGACTGAACCACTGTGAGGCAAGGGAGGGGGGACGCAAAACATTTCTGAACTTAAAACGCTTTTTCACATTTATATTGTTTTACTACTTACACAGTTATTTTAAGTATATGTCCATTATATTATTCAGAATACAGGGAGTCACTTGTAATGATATTTTTAGGGGGGACAACCCTCAGATAAGATGAGTCTTGTCCCCCCTGTCCCCCCTGTGATTTACGCCTATGGATACAGTGGATCTTCCAACATGATGGCAAGCTAAAACACAGCAAAAAGTGGTAAAGAATTGGTTGGCGGAGAACGTCTCGGTTATAGCTGTAACCCTCGTTCCCTGAAGGAGGGAACGGAGACATTACGTCAATACTGACGTATTTGGGGTCTCCCTTGGAAGCCCAATCACCTCCGATCTTTAGAAGAAAAAGCCAATGAGAATTTGCATGCCACACCACACTCCTGTACATACGGGTATATAAGATGGCGGTGTGCAACCACTCACTCAGGTTTTTGCTGAGGAGCCGAACACCCGGCATCTCCAGCACAGTCCAGGGTTGTGGCAAGAGGGACGTAACGTCTCCGTTCCCTCCTTCAGGGAACGAGGGTTACAGCTGTAACCGAGACATTCCCCTTCAGCCATTCTCTATGACGTTATGTCAATACTGACGTATTTGGGGTCCCTATGGAAAATGCCACAAACCTGAACCGTGTTACGTCATTGAGGACAAATGCCAACAGGCAAGCGTGTCAGAGCAAATATACTCAAATATATATGCGTAACCTCCCCAACGCCCTGGGAGCCAGCAGAGGGGGCCCCACAGGGATGCCAAGATAAGCATGCCGTTGGGGGGCGGAGACAGTGACAAAAATACATGTCCTGTGAAGATTGAGTTACAAAATCCTTTGTCAGGTTAGGGGAACACGATGGAACTCGTGGAGGAATTTAAAGATTCAAGCCACATCTGGAGGGGGCGAAGGAAACCCACTACCAGCACAGTAACAAACTACTCCGCTTAGTTTGTTCCGCTTAAAACACAGGAGGAAACAGGCTCCACGCGGAGGTTGTAAAATCTCGCAAAGGTGTTAGGTGTCACCCAGCCCGCAGCCCTACAAATGTCCGCTAGAGAGGCGCCGTGCGCCAATGCATAGGAGGAGGCGACACTCCGGGTGGCGTGGGCTCGAACTCCCAGGGGGCACGGCTCACCCTGGCACTGGTATGCCAGGGTGATGGCATCAACCACCCAATGGGCCAACCTCTGTTTGGAGACAGCATTCCCCTTCTGCTGTCCCCCAAAGCAGACAAAGAGCTGCTCAGAGCGTCTGAAGCTCCGGGTGCGGTCCACGTAAATGCGAAGAGCGTGAACGGGACACAGCAACCCTAAGGCCGTGTCTGCCTCCTCCAGGGGCAGTGCTTGCAGGTTTACCACCTGATCTCGAAAGGGAGTGGTGGGAACCTTAGGCACGTAACCTGGCCGGGGTCTCAGGTGGGCGTGAGAATCAGCCGGACCAAACTCAAGGCACGATTCGTTGACAGAGAAAGCGTCCAGTTGCCCCACCCTCCCGATGGAAGTGAGCGCGATCAGGAGCGAAGTCTTGAGAGACAGATATTTAAGCTCAACCGATTCAAGCGGCTCAAAGGGATCTTTCCGAAGGCCTGTAAGGACCACAGAGAGATCCCAAGAGGGGATCAGGTGCGAACGAGGGGGGTTTAGCCTCCTCGCACCTCTCAGGAACCTGACGATCAGGTGGTGCCTCCCAAGGGACGGACCATCTACCGCGTCATGATACGGCGCAATGGCCGCCACATAGATTTTCAAAGTGGAGGGGGACAGCCTCCGCTCCAACTTTTCTTGTAAAAAGGAAAGCACTACTCCAAACGAACATCTCTGAGGGTCCTCTTGATGAGAGGAACACCAGTCAACAAACAGATCCCACCTCAGAGCATAAGCCTGCCTCGTAGAGGAGGCTTTAGCCTGAGTGATAGTATCTATCACGGCCTGGGGAAGGCCGGAGAGGTCTGCTGCATCCCGTCCAGAAGCCACACGTGAAGGTTCCACAGATCGGGGCGCGGGTGCCAAATAGTGCCCATCCCCTGAGAAAGAAGGTCCTTCCTCAGTGGAATCTTCCAGAGGAGCATGAGTTCCAGGAACCAGGTCCGGGTGGGCCAATAAGGCGCAACCAGCAAGACCTACTCCTCGTCCTCCTGGATCTTGCACAAGCTCTGTGCAAGGAGGCTCACTGGGGGAAAGGTGTACTTGATTAGACCCCGGGGCCAGCTGTGTGCCAGGGCATCCGTGCCGAGGGGAGCCTCGGTCAGGGAGTAGAACAACTGGCAGTGGGCGGATTCTAGAGAGGCAAACAGATCTATCTGAGCTTCCCCGAATCGGCTCCAAATAAGCTGGACCACTTGGGGATGAAGCCTTCATTCTCCAGGGAGAGTATGCTGGCGTGAGAGTGCATCTGCTGCATGGTTCAGCTCTCCTGGAATGTGAATGGCACGTAGCGATTTGAGCCACTTCAGACTCCAAAGGAGGAGATGGCGGGTAAGCTGCGATGTGAACTGCATGCGACGGGAACCCAAACCCCCTTGGTGATTGATATAAGTGACCGTCGCCATGTTGTCCGTGCGGACAAGCACATGTTCCCCTCGCAACATCAGACGGAACCGACGAAGCGCGAGAAACACGGCCAGCAACTCGAAGCAGCTGATGTGCCACTGCAGTCGAGGTCCTCTGGGAGCGGATGCCCATCCCCTGTCCAAAGGGGAGGACTTTGTACTGATACGCCCGACCCTCGTAGGCAAACCGAAGAAACGGTTTGTGTCGAGGCAAAATCGAGACTTGAAAGTACGCGTCCTTCAGGTTGATGGCTGTGAACCAATCCTGGTGCCGAATGCATGAAATAATGCGTTTCAGGGTTAACATTTTGAATGGCATCTTGAGTAGGGACCGATTCAAAACACAGAGATCCAGGATAGATCGTAACCCACCGTTCTTCTTCGGTATGATGAAATAGGGACTGTAGAATCCCAATTTCATCTCGGCTGGAGGGACAGGCTTGGTTGCATTCTTCGCTAGGAGAACCGCAATCTCCGCATGCAGGACAGAGGCATCTGTGTCCGAATGGACAGATGTGAACAAGATGCCCCTGAACCTGGGTGGGCGCCTCGCGAACTAAATCGCGTAGCCGAGTCGGACCGTCCGGATCAACCAACGTGAAGGGTTGGGCAGCGATAGCCACACCTCCAACCTGCATGCTAGTGGGATCAACGGAGGGAGAGACGCACCGAAGGTGGGGCAGCCATGGGGAGAAAGGTGACTCAATGTGAGAGGCGTCGCATCCCACAGAAAAGTCCAGCTGCAAGGAGCAGCATACACCTTCCGTCCCTGATCTTGAAAATTTAAAACCCGAGTCTGAGTCTGAGGAAGCAGAGCATCGCTCAGGACTCTAATCCGGGGAGAATGACCCAGAGATAGAGAAAATTGCTCTTTTTGTGAATGGGTGGGCAGCAAGGATACGCAGATGTTGAAGTCCCCCGCAGAGCAATCTCTCCCATCTCCGGGTCGCCTGTCTCAGGGTCGCTTCGCAGACTGGCGGGTTGTTCTTGTTGAGTTTGACGCCCTCGCAGTGGGCTGCACTCCCTTCCCACGGCCAGCTCGACGCCCTCGCTGAGGAGCCGTAGACTCCTTAGGTGGTGGAGGTGGAGCAGGTGTAGAAGCCGCGGGGGGGGCGCCCTCGGCGACGAGCAGATGAAGGCTTATCCGCCGGCGGCTTGGTGGACTCACGCCGGGGCAAGATGTGCTTAATCGCCTCAGTCTGCTTCTGTACTGCCGAGAACTGCTGGGCAAACTCCTCGACAGTGTCGCCGAAGAGCCGCGGGAGCTGCTCTGCGGATTCTTCCGCCTCATCTGGCGTAAGCTCCTCCTCTGATGCCACGATAGACATCCGATCTTCCTCCGGAGCACCAAAGGAGATGCAGGGCTCGCCGCGGGACGAACTGGTGCTTTCCTCCGGCAAATCGGCGGGGCGGCGCGACAAGTCAGACTTCCGAGGGGCCTGACCCGTCAGAGCATTCCGAACTGTGATCGTCAGGTTACCCTTCTTCCTCACCAGCGTTGCCGCCGAGCTCGTAGAGCCCAACAAATCCGGCCGGGAAGGAGCCGAAGGGAGCCTTCTCGAGCACGAGAGGCGTAACCTTAACGCAGCCATGGACATGCGCTCGCAATGAGGGCATGAACCATCCACGAACGCCATCTCAGAGTGTTCACGGCCCAGGCACGTGAGACAGCGATCGTGTCCGTCAGAGGGAGTCAGGAAACTACCGCATCCAGAAGTACACGGTCGGAAAGACATATCGAATGATACGGCTTTAACGCGACCGTGTAAGCTGAGAAAGTTGCTCTTTTAGCTGGTTTCCCAGGGAAGAACCGCTGGTACCTCAAAGCTGGTGCCTCGCTGGAGAGGCAAAGAGAAGGTGCAGATGACGATCTTCTCCCGCAGCAAAAGAACGACAGCTTGCTTTTCTTCTTCTTCTTCGCTCGGGAATGGTGAGGCTTCGAAGTAGAAATCTGAGTGAGTGTGGCGTGGCATGCAAATTCCACTCACCAATTCTCATTGGCTTTTTCTTGATTGGGTTGGTTTCTTGATTTCATGATTGGGCTCCCAAGGGAGACACCAAATACGTCAGTATTGACGTAACACGTAGAGAACGACTGAAGGGGAACTATATTTACGTTCATTTCCAGCCAGAAGATGCCTATTTATCAAATAAAAATGGATTTTGGCCTGGGTATTTTGGTCTTAACTATATGTTAACACTTTATATGACAATACATGTCATATATGTAAAGAAGATTATGTTTGTACATATATATATATATATATATATATATATTACATTTCCATATGGGTCTGTACTGAGACACTGCCGATCCATTGAACAGAGACCGTAAAGAGTTCAGTGACATCAAACAGATTCATAATTTCTGATTCTGATGAATTTTGTTTTATACCAGATTCCCATCAGCTCACTCTGGATCCGAACACAGCACATAAAGGTCTCCATCTGTCTGATGGGAACAGAGGGTTTACTGTCCCTGACACAGATCAGCCGTATCCTGATCATCCAGACAGATTTGATCATGCATTTCAGGTGTTGTGTAGAGAGAGTGTGTGTGGACGCTGTTACTGGGAGATTGAGTGGAGTGGAGATGAAGGTGTGTATATATCAGTGTCATATAAGAGCATAAGCAGGAAGGGACAGGGAATTGAGTGTTGGTTTGGACATAATGATCAGTCCTGGAGTTTGGTCTGCTGTCCCAACAGTTACGTATTCTGGCACAATAAGATACAGACGGTTCTCCCTCTAGAGTCCAGCTGTAGTAGAATAGGAGTGTTTGTGGATGAGAGTGCAGGAACTCTGTCCTTCTACATTGTCTACAGTGACACAATGAGTCTCATCCACACAGTCCAGACCACATTCAATCAGGCGCTCTATGCTGGGTTTGGGTCTAATTTTATTAGATCATCAGTGAAACTGTGCTGATGAATCAGAATAGAGTGACAAGAGATTCTACCCATAATGCTTTGAGCTGATGATGAATCAGTAACACTGAGATGTTATAGACCCAGATAGCAAGCAACCATTGAAACAATGTTAAGTTAATGTTGATGAGTCAATGTTAACTGATTCTTGAGAAGTGGGACAAAACAGGGTGAAATATTGAAAAAATAAAACCTTGCACTCTGAATGAAACTATGTTTTTGTATCAACTTTTCTCTTTAACTTTTTCTTTAACAACAATTTCATTTCAAAACACATTCTCATGTTAGCAGACAGATGACACTTTCACATGTGACCAACAATTCCTCTACAAATATAAAACGTCATAATCAAATATGATCAAAATAGTCATCTGATGGAGGTGATGTAGACCTCAATTTGGTGTCTACATCACTAATACAGTAGTCAACATTTGAAGTGGATCAAAAAAGTTCATCAAAGTTGTCCCAAGACAAAAACCAGTATTTTGGTTTTAGGAAAACTTTGATGAAAGGGCTTCATCCACTCATCCAAATGTTGACTACTGTACATTGAATCAATTACTGTATTAAAATAAATACAACAAACAGTATAGTATGTTTATAAAGCTTTTTTTTTTTTTTTTTTTTTTTTT
Source organism: Cirrhinus mrigala (assembly GCA_036247105.1). NCBI lineage: Eukaryota > Metazoa > Chordata > Actinopteri > Cypriniformes > Cyprinidae > Cirrhinus > Cirrhinus mrigala. Next base: position 8,590,714 of record CM070010.1, read on the forward strand.
TTTTTACAATATTCGTATTTAAGTATTTTTGATATATCATTGGAACAGAAATAATGACGTTCATGTAGCAGCCATTTTGTTTTCTCTGTTGATGCTAGATGCTAATAGAAGCTGCTTCAGGAGAATAAAATGATCTAAACATTTCAAATAATTTCCTCAGATACTGGAAGATGGTGTTGATGTATCATGGTTTTGACACAGGAAATATTAACATTAGGGTCATTCCACGAAATCGGTGCCTTTTGCATCTCTAAGCAATAATCAAATATAGAATTATTATAACAACAAATAAATTGTGATTTAAAAAGCATAACAAAACTATGTATTCTCTCATCAATATTACATAAAAAGTTAATGAAATATTATTTTAAATAATTTAAAAAGCATTTAAATGCTGATAAGGGTAAGGCTTTTTTCCTGTCCCTCATTTTTCTTTTTCAGCAGGACTTTTAATTTGCAAAATGAGGGCAAAATTATATTAAAATCACATATGCATAGTGTTCTTAATACAATCCCATTGTTATGCAAATGGCACAAATAAACATTTTTTCTATAAAAATATAAATCATTTTATTGGTGTCCCCTGATTTCATGTCAGCCCTGTTACCCTCATCAAAAAGCCCCTTTGGAAAATAATGTACCTTCAAGTGACATCACGTCTAGGAGACTACATCACCCTCAACCAAGATCCTCAACATCACCTTTCGATCATGATGTACAAAAAAAAAAAAAAATGCTGTTTTTGCTAATTTTTTCCAACAGTTAGTCAGAGAATCATGATCTGTGAATGTCTGTGGATTCCTTGGGTTATGCCGAATCTGTGGATATCGATTTGATATGAACCATGTGTCCACCGTTGTGAAATTTGTCATAAATTGCAATATATTTTAAACATTTTTTAAACATATCTTTTTGACATATTTGCACAAAAATCGGTAGGGATCATCGACAGCATGTCCTGGAGGTATCCTTTCATGTCCTGGCTTATGCTGATTCTGATGATGTCTCATTTGTCATTTTTTATTAACGTGCCTATCGGCCATATTGAAGTAAATGAAGTAAACTCTACAAATTGTCCAAAAATGAGCGCAATGTGTTACATCACGGATTCCGTGTGCTCCATGTCGTGGGTTCGAAACTCAATGACACATGCTCAGACCGCAAGAGCTACTGTGACGAGAAATGATGTAGAAGTTGCTTCTGTTTTAGGCACTGTCCCTTTCCTAGTATGATGTCATCTGAACATATAAAATGCGGCTAGCAGTGCATTTATGTACAAATTATTACTTTGAATTAATTCTCAGTTGAAGTTCTGAACTTCAGCAGCAGTGGGAACCACATCTTCCCAGTGGCACAACACAATGTTCGATTCCTGTGTGGTGCAACTTTATTTTGATTACTTAAAAATGTGGGTAGGTGATCTACTAATCATTCTTTTCTTTGGATTAGAAATAAGAATTCATTTTTTGGTTCATTGTATTCATTCTTACTGAACTACTGAAATTCAGCAGCTCGATGAACACATTTGCTCAGTGGTGTACGGTGATAACCAACAAACACTTGGCTCGAAAACTTGGGTGTTTGAATCCCATGTGGTGTAATGTTCCAGTTGCTTTATTATTATTATAAGTGTGTTCAAAATTTTATTTTGCTCAGCATTTTACTAATTTCTGAACCATTTTATTAGTAATCTTAGGATGGGTATGACCAAGGCCGCATTAACCATTGGGCTAGGCGGGGCTGAAGCCCCGGGGCCCGAGCAAGGAGGGGGCCCGTGATTGGCTGTGGAGTAGATTGACTGGCCATCGGTAGCGCCGATCGCCAAAGCCCCACCACGCCCCCCACATATTAGCGCTATTAGGAGCTTCGCGTTTGAATTTGGTTTACAAATCCAATGCATTTATTCTATATTTTACTTTTGAACGACCTGTGCACGCATCTCAGGTGATCGCTGCGCCTAATGTCCGCATTCACCTCTCATCACTTCGTTCTGGCATAATCTGAAAATGTTACGCAATAGAATTTATCTTCGATAAGTAAAAATGTCAGCTTTTCTAAAAATAAAAGGGGGCTATCTGAAAAAAATGAGGAGAGGGGAAAACACGAGTTAGTCAAATCCCCATCTAGGTTATTTTACTAAAGCTGATGATGGTGTGAAAATTGTGGAATACAAGTGGACCGGGCACACGGAGCAGGTGAAAACACAGCGTCATCGTTCCCACAGATTTAAGTTTAGTTTGATTATAAACTTGCTGGATGTGAATATTCGCGTATGGGTTGAGAGATAACCTGGTTGAAATATGTAAATTGTTTTGCGCGTCATGATGTAGGCTAATCCTTTTTATTTAAATGCATATTAAGCGTTGTGGTTTAAAACAAATTTAACTGTTCAAGGTCATTAAGCGGCAAGGCAGAATTAATTTTGGCAAATGCGCGTTAATATGATTTCAGCCTGATACGCGCAGCGCGCACCTGCTCGTACAGCGCCTGACTAAACTTGAGTTCTTTTTTCGTCCCTTGCACTGAAACGTTCAAATACACATAGTTAGGTGCCAAAATGCCTGTCTCCTCATCAACGCAGTCATCTGTGTCTTAAAAATGAACGTAGTGTAAGGTAAAGCATATAGTAGTATATGAGATCGTGTCATTATATGATGAGATTTTAAAGGGGTAGTTCACACAAAAATAAAAATACTGTCATCATACTCACCCTCAAGTTGCTCTAAACCTGTATGAATTTCTTGGTTCTCCTCAACATTTCTGGTCCACACTCAATCCAATAGTGTTTTTTTGCAACTGTTTGTTTACCAGTATTGTTTCAACTATATTTTTTGCGTTCAGCAGCAGAAGTAAACTCATACAGGTTTAGAACAACAGCAGAATTTGTGTGAACTATTCCTCTAAAGCAGCCTAGATGCTGTTACTATTTGTGTCAAATATTAGAAAAAAATCACTCACTGTCCTTGACAAAATCACAGAATTAAGTTTTTTTTTTTAATTCTGAATTATTTTAATAGCAAAAAAAATCCATAAGCGAAATATATATATATATATACATATATCTCGTTATGTGATGGGGGGCCCTGCAGTAAGTCATAGCCCCGGGGCCCAGTGAGGTCTTAATGCGGCCCTGGGTATGACGAGTCTCCAGGCTTTCAAAAATGTGAAATTATGTGCAATAGAGCAATGGATAAGCAGTTTGCAAAATAGACAGGCAGATGAAATAATAAACTATACTTTATAAAAGCTGTAGAAAATAAAGAACTATAAAACAATTCAAATCTTTAAAAACCAAAGTATTTTTGTATTTGTATTTGTATTTACTTTTTTTAAGTCATGGAGCCCTTGACGCAGATTTGGCCCCATGTGGTCATCTATAGTTTTACTTGATTCCTGTACTTAAGTAGTGTTTTAGGAGATCTGTACTTTATTCAAGTACAATTTAAAGTGACTGCTTGTACTTTTACTTGATTACATTTCTGAAGAAAAAAACAGTACTTTTTACTCTTTACAATTTTATTTAAACTTATATTTTTGCATTTTTATTTTATCTTTAAAATATGGTACATTAAAATATTAAATATGGTACATGGAAGCTCAAACGTGAACGCTAACGAGGTTTATTCAAGCACATTTGTTTCAGCTTCGGTTATAGTTTTCATCAGGTAAATTTCTGGGCTTCCAGATTTCTTTGCCATCAAATGAGAGGAAGCATACTAAGTTTATTCATTTTTTAATCATTATTTTTGTCTGTCAGCCATATTGGCTGAATGCACAAAACTGAGTGCAAATAAAATCAGTGATTAAGTAATACAATTCATGTTTTATTGCTATGATTACTTTTTAAATTAAATGTAAAAAATGAATAAATCTCCAAAAAGTGTGTACATGAACGTGTTAAATTAATTGTAAATCATGTTTAGTCATCTTCGTACCTGGGAGTCAACATTTCTATTATGTTAGTTATATTAGTGATATTATATATATATAGATAGATAGATAGATAGATAGATACAGTGCACAGCATAAATTAGTACACCACTCTCTGAAAAATAACAAATTCAGCAAATACTCTTTACTTAGAGAACATGTAGGGTTCTTTAGAGATTTAATATTCTAGCAAGTCTGCTTGATCAGTTACAAAAGAAGAATCAGGAAAAATACAAATTGAGTACAGCCTCCTGAAAGTTACTAAATAAAATTTCTGGTGTAACTTTTGAGTAATAACCATTTGAAAAGTGAATTTTTGAGCTGGTGGAGGCGCTATAGAGTTAACTATAATTTGCCCAATTCAGTATAATGTCACTATTCATGACAATTACGACAAGTGTGCCAAATTTCATAATTTCCTACATACTGTTTACAGGGCTGCCATTGTCTCCCATTGGAGAGGAATAACAATAGGAATAGTAACAGTGTCATGAACTGTGCCGGAAGAAACAACGGAGACATGGCTAAGTGAAACAGTCTTTAATAAATCCAAAACTCAGGGTAAATCCACACAAGGAACAGGAGAAGACACATGTACACCACATAGTAGACCCGACAAAAGAGGAACGCACAGACTGGAACTTAAATACATGGGGTAATCAGGGGAACACAGGTGCACAAAATGACTAATCAGAAGAAACGAGAACAGGAATATGACCAAACACAGGCACACAGGAACAGAAACAGGTGAAAACACAACAAGACAAGTCCATATTCCTGACGTATCCAAGCAGCAACCTCCCGGTCTCCCTCTTGAAGCCAACACGGAAGTGATTAAAACTGCAATTCATCGACTGGCCGCTAGAGACCGGCTGTAAAAGGGAGTCAATCCCATAGACTCCCCATGTTAAAATGCCCAACTTTACAGCAGAAAAAAAAATGTTTACAGCCTGGTTCAAAAAGTGATTTTGGCCTATATAGCTAATCTTGCCCTTCATGTCAACTGTGAGGGGGGTGAATTTTTTTATAACTCATCTGTTTGATCTATATTAAGCCTTAAAGTTCTGCATAATTTAGGGCGTGGCCACTGGAGTGACAGGTGGGTTGCTGCTGCTGCCACAACCGTCACGCTAGGTGGGTGTGGTTTCAGCAACCAGCTCCACCCTCGTCCCGCCTCTTTGCACATTTTCGATTATCCGGGAGTGACGTGCAGTGATGCGATTCCAAGATGGCGACTTGGAAGCCCACTAAGAGCTTCAGAAATGCTCTTCAGAAACCTACGGGTGACGTCACAGACACTACGTCCATGTTTTTTACAGTCCATGGACGTATCACCCCCCTCTCAGAAGGCACGTCCTCGTGCCGTAGAAACAACAGAGGGAGGCATGGGTGGGAACTTGGGAGGAGGCTCATGAGGATGATGAAGAACAGAGTCCAGGGTGGAGACGACAGGAGAGACCAGAGCGGACCATAAGCTCAACAGAATAGTGTGTGATTGGTTGTAACACGTAGAGCTGTAAAAACGTGTGTTTCTGGCAGTTTTAAACTTAGCAGCTGGTGATGTGCCGCACGGAACGATCTAATCACACTGGTGTGATCATATCAAATATAAAAAATATTATCCGGCTATTTTTTGGTCTTTGGGAAGCTGCATTCAAAATCCACTTGGCACATTGGATGGGCATGACGCCTCTGATGTGTGCCTGCCAAGTATTTTATGATGGACACTCGCTGAAGAAGTGTGTTTTTATAGGAGTTTTCTATGGACTGGTGTTTATATTGGCATCAGCACTCACATTGACAGAGGAACTGCCCAACATTTCTCTGCCAACATTTGTATGTGGGGCCCATATGGGTATGAACTGGACTGAAAAATGAGCCCCATATAGGATTGTCCGTGGGTTCCATAATGGATAACATAATGTTAACTGCCCACATGGATTTCATATAGGACTGCACTTGTCACAAGATGGGACCCAACTGGGCAACATGCACAGGACCCATCTCAGTCCCAGCTTTAACCCAGCTAACATTGATTGTGGGGTCCATGTGGGTTTGAAATGGGCTGAAAAATGGGCTCTGTATGGGACTGTCTGTGGGTTCCATAATGGCCCCATGCCAATTGCCCACATGGGTTTCATGTGGGATTACACTTGCCAACAGGTGGGCCTCAACTGGGCAACATGTGAAAGACCCATCTTGGCCCCATCTTTAGGCTTTATGTGAGTACTACAAGGTTACTACATGGGCTGAAAAATGGGTTTTAAGGGGGTTTGTCCACGGGCTCCATGTTGGCCCCATGCAACATACCCATGTGGGTTTTATGCAGGATTTCCCTGGGCTTTAGGTGGGGCCCATCTAGGGATCATATGCAAAACCCATCTGGGTTCCACCTAAATATGGGTTGTAAGTGGGTTTGTCCACGGGATCCATGTTGGCCCCATGCAGTTTACCAATGTGTGTTTTATTTAGGATTTCACTGGGTTTTAGGTGGGGCCCAACTATGAAACATACACAAAACCTACCTATGTCCCATCTTCAAACTCTATGTGGGAACTACATGGGATAAATTGTGGGTTGCAAGTGGGATTGTGCATGTTTTCCTAAATGCAGGAATGAAAACTGCCCACATGGATTAGAAGCAGAATACACTGGTGTTAGGGTGTGCCCAAGACAATATGCTTACGGCTAATCTGAAAAAAATTGGTTTCTATTTCAGGGGTCCAGTATGACTGCAGGCTTTTTCATCGAGTAGCAACACCACACACAAAAAACTTTTAAAGCATTAGAGTACACAGTGAGATTGAAATCTTTTCAAATTTCAATTTTATTGAAACTACCCATCATATTATGCTATATTCTGATACCTAATTGTTAAAATTATGTAATTGTTAAAGTTAACAAAAATTCTGTCATCATTTATTCACCCTTATGTTGTTCCAAACATTGGGAACTAGACAGCTGACGGGCCCCAATTATTTCCATAGTGTTGTTTTCCCCTAATGTTTGGTTATCAACATTCTTCAAAAAAATCTTTTTGTCTTCATCAGAAGAAAGAAATTCATACAGGTTTGGAAAAATATAAGGGTGATGAAGGGTAAATGATGCCAGAACTTTCATTTAGGGGTGAACATTCCTGTAAGTGCTGTTTTTGAGATGTTCTGTATATTTGTTTCACAATTAATTCTGATTAACTCCATAATTTTGTGTATTAATCTATTTGGTATTCAGTTGAAAAATGTGAATATGTCTTAATGTGATGTAAATTAATTTGGTGCACTTTAAACATAAGGCCTGAGAATGCGTCACTTTTAAAGGAAATGACGTGCTTGTTAGACGCCCCGATGGACTGATGATGAGTGGACGCATCACAAGGCTCTGCTAAGTTTAAATACATTTAAGTTTAAAACAAGTGCTGTCGTAAGTCAAAAGGACAGTAAAGAAGACTCTCATAAACTCTTCAGAACTCTTTTAAAGTAACGCTAAATCAGACATCACTCGGATTGGCTTACAGCAGCAAAACATAGGTAAATAATGAGTTAACAATAAAACACAGCTAGTCTCGTAAGCTTGGCTAGTAACATTAGAACTTGGCTAATAAGTTATAGCAAACTATCGTACTGTCAATCACTAACGTTAGAATACATTTTTTGTACAGGAGAGGTATCCATGGACTTCAATAGTCCCGACTTCATCCCTTCTGTCTTTTCCTACTCAACCCAGTGTGAAATAAACAAAAGCGATGCAAAACTTGAGAGGTAAATATTGTCCCTTTAGTCTTTAGTTGCTAAGAGGGGTTAAATTGCAGGCACATGATGTTTAACAACATCGATCAAATAACAAAGAAAAGCTAAACTAAAACAAGTGAAAGTGCATCTTTTTAACTTCAGTCAATTACAATCTATTCTCTCTATTTCAGAAGCCACAGTCCCAAAGGTTCTCCATGATGATCTGCAAGACAAGTACAGCCAACTTTCTGCAGAGTGTGTCAACCTGCGTTTGGAGAATGACAAACTGAAATCTGAGAATGAGAAACTAAAGGAAGCACTCAGAAAAACACAAATTTCCTTTAGCTCTATCATGAGCAAAGCAGTGCATGTTCTGTTTTTCACAGGTCTGACCAGTGTAATTTTTGAGTGGTTGCTTCACAAACTTAAAGACAGTGTAGAGGTTGTGCGTGGCTCTATGAACCTGGAGGATCACTTATTGGCCATCCTAATGAAACTAAGATTAGGGCTCAGCAACAAGGATATTGCTTTCAGATTTAATGTCACAGAATGTAACATCTCTGCAATTTTGAGAAGTTGGCTCCCAGTTATGTCTGCAACTTTAAAGCCCCTCATTAAGTGGCCAAGCAAGCGTGCAGTATTAAAAGATATGCCCAAATGTTTTAAACCTAAATATAAACATTGCAGGTGCATTATTGACTGTACAGAAATTTTGATCGACAGACCCACAAATTTAACCTCCAGAGCCCAGATGTACTCGACTTATAAAAGCCACAACACTGTTAAGTATTTGGTTGGCATGTCACCTGCTGGAGCCATTACTTTTCTGTCGGCAGGTTGGGGTGGGCGTGTTTCGGATAAACAAATTACAGCTGAGTCTGGATTTTATGACCTCCTAGAGCATAATGACGAGATACTAGCAGATCGTGGTTTTACCATAAGAGATGAGCTTGCCGCATGTGGTGCCACCCTTGGGATCCCTCACTTTACCAAAGGTTGAAAGCAGCTTTCTGCTCCAGAAGTGGACATGTCAAGGCGTTTGTCTAATGTGAGAATACACATTGAAAGAGTAAGAGGTAGATGGAAAAAATTCTAAATTCTGACTACTGTTATTCCACTCACACAGGTTGACCTCTTGGATGACATAGTAATTGTGTGTGGAGCATTAAATGTATAGTCCCAGGAAGATAACTTGATTAAGATTCATTTTTTATATAACTTTTTATTGTACTAAACACAATTTATTGCACATTCAAGTGTTTTAATGTAAAATACTAGTACTGTATAAAATCATTTGCTTCAAAGTTTGTTTCATTCTGACTTGTTTATTTTGCACTGCTCACAATACCAATCCACAACCTTTCTTCTTACTTTGGCACATGTGTAGTGGAAATGGTTCCTGCACTTTGCACAGTCAATCATCATCCCAAAGTCTGGCCTTTGACAGTGTGGGCAAACTGTAGGAAGGAAATTAAAGGAAAGGACATGACATGTGGCTAAGTATGGTGACCCATACTCGGAATTTGTGCTCTGCATTTAACCCATCCAAGTGTGAGTAGTAGTGAACACACACACACACACACACACACACACACACACACCGTGAAGTGTTGGAGAACACTTCAGCTTTAGGCAGGACTGCTTGCAGCGTTTCTTCATCTCTGCCAATGCAGTTGATGGTAACATCTTGCTTTGTCCAAACCACAAAGTGTCACACGCATCAGATCACGTGAGGTCACGAGGCACCGGAAGTAATCTCCGCGGGTATATAAACAGGAAATAAGGTTTGGTTGGCACCAGACATTGAGTTCATGGTTGACTTCTCTGTTGGTCGTCTCTTCTCCCATCTCATCACTCACGTGAGTACCGCTCTACGGAGCTATTTATATACCTGTCTGTGTGCGTGTGGGAACGCGGATTTCCTGGTGGGAATCTCTACTCCATAGACGGAGCGTTCTCAGATTAACTGCGTGGTTTACCTGCTCACTCGTGTGATCCCGCGTTTGAGTTCTCCATCACGCTACACGGGGACTTTCCTCGATCATTCATTTCCTGTCTTGCCTCCGTGACACAAAGTCGCAGTACTGGGTGTTGCATACATACATGTGAAGCTGAACTTGATGGTAGTATTCGTGATTCTTCTTTAGTTGTAGTGTTTTGTCTAAACAGAACTGCGTCCCCTCACTACTCCCTGTCAGACCATCACGGTATTTGTAAGGGCACTTAATCTCTACAGTTGCTTTCCCACAGCAGGTACAGTTTGCTATTCCATCCGGCGAAGCCCCAAGATGTGGTTTGTCTGGACGCACAACAAGCCCGCAGAGCTCCACATCAAAGTTTTGATGTTTTGTTTTCATTATTTCTGTATATTGTCTCCTGGCTGTGTCCTCCATATCCCTTCCCCAAAGTACTGCAGGGACATGGGACAACTCTTGTTTGTTGTAGTGCATTACCTGTTTTACAAGGTTTGTTTTAGCGCTCTCAGTTACTACAGTGCACACACGACGTAGGGTCGTGCTCGTTATCCTTCCAGTCCTGTGTAAGTGCCAGGCCTGTGAGTGGGCCTGATTTTTAGTCGTAAGCTCAAGGTTTACACACTGCTCATTAGTTAACTCCTTCCCCAGTCTTTAAAAGGTCTCCTTTCTTGCAGTTCATTTTGGCTGAGGCATCTCAGATTGGCATCGTACAGAGCTACCAGTGGCTCTGGCAGGTCTCCAGTCTCCGTGTCAGAGTCTGATGTGGAATCTGTGTCGCTGCATTCAATGCTAGTGAGCACAGCTGCGTCAGGTGCCAGTTCCTTCAGTTCTGCAATGTCCTCATCTGTCAGTTCTGAATACACAAAATAAATGTTAGATAATTTAATGCACATTGCAATCAAAGCTGGTTAGATAATATCATTAAAGGATTAGCTACTTCTACAACAAAAATGTACAGATAATTTACTCACCCCCTTGTCATCCAAGAAGTTCATATCTTTCTTTCTTCAGTTGTAAAGAATTATTACTATTATTATTATTATTCTCTCAAAAAACAATTTCTTTACGACTGAAGAAAGAAAGACATGAACATCTTGGATGACATGGGGGTGAGTTAATTATAATTGTACATTTTTGTTCTGGAAGTGAACTAATCCTTTAATAGTTACATGGGACTGATTAACTTATGTTTTTACATTAAATACACTACTGGTCAAAAGTTTAAAAACATCCCCATTTTGTAGTTTTATTGAAATGTAAGTAGTTCAAGTCCAGTGAATGATACAAAAGTAAGCAGCAAACTGCCAAAGTTAGAAACATTTTACTTATTAATACAGGCTGTTCAAAGGTGTTCACAGACTGGGACACCTGTAGAAATGTGTTTCTGCATCAACTTTCAAAGCTTCATTTACTTCCATTGCTTCAAAATAATCAAAAAAGGCAAAGACAAAGTTTAGATCAGCAAAACTCAGAAATAATGTAATTTTCAGAGATGTACAATTTTCAGGGATAAAGTAATGAGTTAACAACCTCAAGGTATTCTGCAGCAATGGAAGTAAACAAAGCCTTGAAAGTTAATGCAAAAAACACATTTCTACAGCTATTCCAATGTGTAAACACCTTGGAACAGCCGGTGTTAATACACCCTCAGAAGCTTTATTTGTACAATACTGCAACTAAAAAGTCAATTAATGAAAAAAAAAAAAAGGTTATAAAAATATAATTAATAGCTGCTTGTTATATGTACATGACCTGCACATGCATGATCTCATCTTCATTCAGATTGTATCTACCGTTTACATTGTTCTTTCTACGCTTTACTCTGACTGGCTGCAGTTGGGTGTCTGTCCTCTTAGCCTTTCTAAAGCTGATCTCACTCAGTCTGGCTGGTTTCACCTCTCTCTTGAATGGCTGGATCCTCATATTTGTCCCTGAAGTACAACACCTCTCCGTCTTTCCTATCCTGACCCATAGCTCAACTTTAAACATAAGTGCAGCTGCATGGCTGCAGCATGACCCTAACCTGCACAAAATGTTATAATGTATAAAACACATTGTATAAAATCATGTGTATGTATAGCCTAAAGCACGATTTAAACCAGTGTTATATAAATAAAGGTGACTTGACATTGGTTTAAATCGTGCTTTAGGCTATACATACACAGGATTTTAGCAAAATAAGCAGATACATTTTGTTTGAATAAATTGCTGACACTGAATGAAAATAATGAAAATTTAAGATAGCAAATTTCGGTTACATACGCAGCCATACAGGTGCAGTTCGCAGTGAAAATACAGTTGTTTGTCTTGTTGACGATAACCCAGGCCTTGTACAATTCCGTCTTCTTACCCTGTCTTTGGCTAGGCAGAACCTCCGTCTTCAGCACTACGAAGTAAACAGCAAAACACACTGTTGCTCATACATTTTACATGAATATTACGACACAAGTGAGGTACAATGCATTCTTTATAGGATAAATAATTGGTTAGCAGGCAAATGTTAGTAGCGACCATGCTTTTGGATTCATGCAGTTCGAGCCCATACATTTAAAGCCATAAGCGGCTATGTGTCCTGTTTTGCCGGTTGGTCACGAATTGCCACGAACTGAATATATATAGTTTCTTGTCTCGAATCATCACCGCCTCACCCTTTAATTTCGCAGATTTATTTTCTTGTCATTCACTTTTAATCCATGTTTTCGTATCTTTTACTGTGGTAAACCGCGGATGGAAAATAAAAGATTTCGTGGCAATAAATTAAGAGTTCGTTAATACGACTTTTTAATTCGTTCCCTCATTTTACAAATTTATAACTTAATAAATCGTAGGAACGAATTCACAAATTGTAGGAATGAATTATGTCCTGTTCGTGTCCCGCAGCCCTGTCAAAGCGCAGTGCACCATATGAAATACTTCTCTGGGGAAATTATAATTAAACATGACATAGTGACTACATTTCTATTACTTTCCATGTTAAATGCCTTTGTATTGCAGGGCTCTAGACTGCGATCAAAACTGTCACATTTTAGATAATTTTTGGAGAATGTGCAAGTTAAAATTTGACGCGGTCGCATTTGTGCGAGTGCGTGATCTACAGTGCTGAAGCGTCTGCTCCATACAGCGGGAGTTTTAATCCATGTTTTCGTATGTCTTACTGTGATAAATTGCGGGTGGGAAATAAAAGATTTCGTGGCAATAAATTAAGAATTCGTTAATAATACATATTAATTCGTTCCCTCATTTTACAAAATAATAATAAATCGTAGGAACGAGTTAACAATGAATTAAATATTGTAGCAATGAATTTTGTCCTGTTCCTGTCACGTTTTTTTAAACGAATGAAACGAATTTTGTCACGTTAGTTGGCAGAGGTAATATAAAGGTGCTGGTCATATAATTAGAATATCTTCAAAAAGTTGATTTATTTCACTATACAAGTTTCACTTCTTGAATGGAATTAATGCATACATTCATTCCACACAGAGTGATATATTTCAAGTGTTTATTTCTTATAATTTTGATGATTATAACTGACAACTAATAAAAACCACAAATTCAGTATCTCAGAAAATTAGAATATTGTGAAAAGGTTCAGTATTGAAGACACCTGGTGCCACACTCTAATCAGCTAATGAACGCAAAACACCTGCAAAGGCCTTTAAATGATCTCTCAGTCTAGTTCTGTAGGCTACACAATCATGGGGAAGACTGCTGATTTGATAGTTGTCCAAAAGACGACCATTGACACCTTGCACAAGGAGGGCAAGACACAAAAGGTCATTGCAAAAGAGGCTGGCTGTTCACAGAGCTCTGTGTCCAAGCACACTAAGAGAGAGGTGCAGGGAAGGAAAAGATGTGGTAGAAAAAAGCGTACAAGCAAAAGGGATAACCGCACCCTGGAGAGAATTGTGAAACAAAACCCATTCAAAAATGTAGGGGAGATTCACAAAGAGTGGACTGCAGCTGGAGTCAGTGCTTCAAGAACCACTAGACACAGATGTATGCAAGACATGGCTTTCAGCTGTCGCATTCCTTGTGTCAAGCCACTCTTGAACATCAGACGGCGTCAGAAGCGTCTCGCCTGGGCTAAAGACAAAAAGGACTGGACTGCTGCTGAGTGGTCCAAAGTTATGTTCTCTGATGAAAGTAAATTTTGCATTTCCTTTGGAAATCAGGGTCCCAGAGTCTGGAGGAAGAGAGGAGAGGCACAGAATCCACGTGTGGTCCAGTGTAAAGTTTCCACAGTCAGTGATGGTTTGGGGTGCCATGTCATCTGCTGGTGTTGCTCCACTGTGTTTTCTGAGGTCCAAGGTCAACGCAGCTGTATACCAGGACGTTTTAGAGCACTTCATGCTTCCTGCTGCTGACCAACTTTATGGAGATGCAGATTTCATTTTCCAACAGGACTGGGCACCTGCACACAGTGCCAAAGCTACCAGTACCTGGTTTAAGGACCATGGTATCCCTGTTCTTAATTGGCCAGCAAACTCGCCTGAAAATCTATGGGGTATTGTGAAGAGGAAGATGCGATATGCCAGACCCAACAATGCAGAAGAGCTGAAGGCCACTATCAGAGCAACCTGGGCTCTCATAACACCTGAGCAGTGCCACAGACTGATCGACTCCATGCCACGCCGCATTGCTGCAGTAATTCAGGCAAAAGGAGCCCCAACTAAGTATTGAGTGCTGTACATGCTCATACTTTTCATGTTCATACTTTGCAGTTGGCTAAGATTTCTAAAAATCCTTTCTTTGTATTGGTCTTAAGTAATATTCAAATTTTCTGAGATACTGAATTTGGGGTTTTCATTAGTTGTCAGTTATAATCATCAAAATTAAAAGAAATAAACACTTGAAATATATCAGTCTGTGTGGAATGAATGTATGCATTACACAAGTTTTACTTCTTGAATGGAATTAGTGAAATAAATCAACTTTTTGAAAATATTCTAATTATATGACCAGCACCTTTATAATAAAAGGCACCAGACTACAGAAAATGGCATATACTCCTGTAATTTTTTGGGGGGAGGACCCACCCACATTTATTTTGCTTCTGACGCCCATGCCTTTAAGAAAATTATGTAAAATCAAGTTAAGCAAAATCACTACATTTAGTAAAATCAAAACATCTCACATATTACAAAAAGTCAGTGAATCCATACCAGAAGTGACAGTGCAATGTAGCAGATAAAGGACAATCCTCCTCCAAATTGCCAGTGATCAGCTGGATCCTTGATGAATCTGTAGTGGGGTGGGTCCAGCGAGTCCTTAAATATAATATTTTCTTTTTTTTTTTTTTTTTTTACCATTCCTTTAAACAATCTTAAACAAAACTTATTTAAATTGTACTGAAATCTGCCATTATAAGCCATTTAGGGGGCAGCTGTGGCCTAATGGTTAGGGAGTTGGGTTGCGGGTTCAAGTCCCAGGTCCGGCAGGGATTAAAGGTGGGGGGAGTGAATAACCAGCGCTCTCTCCACCCTCAATACCACGACTGAGGTGAGTCCCTTGAGCAAGGCACCGATCCCCCAACTGCTCCCTGGGTGCCACAGCGATAGCAATATGGCTGCCCACTGCTCCGGGTGTGTGTGCGTTCATTACTCACTACTGTGTGCACTTGGATGGGTTAAATGCAGAGCACAAATTCCGAGAATGGGTCACCATACTTGGCCACACGTCACGTCCTTTCCTTTCCTAGGCAACATAAACAAATTGTCAGCTCTGAAACGGTTAGTTATGATCGAAACATGAACCTAATGCATAACAATTCCATCAGAAAAATGTGAATCACCAAAAGAAAGACAAAGAGGATTCACAAAAAATGGACTCTTTCCATAGATATCATAGCAAGGTAAATACGATTGTAACTTCAAAAAGCCAATTTGTACACCACAATCAAATCAACCAATTTTACCTGCAGTTGCATTTATCCTGATATGACACATCTGAAGGCTGTGATGTTCTCCAGTGAATGAAATAAAGGACTGCTGATGGTGGCAAGTTCTATTTCCCTTTCTTTGGCAAGAAAAAAAAAAATTCGGATAAGCTTTTGACTCTTGAATCTGGCGATGCTTCCTGTTTTAAGTGTCAGTTCACAGCCTTTCGTTTTTAACCAAATGTGCACGCTGCTTTTCTGATTTTCCATGTCTTTTTCCCGTGTCACGTGAAATGTATCCGTTTTGATTCGTTCTTACTAAAGGTGAAACACGTTAAGAAAAAATGAACGATCAGTTGTGGGACTATTTTGTCACAAATCGCATACTATTCATTCCTGAACTTTACCGTCCCTTACTGGCAATGAAATTAGGCTACTGGTTGATATGTCCCGGTAGAGCCCTGCATTGCAGCCCGAGCCCGACGGGCCCCGACTTTTTCACGCCCCTAGGGCCGGGCTTCGGGCCAATTTTCACGTCATAGTTCAGACGCGGGACGGGCTTCGGACCTGTTTTAGGCTTCTCCTTATTTGTATATTTTAGACATCCACCAAATATGGCGATGAAAAAAAAAAATCCGCGCTGGTGGAAACGACACCAGACTTCACTTTTGCTTTCACTTTCGAGACCGAAAGTGAGCGTGAGCGCGCCTTCAGCGCAGCTGGAACAGTTCTGCGTTCAAGTGCACGCAATAGGCTAAAGCATGCAGCAAAGCACCGGCAAAAGTTATTACCATGAATGTGTCGGGGGAAATAGTAAGGAGATTTTTTAATTATTCATTAATAAACTAGTGTTTTCCGAGTCAGTGTCGCAAGGATTAAGCTGCCGATCCTGACTCGCCATCTCCTCTTTGGATGCGCCTTTAGAGAGAAATGCATCCTTAAAGATTACATTGTGAAATAGTTTTTGTTTTCGATTTGCTTCATTTCGTTAAGTTATAATTTAAAGCTTTTTATGGATATATGTATCATGTCTGTGAGGTATGTATTCGATGAGTTTCGCTCCTGTTGAGACCACAGACAGCGCATCATGATTGTTTTCTTTATTTCAGAAGCACCATTTGCAACGTTTTGTTGATATTGTGAGTGCACACAAATAAAAGTGGACCCTTTACAGTTTGGAACAGGAGCGTAGCCAGAAAAGAGACTCTGGGTGTGCTTCAGAAAAACTGGGTGTGCCACATTTATTGTCAAATTGATGTGCACAAAAAAAAATCTGACGCGTATTACCAACATTATAGATAGTTACATATTAAAATGACCAGAGATGCGGTTGTAGCCTATTTTTCTTGCGCGGCGCGCGTCCCTACGACTCCCCTCTCACTGACAGAATTTCATGTGAACCAACAAAAAAAATAAAATAAAATAAAAAATAATAATGCCGCAATAGATACTTGACTTCTCATTTAATTTTCACTTTAATTCGGGACACACGCTCCGCATATTTTAAGTCGTAAGTTTACATAGGTACAGTTTGCACAATCTTTATTATAGCCGACAAAAAATAAATAAATAAATGAGGGAGAGAGAGAGAGAGAGAGAGACAGAGAGAATAAAAAAAATAGCATGTTGCATTTATACTGGCCAGAATAAGCTTTTTCACATAATAGGCGTTTACCCACAAATTAAGCTATTTAAAAGTTCACATACGCTGATGTTTAAACGATAAAATATGTTGTATTAAGAACTGTAGAAAGAAAGAAAGAATAAAGAGAGAGAGAGAATTCGCCATTCCCGGTCCTGTTTCAGGCATCCCCACAGCTGCTTCTTTTAGATGAATATGCAATGTGTGTGCGCATATCAATTTGATTATTAGCCTATCGCACTTGCTGCATGGCATGGAGGCGCCCGCTCCATCCCTTTCAATTTTTCTGATTTATGCACTCTCACGATAACACCAAAAGGTTGTGGTTTTGTAAAACAGAAAGGTTGTGCTTTCTGCCGTCTCCGTGAATTGGAGCGCGTCACAGCAATGAACCACCTACTTGCCTCACAAAGAAATCCATAGAACGCTTAAAATGTTAAACGAACAAAAAATAAATAAATAAATAAATAAATAAATAACCCTCTGATTATGCAGTCGGAATGAAAAGGTTTATTACTCTATTAAAGACGTTCATATGGAGATGGCGAGTGCAGCGTCGGCATTCGGCATCTTCATCTTTTCAGCCGACACTGACTGAGGAGAAAGCACTAGTTTATTAACAAATAATTAAAATGTTTTTAACCCCCCCCCCCCCGTCACGTTATATTGCAATGCAGGAGTTATGCTGGCGTAATGAGTCAAATGTTTTTGTTTTATTTCATTTTTACGTGTGTGGGTGCTTTCTTGAAGCAGCTGCTAGCCCCTCTTTAGCTCAGCCCGTGTTTATACGATTATAAAAAAAATATTTTTGCATCTATTTTTAGGTGTGCCAGCTGCCAGCACTGGCACACCCTGGCACACCCGTGGCTACGCCCCTGTGATGGAATATTTAAAATGGTTTCCACTGAAAAAATGCAAGTGGTCGCGTTGGCGCCTCCATGTTCTGCAAAGCGGCTTTAGCTTCCACTCTCCACACAAATGACTGGATATGCGCCTAATAGCACACATTTATCTTGGTTTAACGTTTAAACTAACATCGATTTATACTTGAAATGTTTTATATCTATAGCTATTTTATTTTAGGCAAGTCGTGATGATTTGAGAAGGCAAACAGACTATGATCAGTCTTCCGCTGGCCGCTTTGTCGTTACTTAAAAAAAAAAAAAAAAACGAATTTAACGAACAAAAAAAAAATGCTTCAAAACGTTTAAATTAAGTTGATAAAAGAACGAAATATAATCACTTTGCCATTGCATACAAAACTGGACTATTTTAATAGGCTCGGGTCGGACTCGGGGTGAGAATTCTGATAAGCTGTCGGACAAAGGGCCGGGCAAAGAACGAATCCAGCACAAATATGCAGATGTCATCCCGAAACACTGCACCGTATAAAACGAACGTTTCATACAAATTCTGTATTACACATACAGCAACTTCAAACATTAATTTACATTGAAATACGTGCTAATGTCGCCAGCGAGCTTATACGCTAATCGCGATTAGCCTCTCCCTTTGATTTCCTCTCACTCACATTATTTATGGGCACAAATCATAACTTTACTATGATTTGACTGAAAAATGTTTTGTTACCTGACATATGTTTGCAGGATCTCACACATCCAGTCTGCCCCTTCCTCTGTGTTCACATTCCAGCTTCTGTTCTCCGTTGACATGTCACAATTCAAATTAGTTTACAATAAGAATTTAACAGGCACATAATCAGGAACTGAGCGAGTAATCTTGAGGATCAGTAGCACGCACATCACCAAACTGATTAGTATTTTCAAACTGCACTAGTAAAAAGGCGAGCACAGCTGTCATCGGCCAGTTTTGTGGATGACAGTCAGATTAACCAATCTTGATGAAAGCAAACCAGGTCCCTCGCTGCAGCCTGTAGCACGACGACGTAGCTGGATCAGATCCAATACGTATTGGATGTTATAAGCGCATGCGCTGTAGTAAGTCTCGAGTAAATTCATATTTTTACTTGCATTTAATCATTTTGCAGGCGCTTTTATCCACAGCGCCTTGGTCTAACGACTTGGTCTAAGTGAAGTCTAACGCAGTACATGTATCAAGGGTTTTTGACCTACATTACATTACAGTGTAAATACTTTAATGTCTAAACTTATTAAAATCATCCACGATGTTTTCGTCTTTACAACTTCAAAGTTGTTGTTGTTGTTGTTGTTGTTGTTTTAATAGCCTGAATTTCATATGTTATCGCCAGGATGTACATATCAGTGTTGTATCCATTATAAGGATACAACAACCACTGTAACATGATTGATATGCAGATGATATGCTATTACAAATATTTTCAATAATAAAAAAACAGCAACAACCATTAAATTTATATTAAGACTTTATCTCGCTAATGACGCCTCAGTCAGGTCAAAAAAATGTTTTATTAGTTTATTTTCACACTATCGTCTGATACAATACAAAACACTACACAACTACGAAAGTCTCCCTGGAGAGAGAGAGAGAGAGAGAGAGAGAGAGAGATTGCTGTCATAACGGAACGGATGGTCTATGTCTTTAGCCATTAGCCATATAACACAGAAAAAAAAATAGGAATTGTAATCTTTGTGTTAATATGCCTTGTCCCCGACCATGTGTGCATATGGGATTAACTATACAAACCCGGAATAACCCTTTATAACTTAAATTTGAGATTTACTTTTTATACGTTTCATAAGTGAAGCATTTAGATGAAATAATTGTAACTTTTTGCTCTTCGTTGTGCACTTTGTAGACGGTCCCTATCCTGCACTATTACTTTATAACGTCTATCAGTAGCAATGCCTTAAGGCAGGTTAAAACAAATAAAACGTGTGTTCTCTTCTACATTTGAAAACAATTAGAACACAGTATGTTTCTTGTCATTGTGCTCAATCGTTAAAGAACTATTGAAGATTTCCAAGGCTGAATCTCTGACAAATGTCAAACATCGAACCACTTTATATCGGTCATTAAGGCAACTTTATCTCGTTATACGGAAGTCTATGCAAGTGTCACAGCTTTGTTTTTCAGCTGCTCTGGGACGGGCATAAAAAACTGGACGCAGCTGAGGTTAGTGCTGGTGTGTGTGTGTGTGTTTGTGTCCCTGCTCAGAAAAGCGCACATCACGAGTAAAGTGACACGGTTTTAAAACGCATGCGGATGTTTGATTTGTTGTTGAAGTGACTCGACCTGTCTCAAAGATTACGGAAATGCAAATCTCCCGCTCAACTTAAACATTGCGACGGCTTTTGCAGACCAGTGCTCATTATGTCGAGCGACAATTATGAAAATAAAGCTTGTGAAATATTAGTGGCTTGGCAGTATTTCGAACATTTTTAATTAGTCGTTTTGGAGCTGTTGGAGTTATTGCTGAATGTGTGAGGAGTATCAAAAACAAAACAACAACAATTTTAGCTAGTTAACAAGAGCTTAATGAGTTTTTCCGTATCGTTTTGGTTTAGCCGGGATGTTCTTAGTTTAAAAACATCCTAACATCTTACAAACATCATATATTTTATGCTAAGTAGATACTGCTTCATAAACCAACCATCTTGATCTGACGTTTACATGGATTCTAGACCTTCCGGATCAGTCAATATTGAGACATTGTGTATGACAAATAGTTTTTTTTTTTTTATAAAACTAAAAGACAGTAATTTCTTTGTTTGCCTTCTCAAATAAAACAGATGACTTTTTTCTTCTTGTCCTGCAGGAGTGAATGGGTGAAGGGTGATGGCGTCTGTTTCAGAACATCTTCTGGCCGCTCTGGATGATCTAGAAACAGATAAACTGAAGAGGTTTAAATGGCACTTAAAGAATAATAAAGGCTTTTCAGCTGCTGATCTGGAGAAGGCAGACGCTCCTGACACAGTGGATCTGATGACGAAGCGTTTCGGACCAGAAGAAGCTGTGAAGATAACGGTGAACATCCTGAGGAAGATGAACCACAACCATCTGGCTGAAGAGTTAGAGAACAAACACAAGCAAGGTAACATGTGAAAGTAAAAATAATTAAAAAATAAATACAATTTCTATATTCATAAAAAGCATATATCAGATATGATATTTTTGTATAATTGGTGTTTGACAGAGTTTTCTGTATTTGACAGAAAAAATGTACTGTTGGTTTGAGCTGATTCCTCTTTGTTTTGCTGATGTGTTTGTGTGGTTTAATGTCTCTGTACTTTCATTCTGATCTGTTTCTCTCTCACAGATCAGGCTGACGGCAGTACTGAAGATCCTGCGCTTGCTGGAGCTGAATTAAAACCAACTGAGGGTAAATATTGAAACCACAAATTTGAGTTTATTCTTATTTTAATCATATGGACTCTTTGTGTAGATGCCAGAGAAAATATAATAGTAGAAAATAACATAATTTAGCATTAGAATCACTTTGTATGAAGAAGAGAGCAAAAAGTCATTATTCACTCTCAGATCAATTCAAATCTTTGATCAGCTCATGTATACAGAACCCAAATCGCAGCAAGATGACACACCAATAACATTAAACCTCATGGTTAGGGTTAGGGCTGCCCCCTAATAGTCGAGTTACCATTAGACGATGAGAAGAGGCTTGGTTGACAAAAATCGTATTAGTTGCTCAGTTGCAGGAAAAAAGAATAATTCCACAGGAAATGGCAAAGTCACGCAGATCGTTAACGGCTGGTCTATGTGGTAATGTAGTACATCAGGCAGGACATCCAAACACCTATCATTCATTGACCTCAAATATGGGTTTTTATATTAAAGATGTATGCAGTAGGAACTACGTGGCCACTCAATCTAATGTTAACCTAGAATAATGTGCAGTATTGAAGTGTCTGTGTGGAAGCTGAATAGTAGCGTGTTTACTTTCTCTTATAATACTGTCATTTCTGGTCGTACAGATAAAAGTAATACATTTTTTGAATCTGTAAAGACTATACGTTTATTTGTGTGCGCTCAGAATAACAACCAAACGTTGCGCTTTTGTAAAATAATTAAAGCAAACAGGATCATCTCAGTTTCTGTGAACTTGAGCGCGTCACTTCGAAACTCTGTCTTACAGACATGAAAATATGTCTATAAAGAGTGAAATGTCTACTTTTAAATGAACCAATTCAAATAGAAAACAAATATTTTCAGATTATGTAATCCATATAAAACATCAGGCGTATCCACTACTGCGACTTCATCTTATAAGCCAAAAACAAAGAAAGCACTAGTTTATCAATAAATTAATAAAATGTTAATGCAGTCTCTTTACTGTTTTCACTGACACATTCATAATTATTATATCTACCGGTGTGCTGTTGTAAGATATTTTGTGCGCTTATTATGCTATGTAAGCAATTTAAAGGCTCATTATTATGATTTATATGGGTTATTAATAAACATGCTACTAATAGTTGACTAATGCTTAAAATGAACGACTACAAGTCGTCAAGAAAAATCTTTAGTCAGATGAATCTCCAGGACTTTACCTCTGTCTGAGATCTTCTTCAGCTCCTCTTTGCAGAAATGTTCAACATATATTTGGACAAACGTCTGCGGTTTACAAACCCAAATCATTGTAACACAATAACTAGGGCTGCCCTCGACTGTGGAGTGAATTTTGTGCCAATATTCATCAAACAAATCCAGCATTTTGCAAATAAACACAATTTGCTTTGCAAAGAAAAACTTGAGTTTCAAACAAACGCAAAGTGATTTGCAAATACAAAACACTATCTGAGAGAAAATGCAGTGGTATGGACAAATATATGTATTGTGTGTGGTATAACTGTGAGACTCGGTTGCCTTTTTATGAGGAAACTTGGCTTGATTTTCTCACAAATGCAACTGAGCAACTTCCTTTTCCAAAGAAAAAAAAAACAGCAGATGGTGCTATTGGTCCATTTACACTATTCTCCAGAGACCCGAAACACCCGTTTACCTTTTCAGGGAATACAGCAGACATCTGATACTAAATTAAATTGTCTAAGCTTTCATTTTGGTGCAAAATATTGTCGCTCTCCATAATATATTTGCATTTTAGTATTACAATATATTGTGACATGATACATTGTTATTATACTCATGCGTTGGTTTGAATGTTGAACACTTGTATCAACATATGTATACATTCTATATCCCGCGATCCAGCAGAGGATACGGAGAATGGATCAGTTTTTATAGGGAGAGACTGCTTAGTTGAATGTTTAGCCATGTCTCTGCTGATTTTTGACCTGATCAATCATGTTAACAACTTTACAGCACTTATTGTGAATTTCACTGATATTGTAGAATAGGGTCACTTTGTGAAAACATCTAAATGGTTAATTATAGATATAGTAAGACAGAAACTCACCTGTTCCCCACTCATGTTGATCTGCTGTATTCCCTGAAAAGGTAAACGGGTGTTTTGGGTCTCAGGACACTACCGTAAATTGACCAACAGCGCCATCTGCTGCTCAGTTGCTCAGTTGCAGTTGTGAGAAAATCAAGCCAAGTTTCCTCATAAAAAGGCAACTAAGTCTCACAGTTGTAACACACAATACATATATTTGTCCATACCACTGCATTTTCTCTCAAATAGTGTTTTGTATTTGCGAATAACTTTGCATTTGTTTGAAAGTCACGTTTTTTCTTTGCAAAGCAGATTGTGTTTATTTGCAAAACGCTGGATTTGTTTGATAAATATTGGCACAAAATTCACTCCACAGTCGAGGGCAGCCCTAGTTATTGTGTTACAATGATTTGGGTTTGTAAACCGCAGACGCTTGTCCAAATATATGTTGAACATTTCTGCAAAGAGCAGCTGAAGAAGATCTCAGACAGAGGTAAAGTCCTGGAGATTCATCTGCTCTCAGAAACGAGTCCATCATCATCTCATATCATGGAGAACATCATATTAGAAATGTGTTAGGAACGGATGCAGGATCATGAGAATCACACTGTTCATGTCTGTTGATTTCCACAGTCACATCCACCAACATTGTTCCCAGGACCAGGAACGACTTCCTACAATGTAAGTCAGTAAGAAAACAAGCAGAAAAACTCACTGAGTGTGTTCATGTTCTTCCTGTAGAAGGTGAAAGAAGAGTTTTATAATTGATGATGTAAATGATGATTTGCACAGGATATCTGCTCATCTGTACTGAGACACTGATGATACACTGAACATGAAGAGTTCAGCTACATGAAAACATAAACAGATTCATAATTCCTGATTCTGATGTGTTTTATCTCCATCAGATTCCCATCAGCTCACTCTGGATCTGAACACAGTGAATAAACGCCTCCGTCTGTCTGAGAACAACAGAGTGATTACATTCACTAACACAGATCAGTCGTATCCTGATCATCCAGACAGATTTGATGTGTATGAGCAGGTGTTGTGTAGAGAGAGTGTGTGTGGACGCTGTTACTGGGAGATTGAGTGGAGTGGATGTGTGTATATATCAGTGTCATATAAGAGCATCAGCAGGAAGGGACGGGGTAGTGAGTGTGTCTTTGGACGTAATGATCAGTCCTGGAGTTTGTTCTGCTCTCGCTACAGTTACTCATTCAGACACAATAACATAGAGACTGAACTCCCTGTGAAGTCCATCAGCAGTAGAATAGGAGTGTTTGTGGATGAGAGTGCAGGAACTCTGTCCTTCTACAGCGTCTCTGACACAATGAGTCTCATCCACACAGTCCAGACCACATTCACTCAGACGCTCTATCCTGGGTTTACTGTTTATAAAGGATCAGTGAAACTGTGTTAAACCAGATTATAGAGTCTCTTCTTTTCTTTTCAGTTGCATTAATACTGCAGCTGAACTTTAGTCACTGAAATAACATGTCAGAATTAATGTGTATAATAAATCCTCATATAGACAAACATCCTACTCATTACAGGAAGAGTATCCATTGAAACCAATCTGCAAGAAGCAAGAAATTGTACAAACACCTTCAGGAAACCAATAAAGAGCAGTTACACAAAATTGTAACTTTCACATGCAAGGGGAAACACATAAACAAAATAAATACATAAAATGAAAGACTGTCTGGGTTATGTGTAGGTTTTTTTTGTTGTTTGCCTGTTCATATTTCTGTTCATCAGGTTTCCTTTTGACCTTAATTACTGCCTGTTATTGTTTCCTTAGGTGGTGATTATTGTCGCCTGTCTCATTTAGTTTGCTACCTTGTTTGCTCTTCTGTATTTACCAATGCAGAAATGTAATATACTGTACGTATGTACACACATGTCCCTATACCAGAGTAATGATGTCATATATGTCTTCATGTAAGGCAATTCACTGATCAGACATGACATTATGACCACCTCCCTAATATTGTGTTGGTCACCCTGTTGCTGCCAAAACAGCCCTGACCCGTCAGGCCATGGACTCCACTAGACACCCAAAGCATCACAGTGGCTCTGCCGGCTTGCCTTATTCCTATAGTGCATCCTGCTGCCATGTGTTTCCCATGTAAAGCTGGGCTCACACTTCAGGATTTTTAAAATCTTAACCGATTATGAAATCTGGTTGCAGCACACACATAAAGAGAATCTTTGCAGATTATCTTCCCTCAAATCTTAACATGCACACTACAAGATTTAAAAGGGGTCCTATTATGCTTTTTCACTTTTTGAACTTTAGTCAGTGTGTGGTGTGTATGTTTGGGCATAAAAAAGATCTACAAAGTTACAAATCTCAAAGTCCACTCCAAAAGGAGATATTTCGTTTTTAAAAAATCCCTTTTCAAGAACTACAACGAACGGCTCCTTTGGACTACAGCGTTTGTTTTCCGTATGCAATGATGTCACAACGCGGTCACTTAGAATATCATTAAAACAAATCCCGCCTATGGAAATTCGAATGGTTGGAGGGTGGGTAGGGGCGAGATGGGGAATTAGCCTAACTTTAGCGATGCAGCGCAGAGAGTCCATTCAATGAGCCGCAGTGCGGCGGGTATAAACACAAGCATTGACTAGAGCGGCCGCTTCAGAGCTGTAACGCGATGCAGACGTGTGCAGTGTGTGGTAAGAGATTTATTCATCATACAGTGTAGATAGCTTCACTTATAACGCAAGTGTTTTTTAAAATGCATAACCTTGCACTAGAATAGGCTAGGCTATTCAGTGAAGATGTTCTTTGATAATGTCAGGCTGCTTTTAGCCTTTTGCTCGAGCTGGTTTCAGGCAATGAAACCAAGTAAGTAAAATAAATAAATTAACACGATAATATCATGTATCGGCCATCTCGCAGGCTGACGATAGGACCTAACACTACTGTAGCGTATTATTTACTCACCCTCCATGCATCCTAGGTGTATATGACTTCCTTCTTTCAGACGAACACAATCGGAGTTATATTAAAAATTGTCCTGCACTCCAAAGCTTTAGAACGGCATAGACGGGTGTTTCTCTTCATCAGTCCAAAACAAGTCTAATAAAGTGCACCCATCCATAATAAAACGTGCCTCACACGGCTTCCGGGGGTCTCCTGTAGCGAATCGATGTGTTTTTGTAAGAAAAATATTTAAACGGTAAAAATCCCTTTAATCTAGCTTGTGGTAACTGCTTTGGTAAGGGGCATAGCAGTACTGAAACACCGTCCAAGCTGTTCGCCAGTCGGAACACAGGGGGACAGCTAATCAATCATAACACTTTTCTTTTTTTTCGGAAGGCGGGCCTTCATTAAACCCAGAACCAAAGAGTATAGAATACCAAGAGGCAAAACTCTGATGTTTATTTGGTAACAGCCACGCTTCGGTAGCGCGGCCACCATTTCAGAGTGAAAATGCTGACTGGACAACAGCACAGAAGCAGACAGAATGACAACGAAAGAGAAGTCAAAGTGGAAATAAAAGAGCGCAATGACTGCAGGGAAGTAGTGTGTGACACGAAACATATGGTTAGATTTTTTATTTTTTTTGACGGATCAGAATCCCTTACATCTTACGCACTTAAAATTGGCGATTCTTACAGCCAAATCAGAAACGCAATAGAAAATTTCTCAAATCAGTAAATTTTATGACTACTACAGTTAATTTTGTATTGTATTATTATATTTGTTTTATGTTATCAGTTGTGGAATCCAACCATTAATTATACATTTGAGGCAATTTTAGCCTGCTTTATTGAGTATTTTAATTTTATGCAACGTTACACATTACCATTATTATTATTAGTTACTATTATAGGTCTGAAATATATATTGTATTTATACACTATATTGTACGTTCTAATTCCTGGAGCACACTACAATCATGATGATCTTACAGAACATGATGCATTGCTGTGTCTGTCATTACTGAATAATTTTAAAAAATTTTGGAGACAGTGGCTATATGTTTTAATTTTTTTACATAAACGTTTTTTTTTTGTTTACAGTCATGCTTTAACAGACATTAATAAAAGACAATACTGCAAAAAAGTTTACTGTGAAGCTTTTATATTTATTGTCTAACATTTCCAATTTTCTGATGCATGTCCTAAATGTAATTTTATATGCTGGTATTAATTCAGCATTTATAATGCTAATACTTGCACTTAAAATTTCAACCGAAACTGGTTTCTAGAGAGCAAAGATTTTGTGAAGAATAAATGAAAGACAAAGTCTGTTTTTGATAATCACTAGTTTAGTGATTGTACGTTATTCTGCGCCGTCATCATTTTTTTATTGCAATAATAACAAACAAAGATTACAGTAGGTACAAAACATACAAAAATCCTTTCAATAATAAACGACTTATGGTTATAATAGTTAACAGAAGTACAATTCTGAAGAAATAAACGGAAAGGAGTAAAAAAATAAATAAATGTCCTCATTCAGCTTGCGTATTTTAGGTTTAATGTAAATTTTTTAAAACAAAGCTGATATATGCCATAGCGACAGCAAGAAGCTGACTGCCGAATCACTTTCACTCCAAAATGGCAGAAGCGTAGGGCTGCTGCTGGGCGGCGCTGATGGAACGTTCCATTGGCTTTCACTTCTTGTCAATGTAAGTTCTTTGCCGGAACTAATCAAGCCATTTGTGCCAGGGTGGGGAGAAAGGTATTGTAATAATGTAAATTATGTGAAAAATAATCTAAATGAACAAAATGCTATCATTATAAAATTCTCAGAAATTCTCTATGCTGCACGCAAATTCAGGCTAACACGAAAACCTGTGTACATGAGCTCAGACTTGACGTCAGATTTGATCGTAGCCACCGCTCACGTCCATATTGATAAATTCCAACTGAATCTGCTCGGAAGAACGTTGGAGGGGCCCCGATTGTGAATCTTAAATATTCAACATGTTGTATATTTATGATCAGAAATCCTGATGTGTGGGGGGAACCCGGAGGACAAACGCGTGTATTATCAAACACCCTCTGCTCAAGCCCTCTTGTCCCTTTTGAGCTCTGACTAAACTGCCCTTTCGGTCCGGTCTAGGTGCCCCGGGTTTACGATTTCTGCCAAGGGGGACCCGCGATTGTGCCCTCATATTATACACTTCATCTGTACAGACAGACAGGGACGTGGCATTTATGAATGCGCTCTAGCGGGTTAGTGAATCACAACACACTGGGCCAGCTAACCAATCTGAGCCCATTGAGTATTTCTGAGGGACGGGCTTCACAAAACCAGGAAATCATCAGAGCATTCAAGTGAGAAGGGACAGAGTGATGTAGAATAAAGGTCAATTATGTGAAAAATTATGCGTTTTTTAAAAAATAATGCATTAACACATTTGACTTCACCCCATAAACACAATTAAGCTTAGAAAAACCCAGTCAACCACCCCTTAAACAAGATGAAATTACATGTAGACGACAAATATTATACATGATAAAAACAAAAGGTTTTTTGCAGGTGTTATGAATCCTGTCTGGTCTGCCTGCCACCAAAGGTCGCCTGTGCATTTCACTGACATTTCACACTACACTGACTGTAGCATCACACCCGGGACAATGTTTCCCATCACCCATTGCACTGATTGCTCGAACACCTGTATCCAATCAGACGCTCTATATAAGCCTCGGACTTCCCCTTGTTACACGCTGAGTATTGTGGAGTTTTGGATTGTTGTATCGTATTGAGTTTCCTAGTTCCCTAGTTTAGCTTTCTCGCCTGGTCATCTTGTTTCATCTGTGCTGCTGCCTGCCCTGTGGATATCTCACTCGTTTATTCGGATTACCCTTTTGCCTAGCCCCTTGGATTGCATTCGCCATTCATCGACCCTCACCTGCTCACGGACTACTGTACCTGTTTGCTATTGTCCGACCCTGCCTGTTTGTGACCATGTCTTCACCTTTGTTATGTAATAAAAGCTTGCATATGGATCCGCTCGCTTCACGTCTCCCTCGTTACGTTACAGCAGGAGAACTTACATTTATGAATATAAATTTAGCATATAAATTTTTTTTTCATGCTAAATTTAGCATGAAAAGAAAGATTTCTCATGGAGACGTGACTGTGCTTTTCTTTGCTATTCTGCAGAGAACAAATATTATTTAATAACATATTTCCATAACAAAAAAAAATAATAATAAAAAAAAAAGATAACATAATTCCAAATAATACATAAGTCCATAACATGATTATCAATATTTTGTATAATATTTAAAATCTAAATATTAAAATCTATTTACAAAAGGGCAATGTCAAAATAAATGTACCACTGTTTTAGGGCAACTGACATAAAAGGAGCAACTAAAATCAATATCAGATTTTAATTTTACCAAATGATATTTTACTGGGTAAATCCTGTGCTTCATTTTGAATGATACTTAACCATGTTTGTAATTACAGTAAATATTGATTAGCTATTAACCAAACCTTTTTCCAAACAATACTGTCTGTCAGTTGATTCCAATATGAATAACATAAGGCAAAACTGTCTCGTTGAAATAAAGTTCTTATAGAACTGTTGTGTGATGTTTACTCTCGAGTCTCGAGTATGGAGCCAAAATGATCTCAAGAATAGTTCATGCAAAAGACATGATGCACACATGCGTAACCCAATTTCTATATTCACAAAAACCAATTCACGTGCACAAAATAAAAATATATAATCATTAAATACGTTTCACAAATGCAAAACACAATTCACAGATGTACATCTGTGTACAAAATTTTTGAATGTTTAAAATTCACGAGTTCATCAATGGTCTGTGAATGTGAATCGCCTTGGATTTGTGTGTGCAATTTTGAGACTTTCGTGGCAGCGAACTCCTCCTACGTGGGTCACTCGTACTCTTTAGCCAATCAGATTTGAGCCTGTCAGTCGACCAATTATAACCTGCTGTGGGTGTATGAAGTGCGTGCCCTGGGCGTCCCTACCTGGATGTTGCTGTTCAAGTTACGATTCAGTCGAGGTTTGTGCAGTTGATCGTTCTATTTCAGTTAATTAGCTAAGTAAAGGTGTATTGTTTTATTTTTGCATGTTTACTTACTACTACTTACTGATGTAACCTCGGTTCCCTGACTAAAGCCAAAACTCCTGTACTAAAGCCTAATTTGTTCACATTTGTGTAGCTGCACAAACCAGTGGTGCTTTAGCCCACCAGAAAGAGCATAGCCAACCTCTATATAAGTCGGCTCACAGCCCCATTCATCAGATCATTCGACTGAAGCGACAGTCATCGATTTGTGTGTAGCTATTCCCAGCATTCCCTTATCTCAGGGAACCGAGGTTACATCAGTAACCAGAGCGTTCCCTTTCGAAAGGTCTCTCTTGTTGCGTAGACCACTATGGGGAACGTATCCAATCACGCCGCACGCTTAAGCAGATGAAGAACCATCTACTCTGCGAGCCCACTCTCAAAGCACTAAAAAGGGCCTTCCAGAAGACATGAGCATAATGTGACCCAGCCACCTGACAGGGAACAAACATAACTCTCTTCACCCCAAGGGGAAAGACAACCGGGCATTGTAGGCCTACTGCGGCATACATCAAGGATATAGCATCAACTATCCAGTGGGAAAGTCATTGCTTTGAGACTGATAACCCTTTTTGGTGGCCTCCAAAGCAAACAAAAAGCCACTCTGACTGTCAAAACAGTTTGGAGCGCTCCAGATATATTCTCAATGACTTGACAGGGCAATGCAGATTAAGCCCCTGCTCACCTTCTGCAACGGGGAGCAACAAAAGGGTAACCACCTGGGCTCTGAATGGAGTCTTGGTTTCAGGACGACCTTGCAGTCATCTGGCCTGAACTCCAGAAATGAGGCACTGTCTGACAGTGCCTGAAAGTCACTCACTCGCTTAACCGATGCTAACTCTAAGAGAAGGGCCGTTTTAAGTGAAAGAGGCTGAAGTGAGTGGCTCAAGCGTGGGCCCTTCAGGGCTCTCAGGACCGTTGATAAGTCCTATGAGGGTATCGTCTGAGGGTGATGAGGATTAAGCCTTCGAGAGCCCTTCAAGAATTTAACGCTAAAATCATTTTTACCCAGTGAATGGCCGGCCTCGAGGGAATAATTTGCTGCAGTGGCTACCACATACACTTTGAGCATGGAAGAGGCTCACCCCTTATCCAACAGTTCTTGAAGAAAGGTTAGCACGTGGGACACGTCACATGAGCACGGGTCCAATTTTCGCGCCAAACACCAACCAGAAAAGACCTGCCATTTTTGGCTATAGAGGCATCTCATAGACGATGCCCTGGCCTCCAGAATGGTATTGCTCACTCTTTCTGAGAGCTGGTCAAGCTCCCGTCAAGGCACCAGACATGAGGCTCCACAACTCGGGGATGCCATATCATGCCCTTGGCCTGGGAGAGGAGATGCCTCCTCAGTGGAATGGGCCATGGCTCTACTACTAGTACTTCCATCAGCTCTGGAAACCAAGTCTGGTTCCTCCAGAGGGGGCCACTAGAAGAAGTGATCATCCGGTCTCCTTGATCCTCCTGATGACCTGAGGGATCAGGGCTGTTGGGGAAAAGGCAAAAAGGCGTACAGGCAAGAGCTGGGCCAATCGTGGGCCAGAGCATCTCGCTGCACTGAAAAGTAAATTGGGCAGTGAGAGTTGTTTTCTGAGACTAAGAGGTCGACCGCCCAGGTTCAGTCTGTCTGGCACATGAACCGCCTTTGGCTAAAGGAGGCCAAAGGAGGAGGCAACGAGCTAACCTGTAAAGGGGGGGTGACCTGAGACCGCCTTGACAATTGATGTAGGCTACCACAGACATACTGTCCGACCGGACCAAGATGTGGTGCCTCTTCAAGGCTGGAAAAAAGTTCTTGAGGGAAGAGGAAACTACCAGCATCTCCAGGCAGTTGATATGCAAGCGTTGCTCTGAGACTGACCCGGAGCCGAACGCTGGATAGCCCTCCAACAGAGTGCCCCAACCCGAGTTGGAGTCGTCCGTCGTAACTACCTTCCTTTGTGAGGTCAGACCCAACCGTACGCCTGTTTGGAACAGGCGAGAGGTCATCCAAGGGGACATGGCATTGATACAACGGTGGTCCACTTTGACAGAAAGTCATCCTAGGCACTAGGCGTGAAACAGGACACAAGCTTTGAGCCAAAATTGGAGGGCCCGCATGTGTACCTCTGAAGAACCTTCAAAGGATGTTTGATCCCCGGTTTGAGAGAAGCCGGTAATCGCTGAATCGTCAGGGACGTTCCGGCATAATCCAAGCCCGCATCTGCTGAGCCCTAATGGCTCTAAGTGGCTGAGTAGCAGCTCATTTGTGAGCGACCAATTCCCATTCTGATTTGGCTAGTGTTAGCCAGTCGTCGAGGTAATTCAGTATGCAGATTCCCATCTGCCTCAGAGGGGAAAAAGCCACATGCACTTCGTAAAGTGTGAGGGGCCAGGAACAGTCCAACCAAAGGACTGTATACTAGGCCACTCCCTCGAATGCAATCTCAAGAACGGTCTGTGATGGGTGGCTATGTGGATGTGAAAGCAAACGTCTATCAGATCCACTGTGAAAAACCCAGTTAACTTCTTGAATGACTGGCGCATTAGCAAGTGATTCAGGTGTCTGAGCCCAGGTCTAAGCCCACCATCTTTTTTGGGAGGAGGAAGTAGTGGCTGAAAAGCCTGACTCGCTGTTCGCTAGCAGCACTATATCCACTGCAACTGTTTGCACTTCCTTTCAGAGAACGAGAGCTTTGTTGTCCGAGACAGAAGTTTAATTAAAACCCCTAGAGCGAGGTGGCCAGCGAGCGAACTGAAGCGAGTAGCATTGTTGAATTATGTTTAGGACCCATCCTGACATATCCGGTATGGCTGCCCAGGCCGATAGCTGGGATGTGAGAGGATCTATTTTTTTGCGAATGCAGGCTCGCCTGCCTGAATTCGCTAGTGAGAGAATGTGAAGAGGAATTTTTTGCTCTTGATTTGCTATCACAACAGTAAATTATTTGGGTACGCACTGCACATGTAGGGCGTGACCAGTGGAGAACAAAACTCCATCGTTCCAAGGTAGGGAGGGATGGAGGATGAAAGCAAGCTGTTTTTAAGCAGTTCTGGCCAAAGTGAGAACTACTGCTCTCCTCTTCCTCTCAGCAAAAGTTGCTTTGCTAGACTCAATGCCCTTGTAATGAAAGCAGCCAGCCCCCATGAACGTAGCGCCAGAGTGGGTGTGGTCCAAATCGTCTATTCCAAGCTCTCAATGATAAACATTGGTGACAGCATTCTCACTCAGTCCGCCTGAAAAGATCAAACCGCTCAATAGATGAGGGGTACTGATGATCCTCTTGTGTGAACACACTGGCAGATCAAAGTGCAGTGTGCATCCATCTAAAAGGATAAAAGCCACTCGTGCAGACGAGGGCACTAATCCTCACGTGTAAAACACACTGGCGGATACGAGCGCTGCAGGGGAGAGTGAAGTCCGCGCTAATACTAGTATCTCGCTCGCTCAACTCGGGTGCTCAGCCCTGCGATATTCACTGTTTCTTCCTCAAGGCAACTGGGAGGAGAGAAGGTGAGAGGCGGTGCCATCAACATAGAGGATGTCGAACCGCAAAAGACGCAGAGCGAGACACACATGCTCTCATAGCGAGAATAGACTTCCGTGAACGCAGTCTCAGCGTGGGCATGTCAGCGACGCACTGTAACACTTCACGTGCAAAGACGCGGAGAGTACAAACAATATTTGGGGAGACGCTCACTTAACCCAACAGAAAAGAAAGAAAATGAATAAATCTCAAACACAACAGTTCGTTCACAATACCCCGTGTATTATACAATAAATTCAAATATACAAGCAAAATTTGTGTGTGTGTGTGTGAGTGTAAATTGTTTCTTCCGTCCGCCAAAAATATATACAAAGTTTGAATCGGTCTCACCGGTGAAAGATCAATACTGAATGTCCGAAAGCAGATCCAGTGAAATGAATGAACTGTTTAAGTCCTCCTCGGAAAGCAATCCAATGTCCAAATAAGGATAACTCCACAAGAGAGGCGGCATACATCCAACAACAGTTCAGTCTGTAATCCACAAATCTTGTAAAACCTGGGCAAAACGCAGTGGAAACTGATTGAGCAACAACGCTCCCAAACGCCGGTAAGCCGGTTGTCTATATAGTAAAATTAACTTCCTTGTTGTGATCACGTGGAAACTCGAACCACCAGGTAACGCGTTCAATCTCGCGAGACAAGTAACATCCGGGGTACAACACTCACATTGAGAGGCAATAATACAGCGACAGGGGTGATAATTAGATGAAACAATCAACAATACATGAGTGTTAATCAGCAACGGTATAAATAAATCACCCCTTATGTGGCATTGCTACAGCACACACAAATTACTCTTTAAGTGGAAATTACTCTTTTAAGTGCCGGTTGGCCACAGGGAAGGACTTACCCCTTCTTCCACTGCCAGGGCTCTTCAACGGCGGCGAGATGCAGGCTGAGCTCCTTCCTTCTTCGGCTTCTTGATTGCAGAGTCAGTGAAGAGATGATCCTCGTCACTGAAGGAGAAGGATCTGATTTATTGGCGCTGTGAGCCGACTTATATAGAGGTCGGCTCCGTCCTTTCTGGCGGGCTAATGGCGGCATTGGTTTATGCTGCGACACAAACGTGAACAAATCAGGCTTCAGTACAGAGTAAAACAGGAGTTTTCCCCATAGCGGTCTACGCAACGAGAGAGGGAACCTTTAAGAGAGGCAACTTTGACTTCGTTTTTAACACACTGCGAGTTTTGCAACTGTTTTCTCCTCTTTCATTCTCTGATCTGTACTTACAAATGTGATTCCAGAGTTTACGTTTACACTTCTAAAGTTTTCGTTTACGTTTCTGAAATTTTTGTTCGCCATTCTGGCACAAATCTCTCGTGGGGGCGGGGCTAGCAGCTGTGTTTTCTCATTGGCTACTGAGTTTTTGATTGACAGATTCTTGACCTGGAAGTGAAGGCGTTACTTGTGCCAGTGTG